>JAUCMX010000012.1:23035028-23205028 GCA_033459395.1 Hemibagrus guttatus | reverse complement strand
GCGCCTCAAAGGGGTAAGCAGCTCTCTGCCAACACTGTTTACAGTGGAGGTGGAGAGTTGCTGGTCTCGACTGAGGATATTGTTGGACGGTGGAAGGAATACTTCGAGGATCTCCTCAACCCCACTGACACGCCTTCCGTAGAGGAACCAGAGGCAGAGGACTCAGAGGTAGAGTCATTCATCACCCAAGCTGAGGTCACTGAGGTAGTTCAGCAGCTCCTTGGTGGCAAGGCACCGTGGGTGGATGAGATTCGCCCTGAGTACCTTAAGTCTCTGGATGTTGTGGGGCTGTCTTGGCTGACACGTCTCTGCAACATAGCGTGGCAGTCAGGGACAGTGCCTCTGGACTGGGCGACTGGGGTGGTGGTCCCTCTTTTTAAGAAAGGGGACCAGAGAGTGTGTTCCAACTATAGGGGGATCACACTCCTCAGCCTCCCAGGGAAAGTCTATTCCAGAGTACTGGAGAGGAGAGTCTGACCGTTAGTCGAACCTCGGATACAGGAGGAGCAATGCGGTTTTCGACCTAGTCGTGGAACATTGGACCAGCTCTATACCCTCCACAGGGTGCTCGAGGGTTCGTGGGAGTTTGCCCAACCAGTCCACATGTGTTTTGTGGACTTGGAGAAGGCTTTTGACCGTGTCCCTCGTGGCATTCTGTGGGAGGTGCTCTGGGAGTACGGGGTCCGTGGCCCTCTGTTAAAGGCTGTTCGGTCTCTGTATAACCGGAGCAGGAGCTTGGTTCGCATTGCCAGCTGTAAGTCAGATCTGTTCAACAGTGCATGTTGGGCTCCGACAGGGCTGTCCTTTGTCACCGGTTCTGTTCATTGTTTTTATGGACAGAATTTCTAGGCGCAGCCAGGGGCCGGAGGGAGCCCAGTTTGGGGACCACAGGATTTCATCGCTGATTTTTGCAGATGATGTTGTCCTGTTGGCTCCTTCAAGCCTGGACTTACAGCATGCACTGGGGCATTTTGCAGCTGAGTGTGAAGCGGCTGGGATGAGGGTCAGCACCTCCAAATCGGAGGCCATAGTTCTCGACCGGAAAAAGGTGGCTTGCACCCTCCAGGTTGGAGGGGAGGTCCTTCCTGAAGTGGAGGAGTTTAAGTATCTCTGGGACTTGTTTACAAGTGAGGGAAGGATGGATCGTGAGATTGACAGACGGATCGGTGCAGCGGCAGCAGTAATGCGGTCTATGTACCGATCTGTTGTGGTGAAGAAGGAGCTGAGCCGGAAGGCGAAGCTCTCATTTACCAGTCAATCTATGTTCCTACTCTCACCTATGGTCATGAGCTCTGGGTCATGACCGAAAGGGTAAGATCCCGGATACAAGCGGCTGAAATGAGCTTCCTCTGTAGGGTGGGGGGGTGCTCCCTTAGAGATAGGGTAAGGAGCTCTGTCACCCGGGAGGAGCTTGGAGTAGAGCCGCTGCTCTTCCACATCAAAAGGGGGCAGTTGAGGTGGCTCGGGCATCTGTTTCGGATGCCTCCGGGACGTCTCCCTGGAGAGGTGTTCCGGGCATGTCCCACCGGGAAGAGGCCCCGGGGAAGACCCAGGACACGCTGAAGAGACTATGTCTCTCGGCTGGCCTGGGAACGCCTCGGGGTCCCTCCGGAAGAGCTGGAGAAAGTGTCTGGGGAGAGGGAGGTCTGGGCATCCCTACTTAGACTGCTGCCCCCGCGACCCGGCTCCGGATAAGTGGAAGACAATGAATGAATGAATGAATGAAATAATATATCACCATAACTAAAGAATAAAGTCATAAAATTGGATATTATGATATTTTTCAGGAATAAAGTAATATTTCAAGAAAAAAAATTCTTCTGAATAAATTAATCATTTAAAATAACATTTAAAAAGAAACAAAAATAAAAGTAAAAATGAATGATTAAAAAAGTAAAAGAATAATAAATAAATAAATATTTAAAGAATAAAGTCACATAGCTAAGAGAGTTTCTCCTTTCTGGGGCATCAACAGCAATTTATTATTATTATAATGCACACACACACACACACACACACACACACACACACACACACACACACACACAGCTACAGCTGCTTGTTTTATAAAGGAGCAGAAACCGGTTTCAGTCAAACACAACAGTGTAGAGAGGATTAAAGCTCAGCCTCGCACTCATTCACTGAGCACACACACACACACACACACAGGAATTTCTGGTCTTTAATCAAATACAGGAGCTTTAAAATGAACTCCACAAAACATTTACGCAATATGGTGAAGCTCGAAACGTCCCAGAAAAACACCTTTATACCATGTAAGAAAAAACCCCCACAAAGTGTTCAAAATATCCTCTCAGTGAATCGTCCTCACGTCCATGTACACACTTAGACAGATGCTACTCATTAGAAAGCATTTAAAATAAACACGGTATGCTTTTTAATACTCAGGAAAATACTCAAAATTAGATCCAAATTTCCAAAATTTATTACATCACAGCGCTGTTGAGTCCTGGATTCTGATTGGTCAGGAGATGTTTATTCATTTTCTATAACAGTAGCTCTGAAAGGCAGAAGTTTATTTGGTTTATTACTGTGCTTGTTCTAATATGTTATCGTTTCTATAGCAACATCATGATTTTTCAGCCGTTCACTGAGGAATTCTGCACTCTGATTGGTCAGAAGGTGGTGATTCGTTTCCTGTAACTGCAGCTCTCAAGTTAGTGCAGCTCTCAATATTACAGAATTATATCTTTCTCTAGTAACAGCTCATACACCAAAACTTGTACAGCAGACGTTCCGTATAAACAGATGTACAGCCATAACGTTCTGAGCAGTGGCAGGTGAAGTGAATAAGACTGATGATCTCCTCATCATGGCACCTGTTAGTGGGTGGGATATATTAGGCAGCAAGTGAACATTTTGTCCTCAAAGTTGATGTGTTAGAAGCAGGAAAAATGGACAAGCGTAAGGATTTGAGCGAGTTTGATGAAGGGCCAAATTGTGATGGCTAGACCACTGGATCAGAACATCTCCAAAACTGCAGCTCTTGTGGGGTGTTCCCGGTCTGCAGTGGTCAGGATCTATCAAAAGTGGTCCAAGGAAGGAACGATGGTGACCCGGAGACAGGGTCATGGACGGTCAAGGCTCGTTGATACACGTGGGGAGCGAAGGCCGGCCCGTGTGATCCGATCCAACAGACGAGATACTGTTGCTCAAGTTGCTGAAGAAGTTAATGCTGGTTCTGATAGAAAGGTGTCAGTAGTTTGAGTCAGATGTGAAGCTGTAACTTTAAGACTTCCCACATCTTCAGGACAGAAGAGTTTATGTTTCTTTGCATTTTAACGATAGAAAAATACGACAAGCTGCGACTTCAAGATGTGAATAAGCAAGAGGCTGTTGACGAAGCGACTGTTTACAGCTGCTATAGCATACGTACCTGCTTCACAGACAATTCGTAACATTAAATGTAACTGTAAACGGATAAAAATCACGATGTGTGCCAATAAATAATAGAAATGTAAGTACTGGCTCACTGCTGTGGAATAAGAGGAATAAAACACTCAGAGGAAAACAACAAAAAAACGAGTTTTTATTTCTTTATTTAGTGTAAATCTGCAATCTGCCACTTTAATTATCAAGTGAAGTGAGCAAACCAGAGTGACTTTCCTCATCCTCTAATCTTAATAGCTGCTGGAGTTTTGTGACATCATATATAAATCCGCCCCCAAATCACTTCTATACAGAAGCACAGAGAAAGATGTGGAGGAAATGATGATCTTTATAATCCGACTCGGACAGACAGATCAGTAAGTATTTTATTGCTCTATGTACTCGAGCGTCTCCCATTTTGCTTACACGCTTTAAGAGCGATTCTCCACAGCTGCACCTCAGGCAGCGAGGCATGCTGGGAATGTTTACAGGCCCCTTTTAAAACTAAAACTATTTCCTGACTTGGAACAGGAACGATTTCAGGTGTGGTGTGTATCCATCAACCTGAGGAACCCCTTTTTTCCATTTTGTTACACCACAGTTTTCCTTGGCGCGAGTCTCGGTTTTAAACGTCGATAAAGCGTCTTCGTGTCTGAACGGACGCTCCTGAATTGAGATGAATGCTGATAGGGGGGTGTAACTGTAAGAAATGCGGTTGCTGGAGACATGCCTGCTGTTTGATGCCCTTTTCCCATCAGAGCCAACACATGTTTCTGATAAAGATAAGAATGTTGGAAGGATTAGGAAATTCTTTTTAAGAGATTTATTTTCCCATAAACAGGGCGGCTTGCACAAGAAGAGTAGGATCTCTATCATCAATCTGTTAATCATCTTATTCTGTTAATGTCGGGGAAAATAAAGCACCTCACACTTAAGTATAAAAAGATCTTGGGGATTATTTTGATTGCTGAAAGTTCTCCAGGAATTCTCCATTCTGATTGGTCGGGAAGGTGTTGATTCATTTCCTGTAACGGCGGGCCCGGCTCTCACGGGTTTATATGGTTTCCATAGTTACAGCTCGTTGACGGGGACGTGTACAGGGGGATGCTGCACGTGCTCAGGAACTGAGAAGCTTATTTTACATTTATGAAGGAGTCTCCAGTGTCAGTGCTTTGAATTCTCGGTACCACAGACAACAAAATCAGAAACTAGTTAGAGTTAGACTAAAAACAAAAACTAATTAAATTAGAGGAAACTGATCACATACAGAAAGCTAACAGCATGAGTGTTATTAGATTATAATATAGAATATAATGACTTTCTTTTATTTGATAACAAAGATCTTTTATGTTGACTTACCTAATTATTACATCTTTAGAGTCTTAAAACTTTTTTTCAATTAAATATTTTAATATTTAATATATATTAATATAAAAAATAAATATAATGCTATTTTTATTGATCTATATAAATATTATTCAACGAAACCCTTTAAAATGATATTTTAATGCAGTCATTTTTATTTATATATATATATATATATTCACATTTTATTTAATTATGCAGCTATACATGTATTTATTTATGTTTATTTATTTATTTATTATGCACAATTGCACATAATAAATTAATGTTTAAAAATAATAAATAAGCAAATGTGTACCTATATAATTAAATAAAATGTAAACACATCATTTTATCGCATTTTTTTATTTAAACACTGAAGTTAAAAGTTTGTTTTTTAAATCCTTTAAATAAATTTTTTTATATAAATAGTACGTAACCTGCTAGATGCTAAATGTCACTTGTGTTTCTCATTTGTTAATCTAAGACAATGGAAATCTTTAGAATGCATAAAAAAATAATAATATTATATTTTAAAAGCAGAAAGTTTTATCCTGGAAAAGTCGTATAAAAAAAGTACTCCATGTGCATCAAGATGATAAACCTGTTCGAATTGCATCGTAAATCGAATCGAATCAAACTGAATTAAATCATAAAGTCCACATAATTCCTAGCCTTAAAACCTGAACACAAAATCATGCTACAAATGTAATATATAAAAAAAATGTAATTATAATCAATCTGAATAAAGTTACATGCAGTTGAACTGTAGGTATAAAGCCACACGAGACGCAACAAGATTCCTCTACAAAACTTTGGCTGATCGGTCATGAATCCCATGTCCTGTAACCTGCTGAAGGTCAGCCATCAGGAGCATGCGTGAGTGAGCGCTGTTTATTCTCAGAAGCGCTTCAGTGTACAATGACTTTAAGCAGGTTTGCTATAAATAGGAGATCATGTGAACACATGCTCTGTAACCCATCCTCAGAACCGACTCGGCTTTCTCGACGCTCAACCTGACCAACCTGCAACCCTCCAGGGGTTGCGTCCCAAATCGCACAGAGCAAAATTTGCTGCATTAGTGTGCTGACTTACTGCATGAGCTGGTTCTAAAATCTGATTGGCTGTTGCACATATATCAACCACAGTATGACTACTGTATTAATTCGGCAGGTATAACTCTGAATTAATACAACTTAATACATTTTAATAAATAAATAAATAAATAAATAAATAAATAAATAAATAAATAAATAAATAAATAAATAAAAACAATAGCCTACAAAATACCTTCATCTTTATCTGTTATGTTGCTTAGCAACCAAAGCTTACTAAAAACACTAGCAGAAGAATTGCAAATATTATGAATAAATGATTTATTGTGTTCTTTATACATATTTATTATTATATTTTTTTTTTTATTATTATTTTTGTACATATTTATGATGTTTTAAAAATAAAAAAGGGATCGAATATGGACAAAATAGTAACTTAACTTTAAACTTTTTAATTTTTATTCTATATTTTTATACTTCTGTAAAGCTTTGAAAATTGAAAATTGAAAAATGAAAGAAAACATTCGCTGGAAACATTGTCGGTCATGCCCAAGAACCCTCTGAAAAACATCTCACCCTCAGGTGGCTTATTGCTGTAGCTTCCTATGATACTAAATAAGTATAATTTGGGATGAAACCTATATATTCCTGAGTGTATCCCTCAGTATGATGGCTTGTCGCATTATCAGTGCACTAAGTAAACGTTTTTGGATCATCTTTAAGTCAAGACAACGGCTGAAAATACACTTACAGCAAGTTTATACATCAAGATCAGTTCCCACTCTGATGATGCTTCCATGCAGAAAATCCGTACAGAATGCCACAAATACGTGTATAAAAAGTTGGTAGGTTGAAGTAAACGATTATCTCAGATTAGCCGAATCTATACTTCAGTTTCATAACGGGTTTTGTGTTTTATTTATTTTTTTGAAATAAGAACTCACATCAAAAGAGACATAATATTCACTTCACCCAAATTCACTCCCCAGCACTTTAAACACTAACTACATTAGAAACAAACTCAGAAAGCCATGTTGATTGTTCATCACCTCAGTCTTACAATCTAGTTAGCATAGCTGTCAGGAGTAGCTGGACAGTTCCCTGCCAGACCCGGGGAGGGCGCTGGCAGGAGAATCCTGGAAGCCTGTTTGTGTCTGTGTGATTTCCTGCCCATTGTTCTCCACCCTGATTGTGTCACCTGTCCCTTATTACCCTGTTGTGTTTCCCTATAAGAGGGAGCCTGGTGTACATGTGTGGCGTGGGTCAATGTTCTGTGTATAGCTGTCCCGTGGGTGTTACGTTAGGTTTGGGGTTATGTTTGTGAGTTTAGTTTAATGTACCACGGAGTCTAGTGTTATGTTCGTCTTTCCCCAGTATTGTGTTTATGTAAATAAAACAGTGCTTCACTGAATCCTGCGTTTGGGTCTGAGCTTTCACGGCGTGGTGGAGCACGCCACACCACGGAGGTCCAGGTTTGAGCCCCGCTAGGGCGGGAGTGGCGGCCGGTCGTGACAATAGCATTGCTTTTGAGGTGTATTATTAACGTCACAACTTTTAATTCAAGTAAATTTATTCTAAGAAAATGACCATCGAGTCTTAATTAAGGAACACTTCAGCACTTATCCATGACTTCCTGTTGCACTGTGCATGTAAAATGGCCAAATAACTCGCCGTATATCTGTGTTGTGTTAAAGGTAGTTAGCAGGCAAACCTAGCAAACCTAGCTTAGCTAAATGACGTAGGTTTAATGACATTAAACTAATTCAGGTGCTTCATGATGTCATGACAGTTTGAAGAAAGCTATCTTGAAAATCCGGAGAAAAACGGCCACGAAACCAGTCGTATACCTCCAGATAAAAGTGTTATAACTGTGTTACAATAGTTAGTAATGAAATTTTTTTTAAAACTAGCATTAGTAGTCATCAACAGTTGAGAAAAGAAAAAGAGACGCTCTGATAAACATATAATATAAATCCAGTTCAAATGGTTTCACCTTCACGGATTCTTCACTAGCTGCGTCTGATATCTGAACTCTAATCGACCTTCTCTGCCCCGAGGACGTCTGGAAAACTGTCTGACTTCATGGTCAGATCCCTCTCAAAGCAAATCCACACATAATACTATAACACACGACATGCCTACAAGTCACAATTTCGCAGGTAAACATCCCACGAGATAACCAGCGTGTAATTACACCATTACGATGAAAAGCTAATATTTAATTGTAATTGTGGTATAATAATTCACATTTACACCAAAGTGCACAGAGATTGTCAATATTTACCTGTGATTTTATGTAAGGGATGGGGAAAAAAAACCTCATGAGGCAGAGTATCGTGTCCCAACAGGCTGTCCGGCTCTGCCAGGGAACATGCTGACTTAGCACTGGCAAAGCGGTCCACTCGCACCTCGCCAAACCCTTTCCCAGATCTGGTCCATTTCTATATACAAGATTTTTTTAGATAGCCTTCTACCCAAATGTGTTTCTTTAAGATATCTAACCTCTTAGTGACGTTGAACAGCCCTGTGCTAGAGAAAAGCTAAGCAAAGTGACTATATATTATTGATACCGTGACCGGTGGATGAAGACTAGCTTGTGCTGCTCATGCTTCATGCTTCTGCTCATGTATAGAGGGAAGTCAGAGGAAAGTGCTATCTGCCCTCTTACACGTATACAAGCTCACAGATGCCTGTTATTGGACAATATCCTGCTGACTGACAGGCAGAGACAGAACACCAGCCCTTCCTCCTTGGGAACGCATCCGATTCAACATTGTCAGGATTAGCACTTGCATTTTATATCCATTTTTAAATGAATTTTAAAACTGACTGGAAGCATTCAGTGTATTTCATTTGTCTATCTGTATATCTATCTGTTTTTTGTTTAAATCTAATATTTAAAATGAATGTATTTACCACTGGGTAGTTTGTATCATGCATCATTTGGGGTAAATTGTGTTACAAATCAGTTGGAGTGGTTTCTACTCTGTATCATTTGGAGTAACTTGTATTATGTATCAGTTAAACTGTAAACTGTATTATGGGTCATTTGGTGCGACTTGTATTATGTATAATTTCCGGTAAGTCATATGGGTCACTTAGGGTAACTTGTATTATGTATCATTTGAGATAACTCGTATTATGGGTCATTTAGTGTAATTGGCATCTTGCATAATTCAAGGTAACTCGTGTTATGGGTTATTTGGAGTGGTTTCTATTATGTATCATTTGGGATAACTTGTTTTATTTGGTGTAGCATGTATTATGGGTCATTTGGTGCGACTTGTATTATGTATAATTTGGTTTGTTGCATCTGGTCTGAATTGGATTATCTGTGCTAGAATAATATTTCAGAGAGCGGTCTAAATTCACATTTACCAAATTTGTCTGGAAAAGTCTGACTGTCCCATTTGCTAATTAGCTCATAGTTCATTTGCCTTCATTTCTGGTCACAAAAACCAGCAACAGAGCACAAACAGGAGGCGAACACACCACCGTGTCTTTTAGTCTGCTGGCACAGATCCATACATCACGTCATCTCCAGGCTCCATTGCAAACCTGGATCAAGTGGCACAGATTCTGATTGGCTCAAAATGGCACAAGTGTCATACAATCCTGTCCACGCTGACGGATGCCGCTAAAACCCCTTTTTTAAATCAGTTCTAGTTATTCATCATGAACCAGGAACACTAAGTGCTTTTCTGTCCCTGAAAGAGCTGGTGTTAGAGAAACCTTTAACTCAAATGAGAAGAAAAACTTTCTCTCATGCAGAGCAAAGGTTCCAGATGGATCCAGGATCCAAGAGGTGACACCAGATATTTCCTGGAAATGAGACTTGCATCATGACTTGGATGGGACGTGCTATTTAATGCAGGTGGAGAACAGGCAGATGCGTCCAACATTTACACTCTCGCTGTGGCGAGCTGCTTAAAATTATTAGAGCGTGATGTACACCCGGACAAGCTTTCCAACACCGCAAGAGGAGCCTCAATTACGTCTCACTGTTATAAACCTGAGAAATGTCACACTGCATTGTGAAAGTCCGTCCCGGCAGCCGCTGGACGCTGAAATCAACTCGCTTTACAGCCATGAGGTCGGGGAGCTGTTTTATAACATGAGCTACACTTTTTTTAGACTTTTTTTAATTTATTTGATCTGACAGGAAAACTTTTTTTTTTTAAATAAAAGAGTGAAAAAGTTCTTGCGTAACACCAGCTTGGACATATTGAATTTCTATATAAAAATGAGTGACAATTGTATTTATTTATTTTTTTTCACATATATTAATTGCTTTTAGAAAACTAAACTGATATAATAAATACAACTCTTTGTTTGGAACATGCTCCATAAAGTAAAAGGAGGAGTTCATTTTTGTTTAAGGCATATTTTTATCAACAACAATTTTTTTATTAAAGGCTTTAATCTTTATTTTTAATTTAACTTAATGCCAATAATTTCTTAATTTCTTAGTTTTTAATTTGTTGCCAAAAATATATATGTAGCGAAGGTTGAAAAATTGCCAAAATCAGACATCAAATATTTGAAAAAACAAAAACAAAAAACAAATTTCATAAAATAAAATAAAAACACATTTCATAAAATAAAATTTCATAAAATAACATTTCATAAAATAAAATAAAATAAAATAAAATAAAATAACGCCTGAGAGCCTGAGGCCCAGGCTCCTCGTGACCCGATGACAAGCAGTACAGACAATGGAAAAAATAAAATTAAATTAAATTAAATTAAATAAATAAAGTTGACTGTTATGTGATTCACACATGCTACCAATAAAAAGAATTTATAAAAAAAATAATAATAAAATAAAATTTAAAAACAGACCACAGTCAAAAAATTTTTCTTTTCTTTTTTTTTTTTTTTTAAATACATACCAGTACAGACTACATCAGGATACGGATCTGTTTCCCACACCGTAAAACAACTTCCTGCAACACTATGACTTGATTAACAACACAAAACTTCCGGAAGTCATTAGCGACGTCTCTAGTCGTTAGCGTGGCTCCGGAGTAGCAATCTTTTTTTAACAACAAATTTCTCTACATGCAAATCAACCTCAATAAGCATCTGTAAACCATCACAGTGTTCCCGCACCACCCTCTGTTTATCTCACATGCCTTCTTTATTACATAAGCGCACACACACACACACACACGCACACGCACACGCACACGCACACACTGAGTTGGCCCAGCCTGTTGCCCGGAGGGTCCAGATTGCATTAGAGCTCATGGAGTGCAGAAGCAAAAGACTACATCATGATGCCTCACATTAGATGTTGTTTTTGTGCATGTTGAATAAATTACACACATATTTAGTAAAAATATCATAGTCATCACTACGTGATAAAACCCTCAAAAAAAAAAAAAAAGCTTTACAATTTGACCGACTGCGTCATCATGATGTAATATTTCCCTAATTGTGATTTTTACAACTATAAAAATAAATATTCTCTCTTTCTTCATCCACACACTGCAGGGTCCTTGGAAAAAGTCTCGCCACCCCACATGCCACCCCAATTTTTATTTTTATTTTTACCAAATCCCTTTAAATAAAACAATAAAACCAATTTATGTCATTATGTGATCTTCATTTTTTTTTTTATAACTGAGAAACATATTTAACATTGCACTCTAAATAATCTATACAGTGCCACCCCTTAGTGTCCCTCTGCCACCCCTTTCGCCCACCTGTTGTCTAAAAAAACTAATTTCTTCCACCTGTATGCTCTTATTTAGGTGGTTAAATCCATGCTCAAGTTTCTGTTCAATGCCTACAGTGTAATATCCTTAATATATATATTTTTTTATTTATGCCACTTTAACAGAACACCAGCCTCACCTTTTTTTTCTGGCATTTTCCAATGCACTCTTCACCGTCAAGGTCTCAGGTGTAAATCCCAATCAAATCTTTATTTTTTAAATTCTTGAAATATCCAAGAGAGTAATCCTGTTTTATCCTAGAGTCTTACCATCCAACGTTGTGTCTGTGAGGAGTCTGAGCTCTGAGGTGAGCGCACGCTGGAAGTGAAGCGCTCGTGCGTTAAAGGCATGAGGCTCATAGCTGGTGGCAGGGTTGCCAGATTGGTGATAAAACCACCCACATCCTGGTTGTGCTTTTTTGTGTGTGTCTGTGGTTTCGGCCTGGACGAAAAAATCACTACCTGGATTTAACTAAGCAAATAGATAAACGCTTTCGACTGGATAATTACTGCAGTGATTAATATGCATCATTTGGTAACTATTAACCCTCATTTGATCCAGATGAGGGTTGTGGTGGTGGTGGAGATTATCGCTGGAACACAAAGTGTGAGGAAAGAATACAGCCTGGATGGGACATTAGTTCATCACACACAAGACACACACACATACTCATTTGCCATTAAATTGTATTATGGATCATTTGGGGTAACTTGTATCATGTATGATTTGAATTAACTCATATTATGGGTCATTTGAGGTAATTCGTAATTTAGGTCATTTGGGGTAGCTTGTGTTATGGGTCATTTGGGGTAGCTTGTATTATGGGGCATTTGGAGTAGCTTGTATTATGTATAATTTCAGGTAACTCATATTTTGGGTCATTTGGGGTAGCTTGTGTTATGGGTCATTTGGGGTAGCTTGTGTTATGGGTCATTTGGGGTAGATTGTGTTATGGGCCATTTGGGATAGCATGTGTTATGGGTCCTTTGGGGTAGCTTGTGTTATGGGTCATTTGGGGTAGCTTGTGATATGGGTCATTTGGGATAACGTGTGTTATGGGTCATTTGGGATAGCGTGTGTTATGGGTCATTTGGGATAGCGTGTGTTATGGGTCATTTGGGGTAGCTTGTATTATGGGGCATTTGGGATAGCGTGTGTTATGGGTCATTTGGGGTAGCGTGTGTTATGGGTCATTTGGGGTAGCGTGTGTTATGGGTCATTTGGGGTAGCTTGTGTTATGGGTCATTTGGGGTAGCTTGTGTTATGGGTCATTTGGGATAACGTGTGTTATGGGTCATTTGGGATAGCGTGTGTTATGGGTCATTTGGGGTAGCGTGTGTTATGGGTCATTTGGGGTAGCTTGTGTTATGGGTCATTTGAGGTAGCTTGTATTATGGGGCTTTTGGAGTAGCTTGTATTATGTATAATTTGAGGTAACTCATATTTTGGGTCATTTGGGGTAGCTTGTGTTATGGGTCATTTGGAGTGGTTTCTACTCTGTATCATTTAGTTTATACTCATTGATACTCATTCGCCATTAGGTGCACATGCACATCTACTGGCATGTTTTTGGGGGAAACCTGAGGAAACCCACATGGAAATGGTATTTTAATGACTGACTAACTGACTGATTCTTATTTTGGGGTGAAGTTTAGACATCAGACAGGAAACTCATTTGTGTATTTTTTTATCAATTTACAGGAACAACTGAGTTTCTGAAAAAGGCTGACTTGGGGTTCAATTAATTTTATTTAACAAAGTTACTGAGTCTAGTCCAATCTGGCAACCCTGTAATTCCTGTAAGACACTCTGACAGCCTGGCCAACTTATTGCAGAAATGTATTATAAATAGAACATTCTCAAACACCAAATACCCGTGGTGAGGGTCTCGTCACACCGGGTGGGGAGCCAGTCGTCATTTAACCCCTTCTGATGGGCTTTAAATATTTATGAAAGCTAAACGGTGAAAGCAGCTCAGGCTTCCGGTTAAAGCATTGATGTGCTGTTAATGGACTTTTCCATTAACGCCATTAAAAGTGTGTTGCTTGTGACATCCTAAATAATTCATATTCCTGCTGGTAAAGATGCAGCATGAAGGACAAACATGGATCTGTGTATGAGTATAAAAATAACGAGCGTTATCAACATGTATTCCCATCTGATTCATTTCTGCTCATCTCAGAAGAAAAATCAAACGAAAACAACAAATTCTATGACCAAAATAAAAAATTTTATACAAAAAAATCCATACAAGAAGCTGTAAAAGTCTATCACTACATTCAAAACTAAGCATTTCCACCAGTTTCAGTGAGATGTGCAAATATCCCTAATTTCACATCGAAATATCTTACATTTGCATCTGTTTGCATAGATTAGAATATAACACACACACAATATGTTAATTCATGGATGTTTTTTGATCGTCAGCATTCACAGTTGGTTTTTTTTTTAACTCACTGGATATCTTGCCATTTATTTGAAATATTAGATTTATTTATTTATTTAACTACATACTTAAGTGAAAATTTATTCACATTTTTAAATAAATTTGCAATAAACATCAACACCTACACTTCATTTCCTGAGTAATTCCTCTCCATTCATATTAGCACTCTAAGAACCCCTGTATACCTTAATTTATGTCATAATAAAATCATAATAAAGTTAACGATTCCTCTGTTTAATTATTTATCGAATCTGCCGTGCAAACGACCCCCGGACTGCTGAGCTGATCAGGCAGGAAAGACTGACGATGCGGCAAAGTGTTATCATCAGGACTCCACTCTCAGGGTCACACATGGACGGAGAGAAGCGCTAATGAAAGTGCTCAGATATGACGAACGCTTTCACAGACCAAAGAGACATTTATGAAGCCTGGGTGTTGTTTTTTTTAACACATTCCATTCATTTCATTACACTGTTACAGAGAAGTAAAGGCTTACAGATAGTCTTCTTGCCGGTTTTATTTATACTCTTATAAAAAGAATGATTTTATGGAATAAATGAGGATATGAAGCTAGTGGGTGCAAGTGTTGAGGATGCAGAAGATAGGGATAGGTGGAGAGAGATGATTCGCTGTGGCGACCCCTGACGGGAAAAGCCGAAAGAAGAAGAAGAAGAAGATAAAAAGAATGATTTTATTCTTCATTTTTTAAAACGAGAAACTCAGTGTCCTGTCACATACCTTCTTCAATCAGGTCCATACTTTTACTGATATTTCATGACCTTCCTTTTCTAACCTTTAGGATACGTCCCACTCAGACCTCAGATATGGGGCGGAGCTTAAGAAAAAAGGGTGCATCACATTTAAACTCAATTCGAAACTTGAACTAAAGCGCATTTTTTTGTTGCTCAGTTTCGACTGAGAAGCACTATTAAATCCAACACGACAGTTGTAGAGTACACCTGGTTGGGACGTTAATAAAAAGACAGCGTGTCACACTGAAATGCATGTTGTAGCTGTAAAAACAATATTTGATAGACACCCTTATCCAGAGAGAATTTTATACAAATGAGGGTTAGGGGCCTTGCTCAGGGGCCCAGCAGAGGCAGCTTGGTGGACCTGGGATTTGAACTCAAACCTTCCGACCAGTAATCCAACACCTTAGCCACTAAGCTACCACATCCATTTGATATGCGATATGAGTGATATGACAGACTGAGTGTGGGGCGGAGCTTAAAAAAAGTGGGGTGTGTCACGTTTACACTCAATTCTAAACTTGAACTTTTTTTTTGTTGCTCAGTTTCTGTCAGTTCGATTGAGGAGCACTATTAAATCCAACATGATGGTCAGATAGTTTGATTAAAAAAAGGCATTAATAAGAAATGTGTGCCACACTGAAATGTATGTTTTAGCAGTAAATACGCTTAAAAGAAAATGGGATGTGTTTACATTTCTGCCATCTGGCAGACGCTCTTTTCCAGAGTGACTTACACTTTTATCACATTTTATACAACTGAGCAATTGAGGGTTAAGGGCCTCGCTCAGGGGCCCAGCAGTGGCAGCTTGGTGGACCTGTTGTGAATTAACTGAAAGTGAGTACTGTAGCACTTCTCTCTCTCTCTCTCTCTCTCTCTCTCTCTCTCTCTCTCGTGTTTATTTCCTCACAGGCGCATCAGTGGGTCGAACACTTACCTAAACCTGATACGGTCTGAATAAAAGGCAGAATGAGACAATAAAACAAAAACAGCTTTTCATTCCTGCTGTAGATTACAGTCCCAGATCACGTCAGACTCGTACGGGGCAATCAGTCAGGCTGGGCGTGAAACACCGTGTGGGCAAAGTGGCTTTGTTCCAAGGACATATGTGTGTGTGTGTGTGTGTGTGAGAGAGAGAGAGAGAGTGAGAGAGAGACAGACACTCGGTGTTCAGAGGAAACATTACATGATTGACTCATCCTCTCAGTTAATACAAGTATCGAAAGTATTGGCACCCAAAATATCTGTGTTTTGCAGCAAATTGCCTTTAATGAGAAAAACTTTATTTTTATCTACATAAATAATAGTAATTAAATTATTTATGACTTAATTAAATAATAAATAATATCTTATAATAAATACTAATTAAATAATAATATTTATAATAAAATGATGCATCTTATGGTTTAAATAATACATCATTTAGATTATATATATATATATATATATATATTTTTTTTTTTTTTTTCGTTTGTTTTTTTTGTTTGTTTGTTTGTTTGTTTTTTTGTGTTTTTTTAAATGAATGTAATGCCATTTTGTTTACAAGAAATTTCCAGCTCTATTTACATCAAATTTTTCAGGATTAACAGCTTTATCCAGCCTTGATAAAATCTGATATATTGCTGGTGAAATTTATTAAACACAGCCAGATTTATGTCATATTTTTCATTAATGCTCATTATTTAATTAAAAAATTTTATTTCCCCTGAAGTATTTCTCCTGATTTTATGTCCTTCAACACAACATTTCTATCTAGTTTATAAATCAGGTGCCAGAGGAAACGCTCTGTAATCAGAGTGCAGTATTTCAGCGGTTAAAGGACGTTGTCTTGCTGAATGATGTGCTCGTGCTGCTCTGTGAACTAGCTGTAAGAGTAGCTTGATGCTGAAAGAGAGAGAATTGCAAATTTGCTTAAATAATTGCTCTCTTAACAGGCCCTGGGCGAACACACAACAGTGGAGTTGGAAATGTTCCATGCTTGTTAAAGGACTAAGAACAGAGACATTTGCACTAGCTACAGCACTCAGTGTGGCTCAGACGAATGGCGAATATAAAGAAGCATTGTTATGAAGCACAGGGTTTTCTCCAGGTTTATGAAGCTCTGAAGCAGGATCAGGGTTTTACAGTGTTAACTAAACGAAAGGGATGGATGGCATTAAACAGAAGTAACAAAATGAAAGGAACAAAGGAAGGAATGGATAATAGATGATGGATGGATGAGTTAAGCTCAGTGTTAGCTGTAGGACCAGTGCAAACTAATAACTAACTAAATACAGGAGGGATGGATGGATAGATGGATGGACAAATGGACAAACACATAAATGGAAGGATGGATAGATGGATGGGTGGATGGACGGACGGACGGACGAGATGAATGGATGGATGGGTGGGAAGAGATGGATGGATGGATGGATGAATGAATGAATGGATGGTTAGATGGACAAATGGATGGATGGATGGATGGATGGATGGATGGATGGATGGATGGATGAATGAATGAATGAATGGATGGTTAGATGGATGGATGGATGGATGGATGGATAGATGGACAAATGGATGGATGGATGGATGGATGGATGGATGGACAAATGTACAAATGGGATGAATGGATGGGTGGGAAGAACTGGATGGATGGATGGATGGATGGATGGATGGATGGATGGATGGATGGATGGATGGATGGATGGATGGATGGATGGATGTGTAAAGCTCAGTGTTAGCTGTAAGATCAGTGCAAACTAATTAACTAATTATGGGATGGATGGATGGATGGATGGACAAACAAACAAATAGATAGATGGATGGATGGATGGGAATAATTGGATGGATAAAAGGGATAAATGGATGGATGGATGGAAAGAAGGAACAAAAGAAGGAATGAAGAATATATGGATAGATGGACAGAGGAGTAAATCTCAGTGTCAGCTGTAAGATCAGTGAACAGTAGAGAGTAGTTCTCTCACTAGGATGAGTCTGAGCTTGCCATGATTAACTTAATCCCGTTAAATCGTCCTTTTGAAGTGAAGCTGCCCTAGCTATCTCATTCGTTACACTGTACATTCCCTAAGGACCTGATACACACACACACACCCACACACACACACACACACCACACACACGCTTTCTCTCTTTATACGTATGAACTTATCTAAAATAAATACAGAATCTTATATAATGAGAATATTAGTCCTGTTATTCATTGGCATTCCATCCAGGGTGTTTTCCCAGTCCAGGGTGTATTCCCATCTCGTCTCACACCGAGTTTATCTTGGCATAAAGTCCAGATCAGAATAAAGCACTTACAGAAAATGACAAATTTATTGCGTTCTTTTTTCCCCCGTTCTTCAGCGAGCAACAACCTGACAGCATGAGATAAGCTTTTCTCTTTGTAAATATGCAAATTAGTTCAAGTGAAAAATCTACACAATTGGCTAAAATTCCTCAGAACAATGGTATGGTGTGTGGTACAGTATAAAGGATATAAACAGTCTAGACACCCCTTGAAATAAAAACGAGATGAAAGCAACTTCTATGTGACATTACAGCCAATATATTCATTCATTCATTGTCTACCGCTTATCCGAACTATTCTCGGGTCACGGGGAGCCTGTGCGTCATTGGGCATCAAGGCAGGATACACCCTGGACAGAGTGCCAACCCATCGCAGGGCACACACACACTCTCATTCACTCACACAATCACACACTACGGACAATTTAGAGATGCCAATCAACCTACCACGCATGTCTTTGGACCGGGGGAGGAAACTGGAGTACCCGGAGGAAACCCCCGAGGCACGGGGAGAACATGCAAACTCCACACACACATGGCGGAGGTGGGAATCGAACCCCCAACCCTGGAGGTGTAAGGCAAATGTGCTAACCACTAAGCCACCCTGCCCCCCCCCCCCCCCAGCCAATATATGAAAGTGAAAAATAATTAGAATCAGTTTAGGGAGAAAAAAAATGAAAAAGAGAAAATTTACAATAAACTGATTGTCTTGTCATATATTAAGCTCTTACTAAAAATAAGAGTCTGGAAAGTGTTTGTAACTAGGCTAGTCAGCTAGTTACATAGCTTGCACTGCTAATCTACTAATGGCTAATACACAGCCTGGTAAACATATGAAGTGAAAAAAAAAAACAATTTTTATTCCGGTTACTGACAACATTTTAAAACTATTTAGAAAAAGATTTATAGATATTTAGTCTTGGTGCTTCTGTACGCAGATAGTACTGTTAGCTTGCTTCTGCTAAAAAAAAAAATTAAAAAAAAAGATTCTTACTCCGATGTCACTTTATTAAAATCGTTTAAAAACATTCATAAACAAATGTAATAGTGTATTCTGTAGGTTATAGATATCTGTCTACCGTGATTTCATTACAAATAGAAAATAAATGGTTCAAATACGACGTTGGTTTTAATCAATTCAGTTTAATTATATTGATAAACATTTTGTTTGTTATGCATTTTATATAGATTTATATGATCAATAAATTCACAATCAGCTCATATAACAGCACTTAGGTAAATAAGAAATGCTTATTTATTAATCGTATCAGTTCAACATCAGAATTATTGTAGCATCATGAACCCATCTTTAACGGCAGGATTGAGCCATAACGTTTCACGAATACAAACCATCCATAAAATCTATATATGTGATGAATAAAAATTGAATACAAATTGGAAAGAGGCTCTCTGTGAAGGCTGTCTCGGCTCTGATTCGGCACTCAGAGATGACTCTACACAGAGAGGATGGAAAAATCCTGAGGAATCTGTCTGCCACCCCCAACACCAGAAGGCATGGAGATGCTAAAATAACCAACAAACAATGACAAAGCCGTAAAGGGCTCGCTGTATATATAGCGCTGAACACGCCGACAACAAATACCGAGCACTCATCAAACCAATCAGCAGTAAAAACCCGGCTCTGACCAAAGCCTGACACAAACACACTACATTCTGCTGAATTCCTGTTTCGTTTCATTCTCCATTTACTCACACACACTCGTTCATCCCATCCCACAGATTTATATACAGCTATTCTTTAAGCTCATAAAGTGTGATACAGACCATTCACACCAACCAGTACAGCTGGATCTAAACTCCTCATTCTTCTCACTCTAAAGCCGCCTTCCATCATAAGCTTGTTCTCTGTTGTTCATTGGAGGAAAAAAAAGAGGCAAGTGGGATAAATACAGGCGGAGAAGGGCACAGATGGATATTTATAGGCTTTTAAAGAGCCCTACATAAGGAAACAATCGAATGGGAGTGTCTCAGAGGTGGTGTTGTGCTGGAACAAGCTACATGCAGGCTGGATTATTGTATAAATAATTCACACAGTGTTATAATATCACAGCGCTGAGACAACTCTGGGTCATGTGTCGCTCGTCTTTGAAAGCATGTGTCAGGATAAAACAGAAGAAATAAACAGTTTGAGGTTTTAGTGATGGTCAGGTGATGAGAAAATATCACAAGATCCACACTGAACACCGTGTTCAGGTGTGTGTGTGATGTAATCATGGGACTGGAAGCATGACAAGGTACCTGATTGATGTACTGGGTGGCCATATTTGTAGGCCATGGTGTGTTCTGGGAAACGCAGTCGTTAGTGGATACCTGACTGTTTATGTGAATCATTTCAGTGAATTAGATCATTTGACTCATCTCACCGAAAAGAGTCAAATCTTTTGGGAGCCAAATGGCTCATTACTGTTTTTTGTTTTTTTTTAACCAAAGTTGACAAAGTTTGTGAGGTTATGTCTAGAGATTGTTTACCCAACAATGTCTAATATTATTTCATGAAACCTTACTTTGCAATTTATTTACTTTGTAATTAAATCATTGTTAAACAAGCAAGACAAATACTGTCATAATTAATACATCCCTTTTAATGTTTAATGTTATTGTGCCTGCTGTGTCTGTGCTTCATTAATAAAACCCCACACAGTAATATTCTATTTATGCTAACTGACTAGCATCAGAGTAGGAAAAACAGTTCATTCACTTCGGGTGACTGTGACTTGGTGGTGCAAACCAGAAACTGCTGATCTTCTTTTACCTTTACCTTGATTAAAACAGACCTTACAACCGACACAAGATACATCTAAACTGTTCAAAGTAGCAAGAACAGGTTCTTCACAGATCTCCAAAGCTTCACAGAGCTGAAATTTGAACTCATGACCCTCTGGTTCGTAGCTCAAAGGCTTAATCACTGAGCCACCACTTACCTCACCTCCCCTATTATTCATTGCTTAACTACATCAAAGTGTGTGTTAGCATGGAAACTAGCATCAAAAAGAGGATTTGTGTTCGATAAAGTAATCGATGATGCGGCTAATTCAAGAACAAAGACAAGTTCAAGACCAGGACTAGCATCAAGAGTCAGAATCGAGAACCGAAGCCGAGTCAAGATCGAGTCGAATCCTTTTCAAGGCCAAGCATTTATTTAAATGATCAGCTCTTTCGAAGACAGAACCGAGTTAAGTGCAGATGCTAATCAATCCAACACCTGTCCGAGTCAATACAGAAACGTCTCGAGTCCAACAGCTCTAAATAAAGGACACAAAAACATATGCAAACACAAACAATCGTGAGCATTCTCCTTCCACTTTCACTGTAAGCCAACACGCTGTGCTAACTGCTAACTGCTAATCTAACTGTGTATAAAATCAGTATTTTTCTGTAAATTGGCCGTAACGTTGTCCAGCACATGTACAGTGTGTGTATGTTATTAGCGCTCAGGTTACGTATGAGTTTGAACAGAGCAAGGTGAGCTGACGTACGCTAGCTGTGGGATTTAGTTATAATTACACTCATTAAAGGATTTGTGTGTGTGTGTGTGTGTGTGTGTGTGTGTGTGTGTGTGTGTGTGTTCTTTACCTATATCTCCTCTTAGTGCATGTCTGTCTGTAAGGTCTAAGCGTAGAGACACATCCAAACAAGCGTGACAGCGACTTGTTTGACATCAGCAAGACAGACATCATGCATCCTAGATGGTACTTCATCTTTTTACTTGCAAATAAAGGAACCCTATAGGGCACTGCATCATGGTTTATTCACTATAAGGGCACCCTATAGGGCACTTCATCACGTTTTATCCACAGCAGGGGCATTCTATAGGACACTGCATCACATATCCTCACACATAGCAGCACCCTGGAAGGCATTTCATAATGCTTCCTTTCCACTGTAGATTGAGGGCACTTCATTACATTTTATCTACTGTAGAACCACCCTAGAAGGGCACTTTATTGTGTTTTTCACCCTAGGGGCAACTTTATAAGGTTTTCCACTCTAGAAAGGTTACATTTTATCTACCATAGTGGCACCCTAGTGGGCACATTTCATTACTTTATCTCTACCAAGGGGCACCTAGAGGGCACTTCTTTACTTTATATCCACCAAAAGGCACCTAGAAGGGACTTCTTCACATTTTATCTACTGTCGAACCACCCTAGAGGGCACTGCATCATGTTTTTTCCAGTTTAAGGCACCCTAGAAGGCACTTTGTTACTTTAAATCTACCAAAAGGCACCTAGAGGGCACTTCTTTACATTTTGTTAATGATAGGCACCCTAGAGGGCACTTCTTTACTTTATATCCACCAAAAGGCACCTATAAGGGACTTCTTCACATTTTATCTACTGTAGAACCACCCTAGATGGCACTTGACTTTAAAATCACACCCTTTCCCTTTTTTTCAGTTTAAGGCACCCTAGAGGGCACTACCTTACATTTTTATTTACCACATGACCAATCTAAATGAAACTACATCATGTTTTTTCAACCTAATGAGTCCCCCACCAGCCCACCAACACCACCACAGTGGCTTATACTGGTTGTTATAGGTGTAATAAATGAGAACGAACATCCTAGATGGCACTTCATTAAAGTATATCTACAATAGGGGTACCCTAGAGGGCACTTTACATTTTTATCTTATATTACGCTAGTTGTAGGTGTAATAAACGAGGTGGATAATGTACTACATCATGCCTTTTTTTAAAAAATCCAAAATGTATTGGGAAGAAAAGATACCAAAGTGTAATCACATGTTGTCGAGTCACAGTAAAGAAAATAACAAATGACAAAACTTTCATCACAAAAGTTTACAAAAAAATCAGTGTTCTTCTGATTTGAACTAATCTTTCCTGTTTAACGTTTACTATTTGGAGTTACACGGCATGCTTCAAAGCACCTGTTTGCCTTTAAGTGTGTGTGTGTGTATAAGTCTGTTCCACATCATTCGTATTATGCCCTCAGAGAGACCTCGTGGTATAATCAGTAGCTCATCACTAATCACTTGTCTGGTTGTTGATAGATATTAGATTTAATTGCTCTACCAGCCATCACTGGAGATTTACATCTCTCATGGCATTAGCTGTGTATGATCACTGAGCAGCTCATGCCTTTAACTTTGTTAAGTAGAGAAACAAGTTCTAGAGCTGAGGATATCATGTCCTTGTGTTGTTGCTGCACGTCTATAAGCCCTGTAGCGCTTTGACTGACGACGTCGACTGGAAGCCGTTCTTTCATTCCTTCTGCTAATCACAAACTCAAATAAAAGCCAAGACAAGAGAAATGTCACAAGTTCATGCTACATTTCAGACCTAATTACCAAAGCCTATCTCTCTCTCTCTCTCTCTCTCTCTCTCTCTCTCTCTCTCTCTCGCTCTGTCAGCTGCTGGCTTATCATAAAGTGACATTATCTTGCCGTCAGCTATTCTGTTATTTCTTCATGCCAGCTTTGGAGCATCGCATTTAGTTTATACTCACACCGACCTGTTCCTTTAGCCTCACATCCATAGCATGAGATTATGTGAATATTATGAGATTACATGAGGTTACTATGCAAATCACCCATGTGACATCACACATGACATCAGAAGGCAAAGGAAATGATTTGTGAATATATCATGAAAAAAAATGAAAATAAATGCATCACGCAAAAAAAATGTGGTTCAATAAAGGTAAATGTAAAAATAAAGGAATCAAGTCAAAATGATTCATCTGAATCAATTCATGGAGGAAAATATATAATAGAAATGTGAAAATAATTAATCATATGGGAGAAAAATAACAGGAAAATAGATTAGGTAAAAATCTGGAATAAACGTAAATGTGTGAAAAGAAAGAAATCGTGTGAAAATGAATCATGCTGGGGGGAAAACTCACATGTAAAAAACAAATGATTCAGACCAAAAGGAACGAATCGCTTGAAAATAAACTGTTTTTAAAAAAAAAAAAAAAAAAAAAAAAATCACAAGAGAATCAATGATTCAGTTTGAAAGAAATTCATTATGTGAAAATGAATCTGTTTTGTTTTTTTTATCAGTAGTGAAAATTAATGATTCAATTTGGAAAAAAAAGAATCATTTCATCAAATTGAATCGTGTTTCAAAAAAATTCAAACCTAAAAAATGAATGAGTCAAGTCAATCGAAATGAATCATGTCAAAATGAATCATGTTGAAAAAAATCACAAGTAAATAATGATCATATCCGGTCATTAGCATGTATAAATCTTCTGATGGTGATGAAGATGATGATATCGATGGTTTCTCCGTTCAACACACACAAACACACACACACACACACACACACACATACACAAGAGGCCTGATTGCTGAATCATCTCCCAGATAGTTAGACAGGGAATTACCAGCACTCACACGCCACACGATCTCACTGCTCAATAAATCAATGGCAAAATAAAAAAAGCGCTGCTTAGCCCTGCTGGTAAAACACTTAGGCAGACCTGGCACCTGTAGCTAACAGGCTTAACCGGGGTTTAAAATCCACCACTGAGCCAGAAAACAGCACTTAATTATTCAGGGAAACAGAATTCCGGATGAGATTCCCGAGGTGGCAGCGTATCAGATGTACAGGTTCTAAAAAGTCTCAAACGTCTGAGCTGTAAAGAAAAATACATTTTCACTTAAATACTTCACACCTCCGAGCTTTTCACCCTAACGTCAGAAGATCATGAGGTCCACTCCTGATGATGTCACAGTGGGAGGGGCATACTCTCGCTCATGTATCACTAGCCAATCATGTGCTGATGTATTCAAAAGAAGACATTTTCCTCTGAGAAGGTTACGTAGCGTGAGGGACAGTTCGGAAAGGTGCAGTTGGACGGATTCGTGTCTCATGTCTCATGCCTCAGAGGATGCACATTACATGAGGGAAAAAAATGGGGGAAAATAACACTTTGAAAGAAATGAAGGAAGACACGGACACGGAGAGAGCGTGTGAAATTCCATACTGAGTGTGTGTGAGAACCTGAGCTCAGGATCAAACCAGGAACCCTGGAGCTCTGAAGAGTAACTCCACCCACTGCAGCTATTTAATTAGCGGTCATGGCAATATCTGGTCTCTTATATCTTCTGACCTGGTCATTAGTGATCATTCTGGCTCCATCCCTGGATGGTAAAATTACACCTTTTCAGAAAATTGTAAACATTTGGCTTTCAGATATTTTCTATTTATCCTGCTTAGGGTGAAGTCTGTCCTGAAGGAATACACCCTGGGTGAGCTACACACACACATTCACACCAAGGGGTCACTTTAGCAAAGCTATGGGCAGCTGGAGGAAACCACAGAACCCAGAGGAACCGAAACGGAGAGAACGTGTGAAACTCCACACAGCTCAGACTCTTGAGCTGGTGTGTAAAATCCAAGCCTCATAGTAGAACCTGGTGAAAATTTACTTTCACAAGTTCACGTTTTCATGACATGTTATTTACGTGTTGCAATATTTAAATCTGCAAAGTTTTCAGATGATTTCAAAGATCAGCTGATTAATGATGATAAACACAAATTCTGATCAGCTGCTTGTTATAGAAAGACTCATGGTATAAGCGCATCATGGGGGAAAAAATCGATCGTTTTCATCGCGATATCGATATCATTATGATCGCCCTGCTCTAATCCAACATACACAGTGCGATAATGATACACTGATGATGTATTGTACAACCTGCAACACACGCTTCACAATAGGAAAACAAGCTGGGCAGCTGCGCTTAAAGGCAAATCTGCGTAACTGGCCTGTAAGGCAGAGATGACAGCTACACACACCAAAGCATCAACCACACACACACACGCACACACACACACACACACACACACACACACACACACACACACACACACAATAAAGACATAATAAATCCATATTAATGATAAGATCCAGCTCGGTAACACTCACCAGTGCTCATCGTGGTGCGCGGATCCGTTTCCACTCCGGTTACACTGCTGCAGCCGAGCTGATCAGCTCACACATCGCATCTCTCTCTCTCTCTCTCTCTCTCTCTCTCTCTCTCTCTCTCTCTCTCTCTCTCTCTCTCTCTAACACACACACACACACGCAAGGTCAGTCCAAATATGCACAGGGATCAGAGCAATCCCAGTCGCGCTAGTGCGCCTCGGAGCAGAACAGCTCCTGCGTAACAGATGAACGCAGTGAATGCGCGTGTCTATGTGTGTGTGTGTGTGAAGTGTGTGTGGGTGGGTGGGTGGGTGTGTTGTTGTGAACCGCATGGGCGTGTGACAGCGCCGCGCTGCGCCTCTGCATCAGCAGCACCAAGAGCCCCTGAGCGCGCAAAGCCTCATGGGAAACTGAGTACAAACATATGGAAGATTCAGTGGATAGTTTATTAGCGACACCTAACTTCCGGTTGGTAAAATAGCAGGGAATAGGAGAAAGTAAATCAGAAAGCCTGAAATCCAGGCAGTGACTGAAATTAACAGAAGTGATGATGTTTAGTTGATGTTTTGTCGCCTCCTAGTGCTGGAAACTAAAACTAAGTAAAACTGCACAGGCAGTGGACATGGTGAGAAAATACAACATGAAGAACATTTCAGCACAAAGTACGATACTTCTTCATCATCATCATCATCATCATCATCCATCATTCTTCTTCTTCTTCTTCTTCTTCTTCTTCTTCTTCTTCTTCTTCTTCTTCTTCTAAGATATAAATAATGAAACATAACATTAAAAGTTAATATTCATTCATTCATTGTTTCCGCTTATCCGGAGCCGGGTCGTGGGGGCAGCAGTCTAAGCAGGGATGCCCAGACTTTCCTCTCCCCAGACACTTCCTCCAGCTCTTCCGGAGGGATCCCGAGGCATTCCCAGGTCAGCCAAGAGACATAGTCTCTCCAGCGTGTCCTGGGTCTTCCCCGGGGCCTCTTGCCAGTGGGGCATGCCCGGAATACCTCTCCAGGGAGACGTCCCGGAGGCATCCGAAACAGATGCCCGAGCCACCTCAACTGTCCCCGATGTGGAGGAGCAGCGGCTCTACTCCAAGCTCCTCCCGGGTGACAGAGCTCCTTAGCCTATCTCTAAGGGAGCGCCCCACCACCCTACCGAGGAAGCTCATTTCGGCCGCTTGTATCCGGGATCTTACCCTTTCGGTCATGACCCAGAGCTCATGACCATAGGTGAGAGTAGGAACGTAGATTGACTGGTAAATCAAGAGCTTCGCCTTCCAGCTCAGCTCCTTCTTCACCACAACAGACCGGTACATAGACCGCATTACTGCTGCCGCTGCATCGATCCGTCTCTCGCGATTCATCCTTCCCTCACTCGTAAACAAGTCTCCGAGATACTTAAACTCCTCCACTTGAGGAAGGAACTTCCCTCCAACCTGGAGGGTGCAAGCCACCTTTTTCCGGTCGAGAACCATGGCCTCAGATTTGGAGGTGCTGACCCTCATCCCAGCCGCTTCACACTCAGCTGCAAAACACCCCAGTGCATGCTGTAAATCCAGGCTTGAAGGAGCCAACAGGACAACATCATCTGCAAAAATCAGCGATGAAACTCCTTCTCCGGTTATATAGAGACCAAACAGCCCTTAACAGAGGGCCACGGACCCTGTACTACCAGAGCACCTCCCACAGAATGCCACGAGGGATACGGTCGAATGCCTTCTCCAAGTCCACAAAACACATGTGGACTGGTTGGGCAAACTCCCATGAACCCTCGCGCACCCTGTGGAGGGTATAGAGCTGGTCCAGTGTTCCACGACTAGGAAGAAAACCGCATTGCTCCTCCTGTATCCGAGGTTCGACTAACGGTCGGACTCTCCTCTCCAGTACTCTGGAATAGACTTTCCCTGGGAGGCTGAGGTGTGTGATCCCCCTATAGTTGGAACACACCCTCCGGTCCCCCTTCTTAAAAAGAGGGACCACCACCCCGGTCTCCCAGACCAGAGGCACTGTCCCTGACCGCCACGCTGTGTTGCATAGACGTGTCAGCCAAGACAGCCCCACAACATCCAGAGACTTAAGGTACTCAGGGCGAATCTCATCCACCCCCGGTGCCTTGCCACCAAGGAGCTGCTGAAATACCTCAGTGACCTCAGCTTGGGTGATGAATGAATCTACCTCTGAGTCCTCAGCCTCTGGTTCCTCTACAGAAGTGGGAGTGGGATTGAGGAGATCCTTGAAGTATTCCTTCCACCATCCGACAATATCCCCAGTCGAGGCCAGCAACTCTCCACCTCCACTGTAAACAGTGTTGGCAGAGAGCTGCTTACCCCTTCTGAGGCGCCAAACAGTCTGCCAGAATTTCCCAGAGGCCGTCCGATAGTCCTTCTCCATGGCCTCACTGAACTCCTCCCAGACCCGAGTCTTCCGAGACCACCTGGTTTGCTTCCGAGACCACGCGGGCTGCAGTACGCATCAGCTGCTTCCGGAGTCCCCTGAGCCAACCAGGCTCGATAGGACTCCTTTAGCTTGACGGCATCCCTTACTTCCAGTGTCCACCATTGTGTTCGGGGATTGCCGCCGCGACCGGCTCCAGAGCCCTTATGGCCACAACTCCGGATGGAGTCAACAATGGAGGAGGAGAACATGGTCCAATCAGACTCAATGTCACCAACCTCCCTCAGGATCTGGTTGAAACTCTCCCGGAGGTGGGAGTTGAAGACCCCCCCCTAACAGAGGGAAGTTAATATAATATAATATCTGTGAAATATTATGTATCTAATCTAATCATTATGTATGTGTATGTTGGTGGAATTTGTTTGTTTATTTCTTTGTTTGTTTGTATATATTTTTAACAAAAAAAAATAGAAAAATATAATACATAATTGCTTCATCGTATTTTAGATTTATTTATTTGAGATTTATTTAGACAATTCTTGTGTGGTTTTATTTTATTTTTTTTTACACACGAATAAACACATATTTAACTGCCTGAGTTTGTTTGTTTTTTTACCAAAAAAAACGCGAACATAAATTTAAAAAAATAGTAAAAATTAAATAGTAATAAAATAAAAATAAAATAAAATAAAAATTAAATAGTAATAGGCGCATGCGTATACGTGTTGACGTCATATTCCGGCGACAACCAAAGCAATATGGCGCCGCTGTGAGAGGCTTGAATGCATGTAGTGAAGTTATTGCTTCGTTAAATCGTAATAATAATAAAATAATAATAATAAATAGTGTTAGAGATGGAGCATGTTGGAGAGGTGGAAGTGATTATTCCGGATGACGAAGAGAGAAATGTACCGCACTGTCCACACGGTGAGAGAGAGAGAGAGAGAGAGAGAGAGAGAGAGAGAGAGAGAGAGAGAGAGAGTGTAAATATCAAACACTTTTAACAATTTGTTTGCTTGTTTAATACTTTTGAATAGTTTGTTTATTTATTTAATACTTTTATTTATTTAATAGCATTTAATATCAATATTTATTTGAGATTAATATTGTATTTTATACATACTGCATGTGACTTGTTCATTTTTAACTCATTCAATTCAGGTGACTCCACCTAGGTTTTAATAATTAATATAACATGTTACTGGAGTTTATCATCAGATTTACTGCTGTGATATTAAAATGTAGCAAAACATTACATTTGCATCATCATCTAAAGGCATGGAGTCACACGGAGAGTCACAGATCACAAGCTATTGACTTTATTGTCTGTTCAAACTGCGTGTGTGTGTGTTGCAGGACCTACTGTGTTGTTTCAGGTCATGTGCAGAGGAGAGAAGAGCCAGAAGAGATTTTACGCCTGCTCGGCATGTCGAGACAGAAAAGACTGCAGCTTCTTTCAGTGGGAGAGTGAAAAGGTAAAGGAACTGAATCGAATAAAGTAGGTACTGAATCGAATGCAATAGATGCTGAATCGAATGGAGTAGATACTGAATCAAATTGGTACAGAATCGAATAAAATAGGTACAGAGTTAAAGACAGCAGATATTGAATCGAATGCATTAGGTACAGAATCGAATGCAGTAGATACTGAATCCAATACAGTAGATACTGAATCCAATACAGTAGATACTGAATCGAATGCAGTAGGTACAGAATCAAATGCAGTAGATACTGTATCGAATGCTGTAGGTACAGAATCAAATGCAGTAGGTACAGAATCAAATGCAGTAGATACTGTATCGAATGCTGTAGGTACAGAATCAAATGCAGTAGATATTGTATTGAATGCTGTAGGTACAGAATCAAATGCAGTAGATACTGAATGAAATACACTAGATACCGAATCGAATGCATTAGGTAGAGAATCAAATCTTCTAGATACTGAATCGTATGCAGTAGGTATGAAATCAAATTTGTATGTATAAGTATGAAATTTAAGTTTAAGTTTTACCATTTTAAAAAAATTCTTTGTGATAATGAATATTATCATTTTTTCATATTTTTTAATTCATTGAGAAAACATACAAATAAAGGGGATGTGGTGGGATAGTGGTTAAGGTGTTAGACTACTGATCAGAAGGTTGTGAGTTTGAATCTCAGGTCCAAGTCGTTATTTTTTAATTTATTAAATTCTCATTTCCATGTTTCATTCTTTTTTTTATGTTATGTTGTATTGCAAGGTGTGATGATGTCTTCTTGTGATGTATATTTTGTTGTTTGTTTTTGTTTTTATTTTAAATAAAAAGTGTATTCAACAGGGTTCTCTGTACCTGCTTCATGAGTGTATTTTATTTTTTAATTTTTATTTTCTTTTTTAATTATCAAACATTTCAGGTATCGGAGGAACGACTGCATGCAAGAGAGGAGCAGAACCGGTTGAAGAGGCCCTCGTTCACCCATTCCGAATACTGCAGGAGGTAAATGTCATGAATGTAATAGCACTTATGAAAAACAAACACAATCCGAAGTCTTTATTTCCATTACATTGTGAGCCTTTACAGATTGGATACCACACTGTAGCTAAGTATTAGTCCCTTTCTTGCTCAGGTACAAAAACAGCCAAACTGGGAAATGTGGGCGGAGCTAGAAACAATGCACATCCATGATTGGTCGTATAGAATCATCCGAAATGTACTATGAGTCACATGACCAATTAAGCACTCTAAATTCAATCTGCACCCAAGTCCCAAATGGCTTCCCGTTAACTTCGCTTGCTCACTACCTAGGGTGTCACTACATAACGCTGCTGTAGAAGTTACGCACTGCTCTACATGATTAATAGAACATTTTGAGATTCATCTACAGATGAGGTTTGGCTCCTAGTGTTGAATTTTAACGTCGTCTCAGCAACGATCAAAAATGTGTGTAAAACAAGGATTAAAGTAATATATCTATGAAGCAGACACGTGACCAGGTTCAGAGCAGGGTGTAAAGTGTTTCCTCTCTCTCCTCTGGCAGGTTCAGGGAGTTTGTTTCCCTGCCACTGGATCAGAGGAGGTTCTGTGTGGACTGTCAGCTCCTGCTCCTTCCTGCCGAATGGAGCGCTCACGGCTCGCACCAGGGGCTTTCTGATGACATCACAGTGGCTCAGCTGAGGAGGCCCAGTCTGCTGCTGCGTGCTTTGGAGAATAAGAAGAGCAATGCGCAGTACCTGTTTGCTGACCGCAGCTGCCACTTCCTTCTAGATGTGCTCTCTGGATTAGGATACCAGAAGGTTCTTTGCGTAGGGACACCACGGTGAGTTTAAAATGCACATCCTGTTCAAATAACACAGCTTCTGAGATCTGCACTTTCAGTTGTGGGGCAAAAAAATACAATATTTATGCTATATTATAAAAACACCATTTAATTATCAGACTAGTGTGAGTCAGTATTAAATTAATGTTAAACTGCATTACAGAGTAAAAGATTATGTTTAAATCAGGGGTGCCAGTTTGGGCTTTATCCTGTTGATCTGGAAATGGAGAGTGCTGATAGATGTAATATAGTTATACTTTTATATTAAGATTTAAAGAAGTGTAGTCATCTGGAGAGGTTTTAAACCAGGATTGGATTAGAAATAAGGATAGCATACAAACCTACTTAAAAACTAAATTAGTTACAAACTAACCTACTTTCATTAGTACAAACTAACTTTAACTAACAAACAAAATGTGAAACTTACAAACTAGCTCCCTTACACACTAACTTACAAACTAGCTCCCTTACACATTAACTTACAAGCTAGCCCTTCTTATGAACTTACAAACTAACCTAGTTACAACCTTATTTACAAACTAAAACACTAGCTTACTTACAAACCTGCAAACAAAGATACAAACTCATTTACAAAATATACTCAAATTACCCTACAAAGTAAGTCAAACTAATGCAATCTACCCTATAAAGTAAATTAGTGACTCAAACTAACTCAGTCTACCTTACAAAGTAACTCAGTAACTCAAACTAACTTAAACTACGCTATAAAGTAGCTCAGTAACTCAAGCTAACTCAATTTACCTTACAAAGTAATTCAGTAACTCAAACTAACTTAAACTACCCTACAAAGTAACTCAGTGACTCAAATTAACTTAAACTACGCTATAAAGTAGCTCAGTAACTCAAGCTAACTCAATCTACCTTACAAAGTAACTCAGTAACTCAAACTAACTTAAACTACGCTATAAAGTAGCTCAGTAACTCAAGCTAACTCAATCTCCCTTACAAAGTAACTCAGTAACTCAAACTAACTCAGTCTACCCTACAAAGTAACTCAGTGAATTAAACTTACTTAAACTACCCTACTAAGTAACTCAGTAACTCAAACTAACTCAATCTATCCTACAAAGTAACTCAGTACCTCAAACTAACTCAAGCTACCCTACAAAGTAAATCAAACTAACTTAAACTACCCTACAAAGTAACTCAGTGAATTAAACTTACTTAAACTACCCTGTAAAGTAACTCAGTGACTTAAAATAACTTAAAAAATTCTACTAAGTAACTCAGTAACTCAAACTAACTCAATCTACCCTACAAAGTAACTCAGTGACTCAAACTAACTTAAAAAAATCCTACCAAGTAACTCAAACTAACTTAAACTGCCTACATATCAATCTACAAACTAACTATCCAACAATTGACGAGTGATTGACAGGTGAAAGACAGTATGCTCCGCCCTCCCAGACAGATCTGTTGCACTCTGTCACTGTTGGATTTTTCCCTGTTGTCAGTTCAGTAGTGTAGATTTCTTTAGTATCTAAACCTCTTACAAATTAGCCTGCTGTGTTATTTCACACCAAAGTGAGTTTTGTTTACATAAAACTAACTTTTATCCTTATTCCTGATAGATTACACGAGCTGATTAAGATCCGGAGCACCGAGAACAAGACTCACGCCATGAAGAGTTTATTACTAGATATTGATTTCAGGTGAGCGCACATTACCAGACTATTGCTAGCTAAAAGTTAACATTTGAATATTTTAGATTTATGCTAACTGTATAAATGGATCATAGCCTGATCCTGGAATAACATTTATTCTATTCTGCATATTATTATTATTATTATTATTATTATTATTATTATTATTATTATTACTCACCTGATCATGCCAATAAGATTAAATTGAAATTTGTCATTTTTAATATAATTGTAAAAAAAAAAAAAAGGTTAGAGCAGGAAAAAGACTAAAATCTGCAGGACGAGGTCCATCTGCATTTCCTCATGACTGCGGAACAACAGTGTGTTAGAGCCTGAGGTCACAGATCTCCATGTGATCCGGAACAAGCTGTCGATCTCTAGCTTTAAAAAAGCGAAAAGCAGGAAACACGGGCTCAGTGAACTGGTGATGCGCTCTCTCGAACACGGTCGTGCAGGTGGTTGAGAAATCCTGCAGCATCTTCATAGTATCTGCGTCATAGAATGCAACTCGTCCCTTGTGGAAGTTCACGAACACGCCCACCCTGTCTGGCACTCGAGCGGACAGAATCAAGTGGCGGTCATTGTGCCAAACCGACAGATGTCCGTCCAGGAGCTCCAGGCTCCATGAGAGTCTGTTCCTGCCCAGCTTTGTGCTTTTGTCCCGCCCTTTCCTCTGCAGGCTGCCGTAAGCCACGCCCACGGCCCAGGAAGGGCAGCAGTGAACGTCCACTTCCCAGTAGCGCTGACCAGAGCTGATAGCCGGCGAGCCCAGGGCGCAGCAGATCTGATCGAACTGAAGAGGGGAATGAGGAACCGAGCTGTCGTCAGGAGAGATGTAAAAGCCCCGCCCACTCGCAGTCACCTTGATTTGTCTGTGGCTGGTTGTCCTGTCTATCACCACCTCAGTGGAGTCTGGCAAGAAATATACAGGATACTATATAGACAGCACAGTGTGTTATGGAGTAATAGAGTTAGTGGTGCATTGTGGGATATCATGAGTGTATTGGTCAATAAAATAAAATAAAAAAAAATTAAATAAAAAGAGTATGATTCTGGTCAGAGATAAAAAAAAAAAAAAAAAAACTCAATGATGGTGTTGAATCATTACTGGAAAATAAACAGCGCATTATGGAGTGTTTTATTCCTTTTACACCACAGCACTGCAAACAACTGCAATATTATTTATTTTTTTAAAAAAAAGTCATGCTTTTTTTTTTTTTTATCTATTAGCTTTGTTTAATGTTGTGGAACATCTATGAAACAAATTCCTCTTCTCGCTTGTGGTTATAGCAGCTATAAACATCAGTAAACCTTTTATTCCCTGTCTTATTAAGTTAATAAGATAATAATAAATAATTAATAAAAGAGAAAAGAAAGAAAAAGTGTAAACTCCTCACTCCTGAAGATGTCGGAAAATCTGGAGACTCCTTCCATAGACGGGGGAAAAAAAGATTGCTCGTGCTCCTTTAACTGTTATTATAGAAATGATATCGTATTAGAGCAAGAAAAATTCAACACCATGTCCTGACCAATCAGAATCCGGGATTTAGCAGTGCTGTGGTATAAATAAACGCGTATGTTTAACGTCATTGAAATCAATGAAATTCATCAAAAAAAAAAAGCTGATTGTTTACCGAGCAGCAAGCTCTTCTTCTGTAGTTGGACCTGCAGATCTTTTGAGATCTTCCCCAAAACCTTCATGAGCTTCTGGAACTTTTCATCGTTCAGCCTGATGACCAGCTCGACTGCGTCCTGCTTCTTGTGGCAGCTACGCAAAAGGTTACAAAAAATAAAATCTCACGCTGATTCGTTATTAACGTCGGTTATTTTAACCCAGAGTTGTAAACGATACCGGAAGAGATTTACCTGAAATCTTCAGGAGAGACCTAAAATCAGGATGAAGTGTAAAATTACAGGTATATGGTTATAACATTGTTATAAAGGAAATGATGAAGGTGTTTGGTTTTTGAGTACCTGCTGCTGCTCAGCTCCTCCCTGCTGTAGCGTCCTGATGGTGCTGATGCGTTTGCGTACCAATTTCAGGTGCTGGTTCCAGTCATTCAGGAGACGCGTCATTCTGCTGCTGTTCTCTCTGTACTCTTGTTCCAGTGAACCCAGTACGGACTGTTCTTCCTTCTCTAGAGCCAGACGCATGGCCTCGAATCGCTCACGTGCTTGCTGCTCCATCGTCTCCGCGCTCGTCTACAGAGAGAGGGCGTGGCCATGATGCCCGGATAAGAATGAGTTTTATTTAAATGATTAAATTAAATGATGAAATGAAGAGGCGGGACCACACCGCTCATCACTCACAGTCAGGTTGGATTGGCGCTTTCTCAGAGACGCCATGTGAGCTTCTGTGCTCTTGCTCTCCTTCTCCAGCTCCTCCAGCCAGTAGGACAGCTGTTCCTGATGTTCATACAAAAGCAAAATTAAATTGCTTTGACCTGATTATCATGACCATTATAACAGAACGAAGGCAAACCTGTGAGGGTTTGAGCGAGTCAGCGCCTTGTTTCCGTTGTGTTTTTGGAGAACGAGGGAAAGGCTGCGTGACTGACTCCAGACAGAGCGAGTTGACCAGCGGCGGCTGTGGCTTGCCCTCTTCCTCTGCCATTTCTGTTAACCCTATTAAGAAAAACACAGAAGAACTCCTCATTCTCATGCATCATGTCATGCTCAGAGCGGTGGTCAGGTTCTCCTGAATTTCTGCACATGCGCTGCAGTGAGCTCTTTATTTCCTCCGGCTGTTTAATCAGGTCCTTTCTCCTGGGTGGAACATGTTGGAACATGTCTGAAGCAGAGAGTGCATTGCAGGTATTTAGGACAGAACTGTTCCAAACTTTAAACTTCACCCTGAGCATTCGAGTATTCTTAATCTAGAAAAGCAGGGAAGGAGGACGGCTACATTCGAGAAAAGAGGAAGCCTGTTCGGTTACACATCTCTGACTGCTTCAGATTCCGAAAAACATTACGGCAGCATCCGTTTTTCTAGAGCAGGGGGAAAACGAGGACACGTGCATTCTAGAGCAGAGGGAGGAAAACATTTTAGAGAATAGAGCGTGGCTGTGCACGAAAAGAATTCTTTTCCACGTTCTAGAACGGCGGGAACGAGAATCGCTATGTTTTAGAATTTTTTCCAGAACTGAATGAACCTGTTCTGTTTAGAATGATAAAACATCTAGAATGCTTTGTTTTAGAATTAAGAATATTCTTTTTCTAGAACTAAGGCAAAGGATGAGCTAGAGTTAGAACTTGGGCTGACGGAGAGTTATTCTGTTGCATTCTTCTGAAAACATTTTGTGACTTGAGTGATGTTCTAGAATAGGAAAAGGGAAATTGCTTCATTCTGAAATGGAGTAGCCACATTCTAGAATAAAATTAAGCTATCGTATTCTGTTCTTCTATTATTATTATTTTTTTAAAGCAGAGCTTAATTCTAGATTGATATCCGTATTCTGTAATAGGGGGAAATGGCTAGGTACATTCTAGAACATGGTGAAACTGGCAGCAGTGTTCTAGAATGGGGAAGTAGCTACATTGTAGAATAGTAATAAGCTACTCTATTTCAATTTTATTATTATTATTTTTTTTTTTTTAAACAATTATTTCAAGAATGATATCCATATTCTAGAATTGGGAAAGCTAAGTTCTAGAACATGGAGAAAAGGGCAGCGATGTTCTAGAATGGGGGAGTAGCTACATTCTAGAATAGAGTTAACCAACACTATTTAATTCTTCTATTATTGAAAAAATTTATAATATAATATAAATATTCATATTCTTACATTCTAGAACATGGAGAAAAGGGCAGCAGTGTTCTAGAATGGGGGAGTAGCTACATTCTTTCTCATAAAAAAAAAACAAACCCCAATTTTTCAAGAATGATATTCGTGTTCTAGAATAGAGAATGCTACGTTGAAGAACATGGAGAAAGGGGCAGTATGGTTCTAGAATGTGGGTGTAGCTACATTCTAGAATATAATTAAGCTACTCTTTCATTTTTATGTTATTAAAAAAAAACAGTTAATTCGAGAAAGATATTCGCATTCTAGAATAGGGAACAGCAGCGTTCTAGAATTGGGAAGAAAAGGGATTGTTTCATTCTATAAGTGAATAAACTATTCGATTTCATTTCTTTCGATTCAAAGTAATAATAATTAACATAACAATAATTTAATTCTAGAATGATTTTGGTCGAAATGGTATTCTAGAGTGGTTTTAAAAAAAAACGAGAACAAAGAAGAGCTATGTTTTCGAACAGAATAAAGCTCCATTATTATCTCTTAATGTAAGAAGGAAATATCAGATAAAGAATCGTTCTGTTCCTGCTCCAAACCCTGATCATTTATGCCACAAGCTCTGTCTTAGTCTCTGTTAGTTAATGCTCATGTAGCTGTACCTTCAGTATATCCTCCAGAGTTACTCCTGTTCTGTGCTGGTTGTTCTAGTAACACTACAATGTCTGAAAATACCAGAAAATAATTTAATGCAAGGAAAGAAAAGTGTAGTAATACTTACAGAACCGGGTGGGACAGAGAGATTGTTCTTGTTTCTCTCTCTCTCTCTCTCTCTCTCTATGTTCTTCTCTGGTATGTGCTGAAGTGGTGTAAAAGATTTAATGAGGAAATTACAAGTCAAAGCCTGTGTGTGTGCGTGTGTGTGTGTGTACATGTAGGTGCATGCACTGTGCAGTCTCATGAGAAGAATATCTAACGTTCTTTCCCTTTTTTTCCTCTTTTAGATATTCCCAGTTTTACCCACAGCATGAGTTCTGTCACTACAACATGTTTAATCATCACTTCTTCGACGGAAAAGTAAAACATTCTGCAAATTATACATTTATTCATATATATATATATATATATATAAACACATATTACAGTGAGATTTGTCCAATTTCCTTTCTGTACAGGAAGCAGTTGAAGTTTTCCTGGACTTCCTGACAGAGGGAGACGGTAATAAAGTAGTGATGGTCGCAGATCCACCTTTCGGAGGTCTGGTGAAGCTTCTGGGCCACACGTTCTCGAAGATCTCACACACGTGGAGGAGTCTACACGGAAACGGTGTGTATGATGATGTATGTGTGTGTAGAGCAAAAAAAAAATGTACAAAAAAACTCATCTTTATACACACATTCAGAGGCAAATGAGAGGCAGAATAATAACTCTTATTGGTTCTCAGGGCCTTTAATTATCCTCAGTAAAGACAGACCGCAGGATTTATACACTCACGACTGTTCTGACTCTCATTCTGCAGAGAGCGGCGTCTCCGAGATGCCCATGATCTGGATATTTCCGTACTTCTTTGAACCGAGGATCCTCGACTGCTTCCCTGCCTTCACCATGTTGGATTATCAGGTAACGGATTCTGCATAAGGGGGAAAAAATAAAAGCAAACACCGATATAACCTTAAGTTGAAAAATAAATAAATGTGGGAAATTTGGATTATTATTATTATTATTAGAGACTTATGCTTATGATGGATGGAATAGAAAAATCTGATCAAAGTATATTGCTATTAAACCCATACAGGATTTAGCGATTTTGCAATCACAGAAATTACCGGATATCTGGTAAAACTATTAAATATTATATATAATAAATATATATAGTAAATATTCAGAAGAGCTTGCAGTGTTTCAGACTGACACGGATTTTTCACGGATTTGTTCCATCATGTGTATGTAAACTGTATGGCTGCTTACAAAGAACTGACCCGCGCCAAGCATTCCATGTCAAGGCTCCCCACAGGAAGTTGTGCCACAAAGCTGGGGCTAAAAATAGAACAGAGCACCCACGCGACCGATCTGTCAACAAAAAAACACCCGCAAAATCACGTAGCTTTTGAACGCATGCCGAAGGCAACGTTGGTTTAGTGGGTGCACTCTTTCAAAACAGCTTTCATTGACTGAAAAAAAAAGTAGAGTTGGCTTCGCTCGGCTTTCCAATGACGCAAACACGTTTTGAACGGCTCCCGGACGTAAGCGCAACTTAGCCGGCGTTCAGTTCGTTCACATGTTGAAAATCCTTTGTATGCCGATGCAAATTTCTTGCAAAATTTCAATTCTTAAGGTGAAAATTCGTGAGGGATGAGGAGGGCATTCGTATACCAAGGTTCCACTGTAAATCTAGCCGTGTGTATGAACTGAGTGAGTCGGTGAAACATGGCGGATATTACGTCAGGTTACGTTCCTGACGTAGCACTTTTTACAAAGCTCCAGCAAGGAGGCCAACCCTACAAGAGCTCCACCAAGAGTAAATTGTGTAGTGTAGTGTAGCAGTAACACACCATGAACTCGCTGTTCCTGCAGGTGGATTACGATAACCATCCTCTGTACAAACATGGGACGACTGGACGTAAGCAGTCCCCAGTGAGACTGTTCACTAACCTCAGTCCCAGAGACATCGTCTTGCCTAAGGAGGAAGGCTACAGGTGAACTGAACACACATAAACACACACGTCTACACTGAACACTCTCCAGCTCTAGAGTCGGCCACTCTTAATTCATTTTAATGATAAAATGTAATAATAAAATCATAATGGATGTTAAATATTCAGCTCTTAATATCTTTCTGTTCAAATCCTCAGGTTTTGCAGCACCTGTGAGAGATATGTCTCAGCAGAGAACCGACACTGCCCCGACTGTAACGCCTGCACATCCAAAGTAGGGCTTGGGGTATATATATATATATATATATATTTCAGGGTTGTTGTACTTAAAAGCAAAACAAATTGAAGCATTTTTCTATTTCCTCCCAGAATGGAAGACCGTGGAGGCATTGTGCTGAATGTGGAAAGTGTGTAAAGCCGTGTAAGTGTTCACTTCCTTCCTTTTTAAAGAATGAAATCTCCAACACGTGTAAGCAGAAAAAGAGCTTCCAGTTTAGTGTTTCAAAAGATTTAGCGTGTAAATAATAACACACGTGATTCAGAAATACTGTTTAAATAAAATAACTAAATGACAGCGTTTGTATATATAAATCTCATTTAAAAAAAAAAAAATTAGAAGTAAAATAAGTCTATGAAAATATGTACCGTACTGTGCAAAAGTCTATTTAATAATTTATTTTTTTAAATACAAATTGTTTTAAATGTTTTTTTAATGACTAATTAAAAAAAATATTTAGATCCTAAATATTACATTCCCAACAAAAAAACTAAATGTAAATATTTAAATAAAATTTAAATAAAGCAACATACTTATACTATATATATATATATATATATATATATATATATATATATATATATATATATATAATGTAATTAATACATTAATAATAATGTAATATTAATGTAATACATCAGATTGATATCAGAAACCAGTCCCTAGAAAAAGAAAATTGAGGCAGATTTTACAAAATTCTCAGAAAAAAAAAATTCTGGGATAATTTCTTTCTAAAGCAAAAAGAAAAAGCGACAGATACCAGAGACGACTGGTGCATTTTAAACAGCAAAGTCTTAATATTGACTGTTTTATCTTATTTATTAATTTTTTTATGTACACATTTCACTTCATTATTTTTAAAAGCATCTTCAGCTTTATTGCATTCTATGTCTTTGCACATAGAAACACACAAAAATTAAACTATATAATAAAAATCACGGGGGGGCACGGTGGCTTGGTGGTTAGCACGTTTGCCTCACACCTCCAGGGTTGGGGGTTCGATTCCCGCCTCCGCCATGTGTGTGTGGAGTTCGCATGTTCTCCCCGTGCCTCGGGGGTTTCCTCCGGGTACTCCGGTTTCCTCCCCCAGTCCAAAGACATGCATTGTAGGTTGATTGACATCTCTAAATTGTCCGTAGTGTGTGATTGCGTGAGTGAATGAGAGTGTGTGTGCCCTGCGATGGGCTGGCACTACATGAGGAAGGAGATGGTATGGTTTTCATGACTAACCTACTTTATCATCTCTGTAACAAACCAGCATGGCGTCACTGTTCCTCCTGCGGCCGCTGCGTTCTTCCAGATCATCGCTGCGGACAAACGGGCTGCTACAACTGTGGCGATTCTGGACACAAACACAAAGCCTGTCCTCTTAAACACAAGAAAAAGTGAGCAGATACTCTTACACACACACACACACACACACAGTGGTGGTGTATTATATTGTGTATTTTTACAGATGAACCTGACCATGAGTCATGTGTCTTGTCTTTTCTAGCGTACAGAGCGCTAAAGGTGCGTCCAAACACAACAGCAACAAACACATAGCTAAAAAAAGGAAAAATAAGAAGTAGGTCACATGATTTCCCCCGTGAACGGATTACACCGCAATGGAGTGTGAGACTAATGACACGTCCAGGCAGAGTGGACGTGTGGAGAGTGATATGTACTGCGCCTTCTGGATATTTGGAAATAAACGGTACACTTTTACACTTGTGGTGATGAGTAAGATGGTCAGCAGTCGTTGTGTCTGTGATTAGAAAGGTCGTGAGGTCAAATCCCATGGTTACATACAAGGTAGTGAATATCCCAGCGAGTTAGGATACTTAGGGGTCCAAGCACCGACTCGACCCGGAGAGATTTAATAGTGGAAATTTCTAGAAAAGAATGCTCTGTCTCTTCTAAATGAATACTGACAAGTCTGAGGAATCCATGCTGCCTTCTCCATGCTAACAGATCCACACGGCTGCTCGCCAAATAAAGTAAAAATCCCTCTTCTGTACTTCGATATCAGTTAATACACACAAAGAGAACATGCTTTATTCTGTAATAATCACTGTATCTGTTGCTGTGCTACGACTTCAGATTTCTCTCACCCTGAATCTCCTCAAGTAGCTGTTTATTAGAGTTACGTGCTCTGACTGAGTAAACACAGGACACGCTTTCATAGAGGCGGCCATTTTTTACCCTCCGCTTCACATGTCGTACGTTCCAAGGTGGCAAATGAGGTTATTCCAACTTGCCACTAAGGCAGCTTCATTCTACAGTTACATCAGCTCCTGAATATAGAGAACACTGATTAGAAAGTGCTCTAAAAACACGTCGTCACCATGAGCCATTGTAGGTGAGCCATTGATGCTTGCCTAAAATGCCAAAAATAATCAGTGTTTTGAATCTGATGCATCTACCAGAAGCCAGTGGAGGGAACGCAGCAGTGGGGTGGTGTGGGAGAACCTGGGCAGGTTGAAAACAAGTCACACAGCTGCATTTTGGATCGCTTGCAGTGGGCGAATTGCGTTCAGAGGTAGACCTGCCAGTAGAGAGCTGCAGCAGTCCAGTCTCAAAATGACCTGAGTAGCCTGTGTGGATAGAAATGGCCGAGTCCTTCTGATGTTGCACAGAAGAAACCGACATGAGCGTGTCACATTAGCGACATGGGAGGAAAAGGACAGTTGATTGTCCATTGTTACCCCAAGGTTGCGAGAAGTGGCCGAAGGGGAAATCATGGAGTTGTTCAGAGAGAGAGAGATCCTAGGCTGGGGATGAATCACCTGGGATGACCAGCAGCTCAGCTTTTTTCAGATTGCAGTAGTTTAATGTGACATTTTGGAAGTTTCTGGATTTGTGGAATTATGAAAAATATGAATCTTTTTGGAATATCAGTTGTTTCAACTGGGAATTTGGACAGCAGAAAACAACCTACAAGGAACTCAAGAGCTTTAGGAGATTTCTACAGCCCTTAATAGATTACGTGCCATAAAAGTTTCCATATTAATTGATTAAATCATTCAGTGCTATAAAAACATTCGTTAAAACAGCTCACAATCACAATCAGTGCCAGTTCAATTGTTCAGTTCTTATTTAATGAATAATAAATACTGTTATTTTCACAGTTAGTCTCAAACCCAGTTCAGTGTATTACAGAATGATTCTTGCTGTGAATTTTTACACTGGAACATCCACAAAGAACCCGTTTTCATTCATTTACACAGAACTTGTAATAAATACACCTGGATTAAATGAAAATACCTGACAGAAGAGACAGAAGTTCATTTAGCTTAGTTACCCAAAACCTGATCCAGTTCTTCACTATAACCTCATTCACATGTAGACGATTACATCTCTATTTCCTAAATAGATGTGAAAGTTTTTCCCATTTCTTTTGAACCTGTGCTGGTATTTTGTTTAAAAACAAATACTATATATTTTTAAAAACTTTAAAAAATGTCCTGTGTTCTGTTCAGAATGCTGTTTTTTTAAGTCTTTAAGTATTAATTGCACGTAACCTCATACATAAAATTCAATCATGGTAAGACGATGCATCAAGCCCTGGCCCCTCCCCCCTTTTGTAGTGTTACTGCATCATAACATATAAGAGCCAATCACATACCAATATGCAAATTAAGCCCATGCACTGTTTGACTAGAGAACAGTGCAGCTGGTGGTGAGCGCATATTAATGCCTATAATCTGTATTTCGGTTATCTGTAAAATCGTAGGTACTATGTTCTCCACACAGCGTTGTTCGACTTTCTATGGAATCGCCAAATCAAGAGATTTACGCTTCAACAAAGGAAAAGTCTATGAATTTCAAAACAAGTATCCATCCATCGATCCATCCTCCACCACCCGGAGTCTTTGGTTCGTAAAAGGCAGAATACGTCCTCTGACATCGTCACTCCTGTGTCCTTCCAAAGCGCACAGAGAAAGCTATAAGTCGTCTGTACATAGCTGTGAGGAGCAGGATGGCCGCCAGGACAATACCACAGATCAGACTGAAGGCCCAGCGTGGACCCAAGATGGTGTAGACGTGAGAGACAAACACGGGGCCCAGGGTCCGAGCGCCGCTGCCTGAGGCCGTCAGCCAGCCCATATACACACCCTACACACACACACACACGATTGCAGAAACTATTAACAGCTATGAAACACTATTAAAAGTTGTTTTACACACTGAGCAATAAATCATCAAAACACCTGTGGTTTGGGTCCGAGGATCTTCGAGTACAGTGTGTAGGACATGACGTTGCAGGCGGGGTAGCCCACTCCTATCAGGATATCGGAGATGAGGTATTGGGCCAGGTGGATGGCGGGGGTGAACTGGCACCAGGTCTGATCTGAAGGGCATCCAGTCGGTTCTACACTACTGTTAGAGACCGGGGAGCGACCCAAAGCTGGCATGGAGTTGTTCTGAATGTCTGTGGAACGCGGAAAGCAAAAACAACCCGTGGAGTGATGGTGCAAATGTAAACAAAATGTTCAAAAACGGTTTAAAAGTGTTAGAAAATGTTTCAAATATACATTATTTGTATTGTGTAACAAATAAAGTAAGATGGAAAGAACGGGAAGGAATGAAGGGAAGAAGGAATGGAAGAATATAAGGGAAGAGGGAAAGGAAGGAGAGGGGAGGGAAGGGAAGAAAGGCAGGGAAGAGGGAAGGGAAGAAAGGCAGGGAAGAGGGAAGGAAAGAAAGGAATGGAAGAATATAAGGGAAGAGGATAAAGAAGGTGCAGAAAGGAAGGAAGGGAAGAGTGAAAGTGAGAAAGGAAGGTGAAGAGAGGAGAGGCAAGGAAAGAAAGAAGGAAAGGAAAGGAAAGGAAGGAATGATGGATGGATGGATGTTCTTTATTGTTCCCCAAGGGAAACTTTGGGGAAATATTCATGCCAGATATCACAGTCATAGCCAGTTAATTACTGAAGTCCTGAAGATTTTTTTTTTTTTACAACTATTTATTCAAATGAGGCGCTAATTAAATAAGTCTCAATCTGAATAAGTAATTGAACAAAATCTCTAATGATGTTGAAATTGAAATCTTTATTTCACTGTGAAGACACTTTTCATTATATTATTATTATATTAGCCCCCATTACTTTGAAAGTATTTAATAATTAGTTTGTCAGTCATTGTGTAGCATAAAATCTAACAACGAGCGAAATTTTGAGGAGTTTCTCAGGAATTTTTTCAAATTCTATTCCAAACTAGGAATAGAAATAAACGTGTTAAATCCAGGAATGCAAGAAATCTTTGAGAATTGAGAAGCAGCAAAACAGTTAAAATGATTTCACAGGGTTTTTAGTGTTTGAGGAGTTTAACCGGTTTACAAGAAAGAAGCTTTTCAGAGTTATATGGAATGGAGTGATTGTGGTGAGTGGGCGGAGCTTTGGCAAAATTCCTCACCTGCCCACTTAATTTTTGGATACTGGTTTCCCCAGGGTAGCAGGATAAAGAAGCCGATAAATATGATGGCAAGGCCACCCAAGAGCACCGGACGATCACCAAACCTGATGAAAGAAGAAAAAAAAAAAACGTGACCTGGATTTTTCATGCTAAAGAAATAAAAATAAAAGATAATGTTGAATAAGAGAATAATGGTAAACAACGCCTGGAGATGAACATACCGCACTGAGATCACCTTCACTACAAGGAACACTATAATGGACTCAAAGCCAATGGCCGCCAAAATGATCCCGTTGTACAGGACGGCTTCTTTCCTCGTCCACGTGAACATGTCCATCGATAAAGGAGTGGCTATACTGCAGAGAAAAACACGACAACAACGACATTATGTACATGATTCTATTAAAAGTGTGTAAAACGTGTGTAAGAAACGCACAAGAAGGTTGGGATTTATCACGTGTTTGTACACACAACTGTACACACTAGTCATTGATACTACACATGTGCTTGTGTGTGGCCATGCTCATTTGCATAAGGAAACGCCCCCAAATCGCCATATATGGTAAGAATTTTTTCCTTTAAAATGGCTTTTAATCAGCTCATTCGGTTTGTCTGATTATTGATGTTATATGAGACACAGGAATATAAATGTATGCAAATGAGGCTCTAATTAAATATTCCTTAATTAATGATATAAATTATAATAATTTTTTAATTAATTATTATTCATTATTAATTATAATAATAAATATATATTAATATAACTAATTATTAATTGTATTAGTAATTAATGGTAATAACCTAGCTAGAGTATGTTCCTTTAACAGATCGACACGGTGTGTTTTGTTCTGTACAGTGGAAGTGAACTCGTGATATGTCTGTATGGCATGCAAATGAGGCTCTAACTACATATTCATACCTTTGAATAATAATTTATTAATAGAGCTCTGGTGTATGGAGGAAGATGCATAGAGAAATGAATTTACTGTTAATTTTAAAGCTGTTTTTATAGTTTAAGTGAGAAAACAGTACATGTGTATATAGAATATTTTTTATATTATTTTGTAGGATAAAATCAAACCCAAATCAATCCCATGATGTTGAATGTGTGATAAACTCTATATTTAATATCAATGTCTTTTTGAAACCCAATAAGCAGTATCTAAATTACTGAACTATTTTCTGGCTATAATTTGGTAATTTCGCTGTAATGACACTTCACTTACGTTTCGAACACAGCGAAAATGAAGAGGATGATGAAGAAAAGGATGTTGGATGTAAGCACTGCGACATGGTCGATATTTCCTTCCGTTTCAGGAGGCACGAGAAGCTGCTCTGTAAAAATAAAAACAATACGTTTTAGACACGAACCACACATAAAATCACGGAAAAAAATGACACACTCGAGTGGGTAAGTCAAATGGTTTATGAATTAATAAAAAATAAATAAATAAAAAAAAACTGGTGAAATCAAGAGACTAAACAGTCTGAAGAAATGCTTTGCCGGAATCCTGTCTCCAGACCTCCAGGGGGCAGTATTTATTATAACAGACACATTAAAATAACAGACGAACATTAACCAAGTAATCTAGCAGAGATAAAAGTGATCTCAAATACGGAGCTGTGATCTGATTGGACAGAAGATATTGATTCATTTTCTATAACCGTGGCTCCTTCTATTACCATATCGTTTCCATAGCAACGATTCATACAATTTTTTAAAAATCACACATCTGCTGTAAAAATTTTCTGCATACGGTTTCTCTGCAACATTTTTTCTTCTTCTTTTTTTTTTTTTTTTTTTTTAGCTTTTTATACATCACGAGAGGAGAAATAAGAGACAAGCTGGTAATGTAACGACTTTTTACAGCTCCTATAACGTTTGTGAAGACATAATGGGAATTAACGAGTTTAATAACAACTAAGTGATTTTTTTTTAATAATGACGACGTTTTTTGATAAATAAAATGAAATTAAATCATTAGCAAAATGCTGAGGAATAAAAAAAGTTCATTCAAGATCTTCAAAAGATCTTCAAAAGCCTGTGAAGATCATTTTTTATCCATTTATAGTTACAATGTCTCACAAATCAAGCTACAATTGCACTTATATATGTTCTAAAAATTAAAACCGTTAATACGTTAAAGCTAATATTTATTCTAAATATTTTCCTGTAAAAGTGTTTTAGTCTTTACATATCACCTTCACGAAACATTTGTGACATAGACTGATGATCTCCTCATCATGGCACCTGTTAGTGGGTGGGATATATTAGGCAGCAAGTGAACATTTTGTCCTCAAAGTTGATGTGTCAGAAGCAGGAAAAATGGACAAGCGTAAGGATTTGAGTGAGTTTGACGAAGGGCCAGATTGTGATGGCTAGACCACTGGATCAGAGCATCTCCAAAACTTCAGCTCTTGTGGGGTGTTCCCAGTCTGCAGTGGTCAGTATCTATCAAAAGTATCCTTTAAGTCCTTTAAGTATGGAGGCTATGAAGGCCCCGCCTCGCAACTTACAGGACTTAAAGGATCTGCTGCTAACATCTTGGTGCCAGATCCCACAGCACACCTTCAGGGACCTGGTGGAGTCCATGCCACGAGGGGTCAGGGCTGTTTTGGCAGCTAAAGAGGGACCAACACACTATTAGGCAGGTGGTCATAATGTTACGCCTGATCGGTGTAATAGAAAGCAATAATTCGCGCCAATCAGGTTTGGGATAAACGTTAGAACATGATGAAAATACACTACCTTCTGAGACATAGTTAATCGCTCTGATCTGGTTGCCGTGGTCATCGACACGATGCTCCCTTAATAAAAAAAAAAAAAAACACCAAAAGTGTGTGAGCATGTAAGAGTTAGAGGCTCTTATTTAAAACCTTCAGTGCATTGAAATTAATCAGAAGAACCTCAGGACGATGAGAACCAGCAGGATGTTGATGACGCCGAAGCAGGCGGCGAGCAGTGCGGGAGCCGTGTACATGTTCAACTTCAGGTAAATGATGTCCAAGCTGAAGCCTTTCTCACCGATAACCGACAGACCTGCCTGAAGAGCTGGACATACACACCGTCCTCTTAAAACTCCACACAAACTACTACGGGCTTATTTTGATGAATCATGTTCAGACCGTAAAGGTTCCTCCGGTACCTGGGCCGAGGATGAAGCCCAGAGCCTGGCAGGCGCTCATGTTAGCCATAGCACTGGTTCTCTCCTTCAGCGAGGTAGCTCCTGCTACGTAAGACCTCACGACGGCTACGTTACCTGCCGGACGTTTCACGCAGATCAGTATCGAGTGTCGGTTACGTACAGTCACGTACAATTTTTCTGCTTTCACTTTACCTGCTCCGAATCCGACGAACACCCGAGCCAGGAGCATGTGGTATTTGTTGTGAGACGGAGGCAGGTACACGTAGGCGTAGTACATGTTAGCTGCAATGTTGATGACTATGGAACACACCAGAGGCTCCTTTCCAGGCCTGTGATTGGACCAAAGTCCAAACAGAGGCGACGCCACCATCTGTCCGAGGCTGTATGCTGCCACGACCCAACCCAGAAAACTAGCATCTGCGCTGTTGTCAATCTGAAATCACAAAATAACGAAAAACAATGACATTTTTTTCCTATTTAATCTTACATAATTAGCTTCTCTCGAGAAGAGTTTGAAGAAGTTCGCATCCCTCATGGTCTGAGAATCTAATAAAGCTTACTACTATTGAAAGAAATTCTACACTTTTTTTTTTTTTTTAAATGGGAAAAAAAGTTTTTAGAAAATATTTATATTTTAAAAATATTTTTTAGCCATTTTCATTGCTTCTTCAAAGACATTATTTTCCATTTTTTTGATAATCATCTTGTTTCTACAGAACTTTTTTTTTAATTTCTCTCTCTTTTCCATTCTGTGCATCTTTATACTTGTCCTAAGGGTGTGCAAACTTTTGCACTCTGCTGTTATTATTAGCAAGCTATTCACAAGAAAGCAGGTGTCTTTACCTTCTGTAGATAAGGCCATATGGACGTGATGACGATTGTGAAACCTGGAGAGAATATTACAGCCATTAAAAAAAAAAAAAAACCCAGCACGGAATAGATTAATATCTTGAGCAATAATCTGAGCATGTGCTTACTTCTCTAACTGTCAGTGTTCATAAATCACATGCTATTAACACTACATGCTTAGGCAAAAGAATTCTCATATGCTTTGTTGCTAGGGTGAAGGCTATCACATGCTTTTCCCTCTCTGTGAAGCTAGAGAGAGGGAGGGAGAGAGAGAGACAGACAGACAGACAGACATACAGAGACAGACTGACAGAGAGAGAGAGAGACGGACGAACGGACGGACAAACAGAGAGAGACAGACAGAGACACCAAGAGTGAGACCAAGAGTGAGAGAGAGCGAGAGACAGGCAGACAGACAGACGAACAGACAGAGAGAGAGAGAGAGACAGACAGAGAGAGAGACGGACAGACAGACAGAGAGAGAGAGAGAGAAAAATCAGTTACACATGAGTTCATAAGAACAGTGAAGAAGTTCTCGCTCTCACCCACGCTGCTGAGGAACATGGTGAAGTACATGACCCTGATCGACCTCCATCGGCTCCTCTCTGTATCCTGTATGCTATAAGGAGACAGAAGACATAATATAATAATAAGAAGAAGAAGAAGAAGAAGAAGAAGAAGAACTATTAAAAAAGACAGAAGACATTATTTATTATTATTATTATTACACTCATAAATTATGTGCAACTTCGGAACAAAAACTTGACAATTATTATCTCATGATTAGACTCCTTACACAAACAGTTGTAAGCACACAAAAAAATAAAACCTTAAAAAATAAAATAAATAAATATATTTAAAACATTTCTAGTACCAAAACTCAAAACACTAGAAAGAGAGAAAACTAACAAAATAAAACCTTAATAAATTGTAATACTGGATTTTGTTGGAATTATTATTAATTATTTTTTTCTGGTTGATTTTTTTTTTATAATAATAAAATTATAATAAATTGCATTTATTTCTAATTAGCTGTAATTCTAATCAATGTACATTTAAATAACCACATTAATTAAACCAAATTCTACAAAACTGAAATATTAAATAGAAATTAAAAACATAACAGAATATAAATATTTATGTATTTTTAAATCAATAAAAAATAACAGTGTGTTAATCTCTGTATGTGGAGTTTTTTTTATTATTATTATTATTATTATTATTATTATTATTATTTGAGACAAAATTATTATGAGATGCAGAAACTCTCCACATTTTCAGTTATAATATTAACCAGAAACGAATAAAAACTTTCTTTAATTGAATAAAACTACATAATCTGAGAAACTGCTGTGGCATAAGAGGAATAAAACACTCCGCAGTGTGCAGTTACAGAAAAATAAACAACTTTAGGCTTTAAACACTGACTCTGCTTCGTCACACGTTGATTAGTTTCCTCAATCAGCACATGACCAGAGGGTTTTACTTATTGATTATTGATCCCAGGCATCATTTTTCCTGTAAATACAGGCTTTTTCATGATTTTTCCACAATCGCTCACATGAAACACTTTCCCAAGTAATGTTACTTCCTCTTATTTACTGCAGATGTTGTTTCTACGTTTGCAAATCAGAAATAAATCATTCCCAGTGTGTAACTTTACTCAGAGATGTGTATAAATACCTTCAGTTCTCTTTACTCACCTGTCAGCATCTCCTTTGAGCAGAGTGCTTTCTTCTGATTCAAGAAGAGACATTTTTATATTAAACAGCGCCTTTTTTTTTTACCAGCAAAGCTCTGTCCTATTCTGACTACTTATTTAGCTAGCTAGCTAATCAGATTAGCTCCCAAATTCGCATTTGATCCAATAAACGTCGTCAAGCGGTGACACAACATCGCCATTTCAGCTGTTATGCACTGTTTTGGTTGTGTTTGCGTTATAAATTAACACCGTAAAGTCTGAAGTCCAAACAATGTTATTGATTTGAAACAACTTCCTCATGTTGGACAGCAACGTTAGAAATATATTCAGGAAGTGGCCGCCATTTTGGACGCTACGTCGATGCGTCCGCCATATTGGAAAGGGATAGAGTACATATTGAGACGATGCAAGGCTATGGAGATAATAGTCTGCTCTGACTAACATCAGATATTATTTATTTTATATTTTTAATCTACGTTCACAAGTTGCGTTATAGGTTTATACATATAAAATGATATGTACATTGTTGATATATAGATTGGCCTTTACTTTTACTAACTGTCAGAAAAACAGGTTAAATGTACATAATGTTGAACGAAATATTTTCAATCGTACAACCTAATCGTTTAAACTTAAATCATGCCAAAAATCATTTAAGTGTACATAAGTTTCATATGAAATACGTTTGCCACCAAAAGTATACATCATTAATAAACATATCAATGGGCACAAGCGGGATAATTCGGCGCCATCTTGGAAAGGGTCAAACGGAAAGAAAACCGTTTTACTTTTCATAATAAAAGTTTAAATAGAAAAGGTGATGTAGATTCCCCCAAATTATCACAAAGTATTTAAATCCTGTTTTAATAATACAATTGTCTTCAAAAACAATTTAAAATATAAAATAATGATTTGATTACAAGTTAAAAATAAAAATAAGTGTCTTTTGCTCGAGGCATTGCATTGATTGTTGATTAGATTTAGTTGATTACATTATCTGATTAAATCAATTCACAGCTACAAAGATGATTAGTGACTACGTTTTAAGGTGATTTCTTTTTAAAAGACTAAAAGACGACCTCTTACGACCCTCCTAAACAATTCTAAATAATATTGTTTGGTGTTTAAACAACAAAATATTTGGTTTTGATTCATTCTTGACATATCATCACACATACAAGCTCTTCTGGTTGTTGTCTAGAGGAACCTGGGGTTTTTCCTTATCTCTTTCCTCAGCTGAAGCTGTTAGAGAACTGCACAATGGACATTTATGTGTTTTTATGTGTTGGCAAAAGAAACGGAGCATTTTTATACATTTCACAGATCCCTTTTTTTTTTATTTTTATCTAAGTTTGTTTACATGTGCAATCCTGTCGATTCTATGGTGACTTTAGTTCTGGATAACAGCAACAGCTTTTGACCACTAGATGTCGCTCCATTATACAAAATGCATTCATATTATTCAAACCCTCTGATAAAGTATATTTATATATTTCCACCAGTTACCACCGATATTCTCTGAATTTTCCATAAATAAATAAAAAACAAAAATGAGAAAGCTTTATCACTTCTGAATAGTTTATACTGTAAACTACAACAAGCTGCAATTTGACGTTGTGACAGAAAATACAGGAATATAATAGTTTGAACGCATTAAACATAGTCACAAAATTTTTCAATTTTATGAAACAATTTAACCAATATATCTAACATCGTTTATTTTACTAATTAATTTTATATTTAGAGGCTTTTATGACTCTTCAGTCAATAGCCAAGAGGTAAAGTCACGGAAACACTGTTGCTAGGCAACGGGAAATACATGACCCAGGCTAATGATATAGCTACAAGCTAGAACGAAGCTATTTATGTAAATGTGGGGCAGAGTGACAATGAAAACTTGACAAAATCATCAGAAATGTTAACATTTCTCTCAGAAATGTTGATAAATTACTCAAACAAAGACTCCTTACAATGAAAGTGACCAATGTAATTACATTTAGCATTAACCCCTCACAGAACCTTGAAGAGTTCCGCCATATTGATTCAGGTCAGCATTCAGTCCCAACCTGTACAACTATTTACATAAAAACTTTAAACATTTTTATTAAAAACTTTAAACAACAAAAAGGTGACAATCTTCAAATTGCAGGGAAATCAAGGCGTTCAGAATTACATTCTATACATGTAATTTATAGTTAATAGCATTTAAAGCATAAATACCTACATAAAATAAAATGGTAAAATAATTGACATTCATTACACTTTTAATATTTTTGTCCTTTATTATTATTATTATTATTATTATTATTATTATTATTATTATTATTATTATTATTATTATTATTATTATTATTATTATGCTTCTTGAAAAATTATTATTAGTGCACTTGTCAGTATTAGAAATAAAAATATATAAAATTTGTAAAATAAATGCATGCAAAAAAGTTTAATTGGCAAACAAACAAAGAAATAATAAATAACAAAAAAAGAGCTTAGAGCTTTCATAAATTTATTAGAATATTTTTAAATAAAAAAAGATTGATTACTGAATAGCTCCATAACTTCGTTCATAATGTTTAAAATAAAATAACTTTATAAAATAATAAAATAATTTCCTAACCATTTTTTCTCCATGAAATATCTTCCATCTGAATTGCCATCTTAGTTTATCATTTCTTTTCTTTTCTTTGTGACAGTGTTCATGTTTTTCTGCAGCATTATAAAAACCTGTGTATATAATGTACGCAGTATAATATAATATAAATTGTCAAAAAAAAGCCTAAAAGCCTTGATTAGATTAAGGGATAGTCAGCAAATAGCACAGATATTTAATCAAGATGAAGATACTTTCACTTTTTTATTAATCAGTGGGCTGGAAAATGTTGGTTTATAGTCAACCAACATAATAAAAGAGAGTATAAAGGTAAAGAGGGCATCTGAATGACAGTGCTGTGAATCTTTAATGGATGAGATTGGTGGATAGATCACGTGATCAGACTTTGATCAGATATTTTATGGCTGATTCTCATTCGAGCTGCTGTCAGCAAAATGAGCAAACACATCTTCCCACAGTATCAATCCCAAATCTCACGCACAGTGAATAGCAAACGGGACGTGTTCAGTTTATTCATTTATTCAGTTTCTTTTAACGAAGAAGTTGCAAGTTGTTTAGCTTATAACTAATAACTAATAGCCCATATTATGACTGTTTACATGCTGTTTTTGGACATCATTCAATTGCAGTTTTTGCACACATTTCAAACTTCCACCAACTGCTGTTATACAGAAGTGTATATGTTTACAGGAACCCTCTTGTTTACACTTCTTCTATTTTGCACATTGCACTGCTTATACACTGAAGAATGTATACTGGTCAGCGCTATTGTTTCCTGTACTGTTTTGTTTTTGTACTGTCTGTTTGCAGTGTTTTGACTAGGTTGCACACGCTACACTTTATGTAGCTCAGACAACTTACTTTCTGTCCTTAGCTCTGTGTTGCTTTGTAGCTCTGTGTTGTTTTATGTAGCACCAGGGTCCTGGAGAAACGTCGTCTCATTTCTATGTATTAGTATATTAGTATATGTACTACGTCAGATATATGTGGTTGGAATGACAATAAAAGCTTCTTGCCCTGACCTTTAAGTTACATCAGGGGTCCTTACGGTCTAATTATGTGCAATAAATTGTTTTTAAAGTTACACTTTGCTACACTGCAGTACTATAACACTAATATACACCAACCAGGCATAACATTATGACAGATTATATAGATAGATAGATAGATAGATAGATAGATAGATAGATAGATAGATAGATAGATAGATAGATAGATAGATAGATAGATAGATAGATAGATAGATAGATAGATAGATAGATAGATAGGTAGATTTATATCTTTTATATTATTTAGATAGATAGAACTTTATTGTCAATGCAAAGTAAAGGTACATAGCAACAAAATGCCATTTAGCATCTAAGAAATGCAAATGATAGGAAATTAGTGTGAAGTGTGATGTGTAACATTTGTAGTGAGAAAGTAGAATGTAGACTTGTTGTGCCGTGGTCAGAACAGAGGGTGCATCTAACCAAGGTCAACTGATAGTGCCGGGATGAAGAAGGACAAAATAAAAATATGCTTAGCTGAGAAAAACAAAAGTAAGTAGTTTTTGTTACCTTATAAGGAGTTGGTTTCTTTTTCTCCCTTTTCTTTCTTTCTTTTTTATTTCTAAATTATGTATTCCTTTTCCTCCCTTTTCTTTCTTTTTCTTTCTTTCTTTCTTTCTTTCTTTCTTTCTTTCTTTCTTTCTTTCTTTCTTTCTTTCTTTCTTTTTATTTCTCCTTTCTTTTTTATTCCTTTCCTCCCTTTTATTCGTCTCCTCCCTTTTCTTTCTTTCTTTCTTTCTTTCTTTCTTTCTTTCTTTCTTTCTTTCTTTCTTTCTTTCTTTCTTTCTTTCTTTCTTTTTATTTCTCCTTTATTTTTTATTCCTTTCCTCCCTTTTCTTTCTTTTTTTATTCCTTTCCTCCCCTTTCTTTCTTTCTTTCTTTCTTTCTTTCTTTCTTTCTTTCTTTCTTTCTTTCTCTCTCTCTCTCTCTCTCTCTCTCTCTCTCTCTCTCTCTCTCTCTCTCTCTTTCTTTCTTTCTTTCTTTCTTTTTATTTCTCCTTTCTTTTTAATTCCTTTCCTCACCTTTCTTTCTTTCTTTCTTTCTTTCTTTCTTTCTTTCTTTCTTTCTTTCTTTCTTTCTTCCTTTCTCTCTCTCTCTCTCTCTCTCTCTCTCTCTCTCTCTCTCTCTCTCTCTCTTTCTTTCTTTCTTTTTATTTCTCCTTTCTTTTTAATTCCTTTCCTCCCCTTTCTTTCTTTCTTTCTTTCTTTCTTTCTTTCTTTCTTTCTTTCTTTCTTTCTTTCTTTCTTTCTTTCTTTCTTTCTTTCTTTCTTTCTTTCTTCCTTCCTTCCTTCCTTTCTTTCTCTCTCTCTCTCTCTCTCTCTCTCTCTTTCTTTCTTTCTTTCTTTCTTTTTATTTCTCCTTTCTTTTTAATTCCTTTCCTCCCTTTTCTTTATTTCTTTCTTTCTTTCTTTCTTTCACTGTTTTTTGTATACGTTAAGCTTAGACCACGCCCACTGTTGTTTGAAATCTGAATAGTGATGGAGCACAATAGAGAGAGAGAGAGAGAGAGAGAGAGAGAGAGAGAGACATGTAGATATTCTCACAGTATTACTGCATGACTCCTCTACCACAAGATGTAGCTCATGGTGTGATGGTGGTTTATCAGGCAGCTTGTTAAAAGTCATGCAGGCTGCTGCAGAATTCTGTGGAAGAGGAAGTGGCATTGAGCAATATATATATTTAAGAGCCTCAAAGTGGCTAACTGTTTCCCATTTCCCAGTAGACGAGAAGGTTCTTGTCACAGCTGAAGTAGAAAATGTAGACTTTTCACACCTCCCTGAGGAGCGTTGCTGAACTTGTGAGTGAGAAGGAGAACTCACACTGAAGGATTTTTCAGAAATGTCGTAACGACTGAGAGGAGTGGGGGTTTTTTTATAGTATGGGAGAAAAATGATAAAGTAAAAGTAATGGAGGTTCATGTGAGTGCTCCAGAGCATTCAGGTACATCCTCTCATATACACGGATTAATTTAACAAGAGTTGTTTGTTAAATTAAATATTTTTATGATTGCAGATAAGGAATATAAGCGTGATAAAGGATCTGTGAGGCTGTGGATGCACTTGGTTCTTCTCTTTATCATCATCGCGCTGGTGAAAGGACTTTTGATCACAAGTGCACACTTTTGTAAGTCTGATATAAAACTGCATCTTATCTCTTCTCTTATCACAAATCCTTTTCTCTCGAATCATAAATCGAATCATTCGAGTCTTGTTGGTTTCTGCCTCATATCTTCTTAGGGAGCTTTTTCTTGCTCATTAGGGATTAATAAAAAACAAAAATTTAAACTTTAGAATTTTTATTTGGATTTTTTTTATTCCTATAATGCTGCTTTATGACAATGTCCATTGGTAAAATCACTATACAAGTCAAATTGAGTTGAGTTGAATCGAGTTGAATTGGATAATACGGTGCCAAGTTTTTAACTTGTGTGGAAAAAAAATTAAATAAAAATAATAATTAAATTAAAATAACAAAAAAATATATATATAGAGCTGAATGCAAACGATATACGATATATTTATTTTTTATCAGCAAGATGTTTAGTGTCTAAGAAAAAACAAGAAAAAGAAGAGAAATGGTCTAATAGCATATATAAAAATATATTTTTTTTTATATTTGTACCTCTTAATACTTACAGATAAGCTGAAATAGTTCATAGTGCAAATGTGAAAATAATTCAAGAATTTTAATCAGCAAACAATTTATCGTATTTTTGTTTAAAAAATAAAATAATTTTTTTTAAAAACTTAAATTTTGAATGATATAAATATTACTTTATACTTTTATAACTTTTTAATAACAATTCTTAAATTTGAATGTTGTTTTATAAGAGAAATTGAATTTCTTTTAGACAAAATATGTGTTTTCTTTCTTATTTATCTCCTGTTATCTTTCTTTCTTTCTTTCTTTCTTTCTTTCTTTTTATTTTTCATTTCTTATCCCTTTTCTCTTTTTACTCCTTTCTCTTTCCCCCTTTCTTTCACTCCTCTATTCTGTCTCTCCTCTTTTCTTTCTTTCTTTCTTTCTTTCTTTCTTTCTTTCTTTCTTTCTTTCTTTCTTTCTTTCTTTCTTTCCTTTCTTTCTTTCTTTCTTTCTTTCTTTCTTTCTGTCAGTGCTCAGGGGAAATGCTGGGCAAGCTGGAGACCAAAGCATGGATGGAGAGAAGTTACAGCTTCTTGCAGAAATCCAGAGACTCACTGCTCTCCTGCACAACATCACTGCAGGTACAAAACTCCGGGTTTTCACTCGAATGTAAAACACTGACAGTGAATAAAAGTTATGATTTATATATTTTAAAATTATTATTATTATTATTATTATTATTATTATTATTATTATTATTATTATTATTGTTATTGTTATTGTTATTATTAGCACGTTACCTTTGCTCACACTGCCTGAGATGTTAGTCTCTTTTCTTTCCCCTGGGTCATGTAGACCCTCGATGCCAGCTTTGCCTGAAGAGTTGGCACAGGTTTAGGGGTCACTGCTACTTCATCTCAGCAGGACTGGAGAGAGACCATAACTGGGCCGAGAGCGTGGGATACTGTGCCAAGCACAACGCCAGCCTGGCCATCATTCAGGACGAAGCTGAGATGGTAAGAATGAAGAAACAACAGAGCGAGAGGAAAGGAGGATGAATTAGTTATGACTCTTAAGTTCCAGACGTACGAATCATATGGAAGTGTTCTTTTTTTAACTGTGTGTTACACAATATAGATTCAAGTTGTAAGTCAGATGTTTTTAAATAATATTTCGTAATGTTTGACTCAGATATGCAACTCTAGTTTCTGTAGAGTCTCAAGATCTGAATCAAATACAAATTTCTTCACCAAGCAACCAATCATGACAGAGAGGCATCTCATTGGTCTGTTCACCTGTCAATCATGCTTCCTGTTAAATCCGAAATCTCCGCCTCTTCTACTAGATTTATTATTAATAAGCATATAAGCATATTATAAGCATATTATAAGCAATTCTAAATGATATTGATATTGATATAAATGATATTGCAGGAGTTTATCGTCAGTCAGATGAGCAGGTTTTCAGAGACGCCGTTTTTGTGGCTCGGCCTCACTGATGCACAGGAGGAAGGCGTGTGGGCGTGGCTGGATGGAACACTGTTACAAGACCACAGGTTGTAAGTATCCAAAGTCAAGTCATTTGATCTGAGATCAAGTTTGATTCATGTGATCTTTTTACAATTACAATAAATCTAAAGCAGAACATTTCCTTATTTTTCCTTATATGGGCTTTTTTATATAATTTTTGATCATTGTCCTTAATTTTGGATCATTGTCCTGCTGCAGAACCCAAGTTCACTTCAGCTTGAGGTCACAAACCTCCCAATCTATCAGTCTGGAAAAGGTTATAAAGCCATTTCTAAAGCTTTGGGACTGCCACGAAACACAGTGAGAGCTATTATCTACAAATGGTGAAAACATGGAACAGTGGAGAACCTTCCCAGGAGCGGCCGGCCGACCAAAATTACCCCAAGAGTGCAGCGACAACTCATCCAGGAGGTCACAAAAGAACCCACAACAACATCCAAAGAACTGCAGGCCTCACTTGCCTCAGTTTAGGTGAGTGTTCATGACTCCAGCATAAGAAAGAGACTGGGCAAAAATGGTTTGCATGGCAGAGTTCCAAGTCGAAAACCGCTGCTGAGCAAAAAGAACATAAAGGCTCGTCTCAGTTTTGCCAGAAAACATCTTGATGATCCCCAAGACTTTTGGGAAAATACTCTGTGGACTGAGGAGACAAAAACTGAACTTTTTGGAAGGTCTGTGTCCCATTACGTCTGGCGTAAAAGTAACACCGCATTTCAGAACAAGAACATCACACCAACAGTAAAATATGGTGGTGGTAGTGTGATGGTCTGGGGCTGTTTTGCTGCTTCAGGACCTGGAAGACTTGCTGTGATAAATGGAACCATGAATTCTGCTGTCTACCAAAAAATCCTGAAGGAGAATGTCCGGCCATCTGTTTGTGACCTCAAGCTGAAGCGAACTTGGGTTCTGCAGCAGGACAATGATCCAAAACACACCAGCAAGTCCACCTCTGAATGGCTGAAGAAAAACAAAATGAAGACTTTGGAGTGGCCGAGTCAAAGTCCTGACCTCAATCCCATTGAGATGCTGTGGCATGACCTTAAAAAGGTGGTTCATGCTCGAAAACCCTCCAATGTGGCTGAATTACAACAATTCTGCAAAGATGAGTGGGCCAAAATTCCTCCACAGCGCTGTAACAGACTCATTGCAAGTTATGGAAAACGCTTGATTGCAGTTGTTGCTGCTAAGGGTGGACCAACCAGTTATTAGGCTTAGGGGGCAAATACTTTTTCACACAGGGCCATGTAGTTTTGGATTTTGTTTTCCCTTAATAATAAAAACCTTCATTTAAAAACTGCATGATGTGTTTACTTGTGTTATCTTTGACTAATATTTAAATGTGTTTGATTATCTGAAACATTAAAGTGTGACAAACATGCAAAAAAATAAGAAATCAGGAACACTTTTTCACACCACTGTAGATAATTATATAATATTTTATACTTTCCTTATTCTTTATATGTTAGATAATGTGTGTGTGTGTGTGTTTAGCATAAAAGTGCAGTGGGACTCCGAACACAGAGACTGCGCAGACCTGAGAGGAGACGGAAGTGTGTTTGCATCTGACTGCGAGTCCTACGGGCCATGGCTGTGTGAGAAACCCATGGACCTTCTCCCGGAGATTTACAATCAGCTCCAAAACTATTGGCACCCTTCCAGTGGCAAAAATTAATATGTATATATCTTGGCCATTATGCAATATTTTCCCAAATATGTTTTCCTGGGTTTCAGTGGAGTGAATCATCATTCCATGATTAATATTTGGTGAAACATCCACAGGAGGAAAAAATAACAGCAGCTGAAGATCTTCCTGTCATGAGACTGTTGTCCTGGATTCCAAGGCTTGTATATAATCCAAAGAATGAGTTCATCGTTATAAAACATTGATTTTAGGACCATTAAGCATTTTTTTTTTTTTTGGATGCATGTTTTTGGGTCATGATCTTGTTGAACTGTCCATATATGGTCATCTTCAAACTTCCTGATTGATGCAAGCCCCGAAGCATCAATGATCCACTTCCGTGTTTTCCAGAACACTTGATAGCTTTTCCTTGTATACAGTCCACTTTTTATACTAAGGCTGATGATCATATTCCTGGATAAAACATTTGCTTTGCTTCTCAGTTCCAGTGAGACCTGATGAAGACTCGGAGCTCCATTTGCTGGACTTTTTTTGTCGCTTATTTAAATGAAGGGTGCCAATAATTTTGGAGTTGACTGCAAACATTCGCCTGTTTTGATGATCATCACACTGATATTGTTGATTAGTGAGTTTAGACAGTGAATAAGGTGTCTCAGGATCGATGTGAGTGATGAATCAAGATGAAGTCACGTATTAAAAGCTGTTAATAAAAATGTTTTTTTTTTCTTTTAAACTGTATGATGAAATCCTGAAATCATATCAGCGTCTAAATCCCATGATTTCTTTCTGGGAGTTAGGCTTGATTAAAATCTTTATATCCTCTGTAAAAGAAGTGAAGCACTGCGTTCTTTAAAAAAAAAGGCAATTTTATTAAGATCTGAAAAGAAAGTCTTTACATGTATATATCTTATTCTTATTCTAGCTTTGTTAATCGATGAACAAATTGATAATATGCAGTGAAATGCTACTCATTGATAAGAAAGAAAACAGATTTTTAATCAAATAAAACAAAAAAAAAAAACAATAAAATAAAATCAGTTCTCCTCTGCTATGAAAAATATGATTTTTAAAAAATATTTCTATGGATATAATAAGAAAACATTCTGAACGTATGAAGTACAAACATAATCTGTGTGAAATAAAGTGCAGTTTAGCAGCAATTACAGTACTAAATGAACACAGATAGAAAGACAAGACAGTGCATGCGTATGCAATAGTTTAATAAGACGTCATAAATATATTAAATAATGCTACTCTGCGGAAATCTATGCTGAATCTAAGCGCAAGTGTTCCGTGTGATGGAAAGGAAGTGATTTATTTAGCACCGTTGTCTTCAGGAGAGTATAAGGTCATGACAGTCCTGCCGTCCAGCGGGGCGAAGAGAGGGTAGAGCTTCCCGCGGAAATGCCCCGTGAAGGTGTAGATGTGCGATTTGTTCTCCACGTTGTAAAAAGAGATCTGGCCCTCCTCGTAGTCAATGTATATTCCCATCTTCTTGGGCACCAGCGTGAGAGGCAGCGGCGTCTCGGGGTCTGTGCAGGCGTAGAACTGTCGTGTGCTCCTCCACAGAGTCCAGTATCCTATCGAAGGCTTCATGGGGAAGCGGCCTTGCCTCTTAGACATCGCAGTGGTGACGCCCACTCTCCAGTAGCCGTTGTTTGCTAAATCCACTTCCCAGTAGCTGCGGCCTCTGGTGTAGCCCGTCCAGCCCAGGACGCATGGCCAGCTGTCGAAGCGCTGAGGGCTGTTCGGCAAGTCGACTTCCTCCAGACCTTCCTGAACCTTCTTCTGGTCATCTGAGAGTAGCAGCCAGGGGTGAGCCGTCATTGGGTCCAGGGTAACATTGACTGGGATACGGAGAGAAGAGAGTGGACGTTAGTGTCAGGTTTAAATGATATCCAGAATTTATTACTTTTTTTTTTTTTTTTTTAGATCTTGTACCTGAAGCACTGGTGATCCAGTTCCACACTAGAAAATACGAAACACAAACGATTATTCAGATGAAGGCACACATACTGTATTTATACTGAAATTATCTACAGTATCTGGTGAAACTTACCGGAGTTGGGGATGTACTGTTGTGTCCCTGTTTCAGAAAACAAGAGACAGTTTGGTTTCAATATTCATTCAACAAAAAAACACATATCTCTAAAGCTTTAAACACACAAATTCCCCTGTGTGGCTAATGGGTTGCTTATGTATCACTAAGTGGTAAGGTGTTTCAAGTGGTTGCTAGGATGTTGATAGGTGGTTGCAATGGCATTTCAGGTGTTGCAAAAAAATTTTGTTAGGTGGCTAAGTTGGATTAGCTGGTTTCTAATTTGGTTGCTATAGTGTTGCTCAGTGGTATTTGATGGTTGCTATGGTATCCCAAGTGGTTACTATAGTGTTACTATGTGGTATTTGATGGTTTCTCAGCCATTCCTGGTGGTTACTATAGTGCTAGGTCATATTTAATGGTACCTATTGTATCCCAGGTTGTTGCAGTGGTGTTGTTAAGTGGTATTTGATGGTTGCTATGGTGTCCCTGGTGGTTGCTATAGTGTTGCTAGGTCATATTTTGATGGTTGCTGTGGTATCCCAGGCGGTTGCAATGGTGATGCTAGGTGGTACTGTATTTGATGGTTTCTATGGTATCCCAGGCAGTTACTATGGTGATGCTAGGTGGTATTTGATGGTTTCTCGGCCATTCCTGGTGGTTACTATAGTGTTGCTAGGTCATATTTAATGGTACCTATTATATCCCAGGTTGTTGCAGTGGTGTTGTTAAGTAGTATTTGATGGTTGCTATGGTGTCCCTGGTGGTTACTATAGTGTTGCTAGGTCATATTTGATGGTTGCTGTGGTATCTCAGGTGGTTGCAATGATGATGCTAGGTGGTACTGTATTTGATGGTTTCTATGGTATCCCAGGCGGTTACTATGGTGATGCTAGGTGATATTTGATGGTTTCTTTCTGAGCCAGATGTGTTTGCAATTGATATTTTCAATGTGTTTACATCACTGCACTGTCAAGTCCTGGTCTCTGATTGGTCAGAAGGTGTTGATTCATTTGCTAGAACTCCAGCTCTGACAGTAGAGCAGCTGTACATCACAGGTTTGTATCAATATGTTATTGTTGCTATAGTAACTGCACACTATAGGATCGTGTGTAATCATCGATATAGTGAAGTATTCTGTGAGGGGATGTTTATTAGATAGATTTATTTATGATTAATGGAAGGAGTCTCCAGTGGTAGCACTGATCAGAGGTAACTGTACGTTTTTTGGCATCTTTAGTAGTGAGTCGTAACAAGTAGCATTTTTGTTTATTTTTAGAGAGAGAAAGCGTTCTTTACTAAATGAAAGTTGCTAGTATTAAACTAACATGGTGTGAGAGGAATTAATCACTTCGAGACACAAAATCTTTAAGAAATTGTGAATCAGTGGAATTCGTTTACGTTTGTTTATTTTATTGAATTGAACAACTTTCATTCATTTGATTATGGAGTAAAATGTTTTTCTCAATATTTCTCAGACATTCATGTGGTCATTACATATACACACATTATTAAATAATCATAAATAATATGAGAGTCTTTTATCTTCTCACCTGCTTCCCAGGATCGCTGCTTTGCCAAAAGCCACAGCTGAGAAACCACATCCTGAATTAATGACAAAAAAACAAACAAAAAACAAGCACACATAAGAATTTTTGATGATTAAATCCTTCAGCTATTGTTTCATGTTTTGTTGTAAACGATCTGCGTGATTAACAGAGCGAATATACTGTTGATTATCTTATCGTATCTCCTGCATGCACACAGGTCACACGGTCAGTGTCGTGTCGTATCGCATTAAAGATCTCGTTCAACCTACATGCAGAAAAAAACTCAGCACTGAACTTCACCCAGACTTTCCTGACACTTAGGATCGAGCTTATCCTATCCTTATCACATCAATATACTGATAAACATCTGTGTCATAAAACTCAAACTAAATTCACTCAGCTTCACACACACATACACACACACACACACACACACACACACACACACAGACACCATAGTGTATAACCTTATGCAGTTCTATGGAAAACTCAGTTATACAATTTATCTATAAAAAATTATCAAGAAAAAGTGGAAAATAAAATAATATAATAATATATAATAAACAATAAAAAATAATAAAAGAAAGAAATAATATGCACACTATTAAACAGCCCTTTTATCCACTATTGTTGATGTAGTTAAATTCAATTCAATTATTTATTTAGGATTTATTTAATTAATGTTCAATAATTCCACTGTTTGAATTATTGAAATATTTCAAATGAAAAAATAATTAATAAAAGAATTGCGAACCTTTTTATTGCTGAAGATTGTATGTATTAATTGGATAACATTTTCTTGTTCATTCAAAATCATTTCAATAATTAAAACTAGATGTTTATTATTTTTAAAAATGATTTTGTTATTTATTTATTGAATTCAACTGTTTTATTTAAAGCATCTTAGTTTATCTGAGAGAGGAAACTTTTCAACAGATTTCATTTTTTATCATTAATATTTTTAAATAATGCACATGAATATTATGTTAATAAAATATCTTGAATATAAGCAGAATTATCAAATAATTATTTTTTTATTGTTGTATTGTAACTATTATAAATGAATTATAAGGTACGAGATTATTTAGTGTGTATTTAGAATTTTTTTTAACACATTTTAAGCTTTAAATTTTTTCCCCTATTGGCAGTACATGTAAATTTTTGTAAGAAATAAATGCTTAAAATTAGAAAACAATATGACTATTTCCAGGGAAAAAGTATAATAAATTAATAATCTTAAATCTAGATGAATTCGACAATATTTGTTGCAGTTTTTTCTGTCAGTAAAGTGAATTTTCTTTAAAGGGTGCACAAACTTTTGCACTCATGTGTTAATTGTTTAATTGATCTGACCTTGCTGTCGTCCGTCAGTAAGGACCAAGTGATAAACTCGAGCAATGGCATCAAAGAAACGAGCCTCTTCTTCTTGAGACCGAGCAGGCGTAACATCTGCGCCAGCTCGTTTCCCAGCATGCCACAGCTCTGTGGGAAAAAAAACGACCCATAAACAGTTTGCCAGGTTAAAGAAAGAGCAGCTTTGTTGTGGTGCTTTGTAAAGAAGCCAAGAGCAACTGAAAGCAGTTGATTGATGAATTATTGATTAACTCGGTTTGTAGGTTTATTTCTTTAATCTCGCTCACCTCAGAGACACTCTGCAGCTCTTTGGCCCACTCCATGACCCTCTGCTGAACCCCTTCTCCATGCTCCTCCTTCTTCTGCTCATCATCCTCGCTGCACTTGAACCTCTCCTGCAGCCACGGGCTCTCTTTAGATACCTAACACATATCAACATCTGCATCAACATCAGGATTTTTCCACTAAGAGTCGTACGAAAGACACACAGCATTATATAGAAACGTGCGAAACGAAGCTGGGGCTGATTTCCTTGTAGCCCAGACTGTACATTCGTGTATAGTAATTTGCCCCACGTCATAGATGACGTCTCTTGATCTAATTTATTGCTCAACTCTGTCAAACTGTTTAAAAGATTTGATAGATTGCAGTCTTGACTCATCGCTCGGTCTGACCTTGTCGACGCTCTTGAGTTCATCAGCCCACTGCAGGATGAGTTTGCGGCTCTCCTCCAGGCTGCGCTCGGTTCGAGGGTCGTTGTGACGACCTGAATCACCTGAAGCACATCCCTCAGCGCCATCGCTTCCCTTCTGCAGACACAACACACACGCATAGCTGCGTTACTCTGGTGTTATTGGTTTGTTTTCCAAAAATGTGAAGGTCTAGCCTCAAACTTTCTCTCTCTCTCTCTCATTTTGCATTTTTAGCATTACAGAATTACTATGCATTTATTTTTGTGTGCACACTGAAAATAAAAATTCTGTTTTATCTTTGCATAATATAATAAAGCTCTCGTTTATAATAAAGCTCTCGTTTCTCTGTCTCTCTCTCTTTTTTTCCAATCATCCCTCTCCATCTCTCTCTTTCTCTCTCTCTCTGTCTGTCTGTCTGTCTGTCTGTCTCTCTCTCTCTCTCTCTCTCTCTCTCTCTCTCTCTGTCTGTCTGTCTGTCTCTTTCTTTCTGTCTTCCTCTCTCTCTCACACTTTCTTTCTTTCTCTCTCTCTCTCTCTCTCTCTCTCTCTCTCTCACACACACACACACACACACACACTTTCTTTCTCTCTCACTCTGTCTGTCTGTCTGTCTTTCTGTCCCCCCCCTCTCTCTCTCTCTCGCTCTCTCTCTCTTCTTACAATCATCCCTCTCCATCTGTCTGTCTGTCTGTCTCTCTTTCTCTGTCTGTCTGTCTGTCTGTCTGTCTCTCTTTCTCTCTCTTTCTCTCTCACTCTCGCTCTCTAAAAAGTCCTCTAAAACATGCATGTACTTGTCAGTTACTCAGGATTTACAGAACTGACACAATCAGCATTTGCAGCCTTTATACAGCCACCTGCTCATAAACCGGGGCACGGTGTCTCCAGTGAGACAGTTTATCAGCCTCTGATAAACACTGCAGGTGTTAAATGGCACGCAAGCAATAAATTATAATAACGTTATTACTGTAAACCGAATTAACCTTACAGCTTCGAAATAACAGTAATGACAAATGTTATAGAAATGCTATTCAGTCTGTATCAGCTTTATCAGGATTTTTTTTTTTTACTTAAATGACTGTTATTAGTCATGTTAAAAGATATTAAAGATTCATAGTAATATTACATATAATGTAATAGTAACATTTCAGGTTTAAAATGTAAGGGACACAATGTTATAGGGAAATAATAAGCGACAGCACAGGGCTGTTATTTTCCAACACATCCCAGAGTGTTTGTTTTCTCTGAACTGAAGACTTTCCTGTAGTGAAAAACTAAAACTCACAGCTTCGTATTCACCGAGACTGGAGACTCCTTCCGTACGTGTTAAAATAAAATCTGTGAATGAGCTGTTACTATAGAAACGACATCATTTTACTTCTGACCAATCAGAATCAAGAATTCCACAGTGCTGTGGTTTGATTCGATTTACCATGACTGAGGAAACAAGAAGCAGAAACAATGCAAAGCACAATTTAGTGCATTAAATTACAGTGTTGGAATTATTACAGTTTATTATTAAGGAGCTCTGTCACCCGGGAGGAGCTCGGAGCAGAGCCACTGCTCCTCCACATCGAAAGGGGGCAGTTAAGGTGGCTCGGGCATCTGTTTCGGATGCCTCCGGGACGTCTCCCTGGAGAGGTATTCCGGGCATGCCCCACCGGCAAGAGGCCCCGGGGAAGACCCAGGACACGCTGGAGAGACTATATCTCTTGGCTGGCCTGGGAACGCCTCGGGGTCCCTCCGGAAGAGCTGGAGGAAGTGTCTGGGGAGAGGGTGGTCTGGGCATCCCTACTTAGACTGCTGCCCCCGCGACCCGGCTCCGGATAAGCCGGAAGATAATGAATGAATGAATTATTACAGTATTAATGGACAAATATGGATGTCTTTTATCCAGCTGTTCAAATTAACCTCCCATTAATAAATTGCTATTACTTTGGTACACTTTAAACATTCTTGTGAGTTAAAATACACTTCTAAAACATGTCCCCTATTTAATGAATCAATCGTTTTACTGATATAAATCTTCATTAATGGCTTTTGCTGTTATACAGTAACAGCCTCCTTTACACCCTCTGAACTCTTACCTTTTTTCACCCAGAAACATTTTAAATTGTAGCTAGGATATAAAATGACCAAGCGATGACTAACCTAACCTTTAAACATTTATAAACACATAAAGTGCATAAAGATCTCTCCGTTAGGGATCTCCCGGAGGAGCTGTACACTTACAGCACCAGGTCAAACAGGGACATAAGGAAACAAGGAAGTGAGTGAGGGAAAAACCCATGTCGTGCCAAATCAGCAGAAATCTTTATAGATATTTCTCTGTTTATTGTCTCATTGCTCATTAAACTCATTACTCTGGGTTTCTTTTTCTGCTTCACTCACCTTACAGACTTGTGCCACCTGTAACTTCCAGTTGTTGAGGAAGTTGATGCACTCCTGCAGGCTGCGGAGGTCTTTTAGGCTCTGCTGATGGTGTCTTTGCTACAGGAAACACAGAAAGTCAGATATACAGATCAGATAGGATCACATAGTGTATATGTCTGGTTTTATATTCATTAATAAAGTCACTCACTATTCAACATGCTCTTTATTTCAGATCTTAAAATTAAGGATCATGTCTCTGCATATACATGATCTCTAATCGAACTCAGTCTAAACCTTTGAGACACCTGGGATCTTTGCAGATCTCTAGGGTTCCACAGTCTCACTACAGAACTCCATACAGAACCACAGAACATGTGCAATACCTTTTAAATATGCCTTCAGGACTACTGAGACCCTACAGTACCTTTACAGGCGCATATGCGAACTCAGTTCACCTGCACATACCTTTCCTGAGCTCTACAGGAATGCAATCCCCATGGAGTACCTTTACAGACCCTTATATGACTAGAATTGCTGTGTAAATACCTTTAAAGACCCTACAGGACTGCAGTTCCCTTCCAGTACCTTTATTGACCCCTACAGGACTATTGAGACCCCATAGCATCTTTATGGACCCCTACAGAACTACTGACAGCCTAGAGTACCTTTATAGACCCAGACTATTTCACAGGCATTTACCTGTGAGCGTGAAGAGGTGCTATTGTTGTTCTTGAAAGGGCTGCTGGGAGCTGAGCTGTGACCCTGCAGCGTTTCTTCATTCCAGCGCACCACTCCGATCGAGTGGCTCTGCCCCTCCACATTGGCCACAGAATTAAATTCTGCCACAGAGAAAATTGTTATTATTATTATTATTATTCCATTCCATTGTCTACCGCTTATCCGATCTATTCTCGGGTCACGGGGAGCCTGTGCCTGTCTCAGGCGTCATTGGGCATCAAGGCAGGATACACCCTGGACGGAGTGCCAACTCATCTCAGGGCACACACACACTCTCATTCACTCACACAATCACACGCTATGGAAAATTTAGTGATGCCAATCAACCTAAAATGCATACCTTGCAAACCAATGCAAACCCCCGAGGCACGGGGAGATCATGCAAACTCCACACACACACGGCGGAGGCAGGAATTTAACCCCCAACCCTGGAGGTGTGAGGCAAACATGCTAACCACCAAGCCACCGTTATTATTATTATTATTATTTATTTATTTATTTTTATTTTATTTTATTTATTTTTGGGGGGAACTATCTAGGAACACTATAAGGCGAGTTTCATTTTTAATCGAGACAGATACAAGACATGGATTTAATAGCAATGAGAATTGCAGCATAATAATAACAATAATAATAATAAGAACAATAATAATATTAATACTACTACTACTACTACTACTACTACTACTAATAATAATAATAATAATAATAATAATAATAATAATAATAGCTTCCATTACAAAAAATGTAAAAAAAAAAAAAAAAAAAAAAAAAAAAAAAAAATACACACATTAGATTATTTCAAGCAAAATTTAGTTCATTTTGTGTGTCTAAAAAGCTATATAATATAATTATGAGATAATGTTATCAAGCTCAGTACACCAAAATAGTTTTATAACATATCTTTTTAATTTGCCATTTCATTAAAAAAACTTCCTCTGTTTTTGTACTTTTATTTATTTGAGATTTTTTTAATTTTCCTTTTTTTTTTTTTTTTTACCTTTTTAAGCATTTAAAAAAATTCTTTCAATTCTTTTTATTTTATTTTATTTAGTACTATATTTCATTTAAAAATAATTTTATATACTTTTTTCCACTGATTTTCTCCTAATTTAGTCTTATTAAATTTTTTATTTAAGGTTTTTATCTTCATTGTATTTCAATTTTCATTTCATTTTTTATTTTATCCTGTAAGTTCTATCACATTACAGTTTACTGTAATTTTTTACTCCTTGGCACTACAGCTCTTTGAGTTACCATGTGCTTAAAATATACAGTTTCTTCTTCTTCTTCTTCTTCTTCTTCTTCTTCTTCTTCTTCTTTCGACTTTTCCCTTCAGGGGTCTCCACAGCGAATCATCTCTCTCCACCTATCCCTATCTTCTGCATCCTCAACACTTGCACCCACTAGCTTCATATCCTCATTAATTCCATCCATATACCTCCTCTTTGGCCTTCCTCTTTGCCTCCGGCCTGGCAGCTCCATGTCCAACATTCTCCTACCAATATACTCACTCTCCCTCCTCTGAACATGTCCAAACCATCTTAATCTGGCCTCCCTAACTTTGTCCCCCAAACGTCCAACATGAGCTGTCCCTCTGATGTACTGGTTCCTAATCCTGTCCAATCTTGTCACTCCCAAAGAGAACCTCAACATCTTCAGCTCTGCTACCTCTAGCTCTGACTCCTGTCTCTTCCTCAGTGACACTGTCTCTAAACCATACAGCATGGCTGCTCTCACCACTGTCCTGTACACCTTCCCCTTGATTCTCGCTGATATTTTCCGATCACACTGATATTTTCCGATCACAAAATATACAGTTTATATTACATAATTAGATTATTAATGTTATTATTTTGCATTTGGACTTTTTTTATCATTCACCTTCACAACAAAAAAAATCTGAAAACAATCGACCCAATTGTCGTGAAGCAAATTAAGCTTATATATGTAACAATGTGTTATATATACTCCTAATTAAAACATTTATTATAACGAGTTAATATCAATATACTGGATTTAATACATAGTACATACTCTGTTTTTTGTCTTTAAGAATCCCCTTCATCTTGTGCAATGTTCCCCTAAAATGAATGAATAGATAGATAGATAGATAGATAGATAGATAGATAGATAGATAGATAGATAGATAGATAGATAGATAGATAGATAGATAGATAGATACCCAATATATCTACACATGAAATAACAGCAAACGATACATACTGAATATTTTGTTATAATTTTATTACCATATATCAGATAATATAACACCTCTTCCATGTTTATGTAAATGTATTTTCTCCATTTCTACATGAATAAACGGAAGTGGCCAGGACTCACCTTTGCTGCGTGATGACTGAGGAGCTGCGTCAGGTGAAAGAGCGCAGGATCTCTCTCGTCTCACGCTTTTGTCTCAGTGACGTGTGAGAACTTTGGACGTGTTTTATAACCTCACTTTATATGAGTGAGAACATCTCATTCACTTATCTAACGTGTCAGAAGTCACAGAGCTGTAAGCGCTAACCGACGGAGTTAGCGGAAAAGTCCAGCTGTCGCTCCTATAACCTGCGTGTGAAAAAAGAAGAGGTAGCCCTGAGCACTGACCTAAAGCTAGAGGAAGAAGAAGAAGAAGAAGAAGAAGAGATTTTCAAGCAAAATTAATTAAGGCACTGAATTTCTAGACAACTCAAAATGTGACCTTTAGCATTTACAGATAGAATTTACACATTAATATTTGTCATTAAAACCATACACAACGATATACAACCATACACAACAATATATAACCATACACAACGATATACAACCATACACAACAATATATAACCATACACAACAATATATAACCATACACAACAATATACAACCATACACAACAATATATAACCATACACAACGATATATAACCATACACAACAATATATAACCATACACAACAATATACAACCATACACAACAATATATAACCATACACAACGATATATAACCATACACAACAATATATAACCATACACAACAAAATATAACCATACACAACGATATATAACCATACACAACAATATACAACCATACACAACAATATATAACCATACACAACGATATATAACCATACACAACAATATATAACCATACACAACAATATATAACCATACACAACGATATATAACCATACACAACAATATACACAACAATATACAACCATACACAACGATATACAACCATACACAACGATATATAACCATACACAACAATATATAACCATACACAACGATATATAACCATACACAACAATATACAACCATACACAACAATATATAACCATACACAACAATATATAACCATACACAACGATATATAACCATACACAACAATATACACAACAATATACAACCATACACAACGATATACAACCATACACAATGATATATAACCATACACAACAATATATAACCATACACAACAATATACAACCATACACAACAATATACAACCATACACAACAATATACAACCATACACAACAATATATAACCATACACAACGATATATAACCATACACAACAATATACACAACAATATACAACCATACACAACGATATACAACCATACACAACGATATATAACCATACACAACAATATATAACCATACACAACAATATACAACCATACACAACAATATACAACCATACACAACAATATATAACCATACACAACGATATATAACCATACACAACAATATACAACCATACACAACAATATACAACCATACACAACAATATATAACCATACACAACAATATATAACCATACACAACGATATATAACCATACACAACGATATACAACCATACACAACGATATATAACCATACACAACAATATACAACCATACACAACGATATACAACCATACACAACAATATACACAACAATATACAACCATACACAACGATATACAACCATACACAACGATATATAACCATACACAACAATATATAACCATACACAACAATATATAACCATAGACAACGATATATAACCATACACAACGATATACAACCATACACAACAATATACAACCATACACAACGATATACAACCATACACAACGATATATAACCATACACAACAATATACAACCATACACAACAATATATAACCATACACAACAATATATAACCATACACAACGATATACAACCATACACAACAATATATAACCATACACAACAATATATAACCATACACAACAATATACAACCATACACAACAATATATAACCATACACAACAATATATAACCATACACAACAATATATAACCATACACAACAATATACAACCATACACAACGATATACAACCATACACAATGATATATAACCATACACAACAATATACAACCATACACAACAATATATAACCATACACAACAATATACAACCATACACAACAATATACAACCATACACAACAATATACAACCATACACAACAATATATAACCATACACAACAATATATAACCATATACAACAATATATAACCATACACAACAATATATAACCATACACAACAATATACAACCATACACAACGATATACAACCATACACAACGATATATAACCATACACAACAATATATAACCATACACAACAATATACAACCATACACAACAATATATAACCATACACAACAATATACAACCATACACAACAATATATAACCATACACAACAATATATAACCATACACAACAATATACAACCATACACAACAATATACAACCATACACAACAATATATAACCATACACAACAATATACAACCATACACAACGATATACAACCATACACAACAATATACACAACAATATACAACCATACACAACGATATACAACCATACACAACGATATATAACCATACACAACAATATATAACCATACACAACAATATATAACCATAGACAACAATATATAACCATACACAACGATATACAACCATACACAACAATATACAACCATACACAACAATATATAACCATACACAACAATATATAACCATAGACAACAATATATAACCATACACAACGATATACAACCATACACAATGATATACAACCATACACAACAATATATAACCATATACAACAATATATAACCATACACAACGATATACAACCATACACAACGATATACAACCATACACAACGATATACAACCATACACAATGATATACAACCATACACAACAATATATAACCATACACAACGATATACAACCATACACAACGATATACAACCATACACAATGATATACAACCATACATTTGCAGTCAGAAATTTTTATTTTCTTGAAAACGTGCAAATATATCATGTAGCATCTAAAGAGCAGTACTTTCTCTTCTTTCTTTCTTTCTTTCTTTCTTTCTTTCTTTCTTTCTTTCTTTCTTCTCTTTTTATCATATACTCTTTCTTTATTTCTTTATTTCTTTGTTTCTTTCTTTTTTCTCTCCCTCTTTCTTTCTTTCTTCTTTCTTACTTTCTTTCTTTCTTCTACATTCTACTTTCTCATGCTCTTATACTATCTCTTTCATTCTTATCCTCTTTCTGTCTTTCTTTCGTATACTTTTTGTCTTTCTTGAATTCTACTCTCTTCTTTCTTTCTTTCTTTCTTTCTTTCTTTCTTTCTTTCTTTCTTTCTTTCTTTCTTTCTTTTTCATTTTGCAGAGTTTGGCAGATGTAAACTTATCACCTCAGTCGTAAGCATCATGACTTCATCACTTGGTGTTAAATCTCCTGTAGCATTATGACGTTATCATGAGAGAAAATAAAGAGATACAGAAAACAAGAAGAGATACAACTCTTGGGTTCACACTACATGTTTTCACCTCTGTAATGGTGTAAATCTGACACTGTAGTCTTTGTAAAATATAACTGTGTTCTTGTTGCTTGAATTAAAAAAAATAATTATGTGCAATGTCTATAACGATGTCCATAACTGTAATAATCATATTATCGTCACCTAGAGCACATTTAAAATGCTCTTTTTCCTCCACTCACTGTAAACGCCCTGACAGGAATAAAGCAGGTCAGGGAAAGTTACACTGCACAAACCTGAAGGTGAGTCGTTATGTAACACACTGCGATACACTGGTGTGAGCTTTGCTCCTGTTTTTGTCCTGAAATGAAACCCACATTAGTCATTTCTAAGAAATCTAGAGCTGGGGTCATTTTTACTGCACCAAAGCTTTCTTATCTGTCTTAATATTGCATTTCAAATTAATTTGACAATAGGTTTAAAAATAAATGTACACACACACACACACACACACACACACACACACACACACACGTCAAAGCACAGCAGATTTTCAGCTTATTATACTAAGTTTAACACATTATTATTATTGCTTTAATTCACTCTCTCACAGGGTTATTATAGGTCAGCTATGATTACATCACAGCCAATCTGACCAATCAGAGGCCAGCTTTCAGTGGCACTGTGGAATACATGCATGTTATTATACGTCTAATCATAATAGATCTATTTTATACATAAGTGCTGTGTAAGGTAGTTCCCTTCTTTCTTTCTGTTCCTTATCCTCTCACTTCTTTCTTTCTTTCTTTCTTCTTTCCTTCCTTCCTTCCATCTCTTCTTTCTTTCTTTCTTTCTTTCTTTCTTTCTTTCTTTCTTTCTTTCTTTCTTTCTTTCTTTCTTGTCACTTATTATTGCATTAATTCACAGGGTTATTATAGTTCAGATAATATTACATCACAGTGCTGCTGGATTCTGGATTCTGATTGGTCAGAAGGTGTTGATTCATTTTCCATAACAGCAGCTCTCACAGGTTTATGGATCATTAATGCTCTCGTAATTATGACAACTCTGCTGTCAGTGTGTTACAGTAAACTTATGAGGTATTTTTTAAAATAAAAAATAAAAAACTTAACTAAATAAAATAAAATAAAATAAAATATCAAAATAAAAAATAAAACAGTAAAATAATAAATAAAAAAACAAATAAATAAATAAATAAAATTATTCAGCTTGTCTCTAATTTGTTTTCTCAGCTACACAATCATGAATCATGAACACTTTACAACGTTTACATAATCCACTTGATCCAAAATATTTCTAAATCCTAAATTGCAAAATAAAACTTTTTTTTTTATTTCCCTTTTTACACTTAGAAATCAGGTTAAAAATGTTTTCCTTTTTTTTTGCACACAAGTGTATTGTATTTTAGATTACATTTTTTTTTAATTTTCTGCCTTGTCTTTAGACAGGAAATAAGAGTAAACCTTCGCATTACACGCTGTCCGAACCTGACGAAAATAATGTTAAAATTCATTTCTTTAGGCATGAATCATTTATTTTACCATGTGAGTTTTTTTTTAAAACATGAATCATTTTCATGAGTCATTTCTAATTAATTGAATCATTTATTTGATTCATACAATTCCTTTTCATGTGAGTCATTTCTAATTAATTGAATCATTTATTTGATTCAAACGATTCATTTTCATGTGAGTCATTTCTTCTTAATTGAATCATTCATTTGATTCATATGATCTCTTTGTTTTTTTTACCTTTATTTATACATTTACCTTTATTTCAGATTTTTACATGAAAGGAAATCAGCTGTAATGGTGTGCTGATCCAGATCGAGTCCTGAATATATGATTAAATCCCTGATTTACCTCTGAACCTCCAGCGATGCCATAACCTTGTAATCTCATCATAAACAACGTTATCAACACCCTCCATCTCCAGAGACGAGCTCCACCTCATCCTGTTTTCACTCCGTCCCTCAGCAACAGCTATCACACCCAGTATATAACTGTTTACATAAACCTCTGATCATCATCATTACACTCTGGAGACACCAGCTTCGATTAGATTATGGTCCCAAAGATAAACCTGCAGCTCCGGATCACCCTGTATATACATTAATAATAAAAAAAAAAATCCCAAAAATTACAATAACAATAATGGCGACCATGAAGATTTGCTCCACTGTGACTTTTATTGCTTTGCTGCCAATTTAGCACAATAAACAGATTATTAAACAAAATATGTAAAAAAAAAAAAAAAGACATGATCTTGGCCTGAATGCTGGGAAATAACACAGATCTCATCACTGGCAGTTTCTTTCGTTTTGAGTTGCACAAAATTGGAAAAAAAAAATAAATCCAGTATTAGAAATTCATTCATATCGTATACATATTTAATCTTAAAAAAACAAAGAGAGAGTGAGAGAATTCTAGATATTTCTTCCATATCTTTTTACCATAACTCTGTGAGAATTCATTATTTTAATAATACAATACTGCTCCAGTCACTGTAACATTCTTTTTTTTTTAAATTCCAGCTTTTTTCCCATTTTAATTCCAGCTTTTGAAGAACTGCTTGAAGATGATGGTCTCTCGGCCCTGCGGTATGATCTCCACCTGTAGGAAACGAAAGGTTTAATTAATAAAAGGTGGGTTTTTAGAGCAGCATCAAAACAAACCCTGCTCTTGATGAACATCTCAGACTTTCTGCTTATGATGAAGATCTCAGACTTTCCGCTTATGAAGATCTCAGACTTTCAGTGATTTCATCTACAGTCCTTTTTCCCACCAAACAATTACACAAGAAAAACTTAACCTCTCAAAATACATGATTCTCATAGTTTTTTTTGCTTGATAATTAATGACTCTTGTTAATTTAATGGGGATAACTAGGTAAATATAAAATTACGATATGTCTTCAATGTCCTGTACACATTTTCACAGCTTCAGAGTGTAAAATCTGTTATGTTTTACAAATGCAATCTTTCTAGATGTTTGAAATTCTGTTTGTTTTTACTGGGGTCAAATTGACCATGATGATAATACATGTTATTATCCTTAACAACAAATCTAGCCATGGGGGTCACAGTCCAGTGACTTCTGTGCTGGTCCCAAGCCCGGATAAATAGAGAGGGCTGCATCAGGAAGGGCATCCGGCATAAAACATTGCCAAATTTAACCATGCGAATCGTCAGTACTCTGTATTTCATACCGGATCGGTCGAGGCCCGGGTTAACAACGACCACCATCGGCGCCGTTGACCTAGAGGGCACTGGTGGAAATTGGGCTACTGTTGGTCGAAGAAGTAGAGGAGGGAGGAGAGTGCACAGACAGAGAGAGAAGAGGAAAGCTAAGAGTGTAGGACTGAGAATAGGAACTCTGAATGTTGGTACTATGACAGGGAAAGGTAGAGAGCTGGCTGATGTGATGGAGAGAAGGAAGATGGATATACTGTGTGTACAGGAGACCAGGTGGAAGGGTAGCAAGGCTCATAGTATAGGAGCAGGATTCAAGCTGTTTTATTATGGTGTGGATAGTAAGAGAAATGGGGTAGGTGTGGTCCTGAAGGAGGAGTTTGTGAGGAATGTTCTGGAGGTGAAGAGAGTGTCAGACAGGGTGATGAGTCTGAAGTTAGAGATTGAAGGGGTGATGTTGAATGTTGTTAGTGGTTATGCCCCACAGGTAGGTTGTGAGTTAGAGGAGAAAGAGAGATTCTGGAGTGAATTAGATGAGGTGATGGAGAGTATTCCCACGGGTGAGAGAGTGGTGATAGGAGCAGATTTTAATGGACATGTTGGTGAGGGGAACACAGGTGATGAGGAGGTGATGGGCAAGTTTGGAGTAAAGGAAAGGAACCCAGAAGGACAGATGGTAGTGGACTTTGCTAAGAGGATGGACATGGGTGTGGTTAACACTTATTTTCAGAAGAGGGAGGAGCATAGAGTGACTTACAAGAGTGGAGGTAGGAGAACACAGGTAGACTACATCCTATGTAGAAGAGGCAATCTGAAAGAGATTAGTGACTGTAAAGTGGTAGTGGGAGAGAGTGTAGCCAGACAGCATAGGGTGGTGGTGTGTAGGATGACTTTGATGGTCTGTAAGAAGAAGAGGTCAAAAATAGAGAAGAAAACCAAGTGGTAGAAGCTGAAAAAGGAGGAATGTTGTGAGGAATTTAGACAGAAGTTGAGGCAGGCTCTGGGTGGTCAGGTAGTGCTGCCAGATGACTGGGAAACTACAGCAGAAGTGATCAGGGAGACAGGGAGAAAGGTGCTGGGTGTGTCATCTGGAAGGAGGAAAGAAGATAAGGAGACTTGGTGGTGGAATGAGGAAGTTCAGGATAGTGTCCAGAGGAAGAGGTTAGCCAAGAAGAAGTGGGACATGGACAGGACTGAAGAGAACAGACAGGAATACAAGGAGTTACAGCGCAGAGTGAAGAGGGAGGTGTCTAAGGCCAAGCAGAAGGCATATGACGAGTTGTACACTAGGTTAGACACTAGAGAAGGAGAGAAGGACTTGTACAGGTTAGCTAGGCAGAGGGATCGAGATGGGAAGGATGTGCAGCAAGTTAGAGTTATTAAGGATAGAGATGGAAGGGTGCTCACAAGTGAGGAGAGTGTACAGAGGAGATGGAAGGAGTACTTTGAGGAGCTGATGAATGAGGAAAATGAGAGGGAAAAAAGAGTAGAAGGGGTGAACTCTGTGGAACAGAAAGTAGATAAGATTAGAAAGGATGAAGTCAGGAAGGCTTTGAAGAGGATGAAAAGTGGAAAGGCAGTTGGTCCTGATGACATCCCGGTGGAGGTCTGGAAGTGTCTGGGAGAGGCAGCAGTGGAATTTTTGACTAGTTTGTTCAACAGGGTTTTAGAGAGTGAGAGGATGCCTGAGGAATGGAGAAGAAGTGTGTTAGTGCCGATCTTTAAGAATAAGGGTGACGTGCAGAGTTGCAGTAACTATAGGGGGATAAAGTTGATGAGCCATACAATGAAGCTATGGGAAAGAGTAGTGGAAGCTAGGTTAAGGAAGGTTGTGGAAATTTGTGAGCAGCAGTATGGCTTCATGCCCAGAAAGAGCACAACTGATGCAATTTTTGCTCTGAGGATTTTGATGGAGAAGTATAGGGATGGTCAGAGGGAGTTGCACTGTGTGTTTGTAGACTTGGAGAAAGCGTATGACAGGGTGCCAAGAGAAGAGCTGTGGTACTGTATGAGGAAGTCAGGAGTAGCAGAGAAGTATGTCAGAGTGGTGCAGGACATGTATGAGAGGAGCAGGACAGTGGTGAGGTGTGCTGTAGGTCAGACAGAGGAGTTCAGTGTGGAGGTGGGACTGCATCAGGGATTGGCTCTGAGCCCCTTCCTGTTTGCTATGGTGATGGACCAGTTGTCAGAGGAGGTCAGACAGGAGTCTCCTTGGACAATGATGTTTACATTTTATTATTGACCCTAAGGGAAAGAAATGTTAGTAAATTTGTAGATAACAGGAGGGTTAAGACAAACCTGTGTTTTCATCCTGGGGTAGTTCATCTTCTCAATGAAATCATCTGCTACCTTCAGAGCAGCTTTTTTCTCTTCAGCATTAGCACCACTGCCTGTGAAGAGAAAACCTCGACATGAGCGATATTCTTAACAATTTTCTGTCTTGTCTTTAGGAATAAACATTCACATTACCCGCTGTCTGAACCTGGCAAAATAATGTTAAATAGTTCAGGATTCATTTCTTTACAATCATTTATTTTCACATTTTTTTTAAACATGATTCATTTTCACGTGAGTCATTTCTTTTTGAACTGAATCATTCATTCGATTCATCCGAATCATTTTCACATGATTTCTTCTTCTTCTTGTCCTCTTTGTATATTTTTTATAACAGATTGAAAAATTATTATTCCTATTGTATGTTTATATATTCCTTTATGTTAAGTAAAGTTAAGTTTATGTTATCTTTTATGTTAAGTCTTTGTATATCTCTCTATAATATCTTTTAAGTCACCTTGCCTTGATGTTATCTTTTGTCTTTAGCTGCTATCCCTTTTCCGCTGTAATTGCAGATGCAGATTAAGGATTAAGGATTAATCTGCAAATAAAGGATTATCTTATTTTATAACAAATTATAATTAGATAATACAACGTGTTCTCCGTTAATAAATGGAACATTACAATCAGTGTCAGAGGGATGTGGTATAAGAGGAATAAACCGCTTTGGATTGAAATTAATCACATTTAGGGTGACTGTGTTTCACAACACAACCCCACCTTTAGTCATGAGTCCTACACTCCATACTGAGAAGTTCTTACCTTTCCAAACAAAGATCTTGCCGTTGGCTCCGTTGTCCAAGATGAAGCAGTCGTCACGAACCAGCAGGTCTTTGGCAAATGGACTCTTCTCTGAGACTTTGGTCAGCTTCATCGACCCTGTCGCATCCGAAACCTGCAGGAGAAAAACAAGAAAACTTTGAGGTTTCTGATCTCAAAAAGGTGATGTTTTAATAAAGATGCGATCTGGTACCTTGTAGAGAGAGGCTGAGTTCGACACGTCTGCTTGGCTGTCATCCTCTGGACTGCTCTCTTTAATCGCCGGCACCGGACCAAGAACCTGAGGAAATGTAATATGAGCACTTGGGTACATCTTTGGAGAAGATCAAGAGAGCTACTTGAAGGAACAACATCACTGAATGTTAAAAAAGAAAAAAAGAGCAATATAGACCATCAACATCCAACTAATCAGAACAAGAAGAAGGAGGAGGAGGAGGAGGAATATCTAACTAACCTGTCAATCAAGTTCCTGGTCAAATCAAAGCTCCGCCTTTCTTACATTCATTCAGGTGTTTTGAAGAACTGACTTTGATAGGATTTTATTTATTTTTTTTAAACTTTTTTTGTTTGTTTGAGTTTTAATTCAACTTAGCACTTTTAACAATTGACATCGTCTCAAAGCAGCTTTACAAAAGAATAGAAACATAGAAAAATGATAAAGTTTAAAGTTAAGTGATTATATATTTCTAATATTTATCCCTTATGAGAAGCCTGAGGTGAGGGTGGTGAGGAAAAACTCACTGAGCTGATATGAGGAAGAAACCTTGAGAGGAACCAGACTCAGAAGGGAAACTCATCCTCATTTGGGTTACACTGGACGGGAAATGATGTCAATATAAATAATGTCCTTTCTTAAATGTTTATATGCATGTGGAATTGTGCAACAAAGAGCTCCTGAGGAACTAACAGGTCAGTGTAGTTTCTGAGTTCATTATAGACTTAACACTATTTCCTTCCTGCTGAGAGCTCAACTAGCTTACACTCAAAATCACTTACCGCAACTTTAACCTGTCACATAATTAGAAAACTATAAAGCCGTCCACAAAATAAGTTGAATTGATGCATAGTAGTTGTTTTTTAGACCTCATGCCAATTATCTTAAACAGAGCGCCAGGTTTATTATGTATAATAAAAGTGCAGCTCTTTTTCACACATCATGACAGAAGTGCGATTTTTCTGATAAAGTCAGAGATTACATTTATTTTTATGGAAGTCATGATGAGAAGTTATTCTCTTTTCACCTTCAGCATCTCAGGCGTCTCGTCTCCCTCTTGGATGTGAGAGATTTGTGCTTTGCCGTGTCTCTCCGTGTCTCTGATGAAAGTGGCGATCTCTTGCACCCTCTGTTTCTCGAATATATTGGCCTGAGAGCCGACCCATGACACGATCGTCTGGAGACACACACACACACACACACACACGGCTAGGACACAAGATTCATGGATGTAACATGCTTGCTGCCTATCCAAACTATCCACACACACACACAAGCACACACACACACACACACACACACACACACACACCTCTCCCAGGTCAAGGATGAAGCAGTCTCCTTTATTAAAGCTGGACCAGTTCAGCTCCACCTCCTTCGCCCTGATGTTTCTCTTCCCCTTAATGTGATACAATCTCTTAACCGGACCAGAGCCGGACTGCTGTTTCCTAAAACCCGACTCCACTCCTCCTTCCTGAGAGAGAGAGAGAGAGAGAGAGAGAGACAGACAGACAGACAGAGGTCATGAGAGCCAGACAGAATGTGAGACACAACACATATACAGAAAGTGCATGAAAGACAGACAGAATGTGGGGCAAGACACACACACACACACACACACACACACACAAACACACAGAAAGAGCATAAGAGACAAGACATAAAATGAGGCAAGACCCACACACACACATATACATAAACAATGAGAGAGAGACAATGTGAAACACACACAGATAGAGCATGTGACACAGATAGAAAGTGAGACATGAGACACACACCAACAAATCCAAACACACATATACACACACAGAAAGACAGTGAGAAACATACCGGGATAGACAGACAGACAGAAAGAGAGAGAGAGACAGAAATAGAGAGAGAGGAAAAAAATTCAACTTTAAATAATAAAACCTGTCAGGTTGGGCCTGTACTCTTGTGTCAATGCCATAAATATTAGCACCATTATTATAAAACATACAGTATATATAAATAAATGTGAGCACATGCAATACATGTCCTGAACTTGTCTCAAAACTTTCCTGAATTATTGATCCTGGATGGACGCTTCATAATTCCAAACATTTTACACAGCTATAATACTCTGAGCAATAACTCCAGCATTCTCTGTGCTTCTTTTTCAACTCGAACATTAAACCCAACACTTGGTTAAATGTGTTAACTGACTGTAACGACGGATGACTCATTACTGAAAGTGCTGTTTCACCATCACACACAAACACTCACTACAGAACCCAGTGCTTAATGAAAGTGTTCTTCAAAAGGCTGAAAATTTCATTCTTAGAATCTATGATACTGAGAAATCGTCCTTTCTCCGAACGTACGCAGCTCTTTAAAAAAAGCATGAGAAATGTGTGGATGTTAAATTTTATGAATGAAAATAGAAACACAACGAGGAAACGAGTGAAAGCAGATGGATGTCGTTTTCCTCCAGGCTTTTACACGATAAGAACAGATTATAAGTCATGAAAATGTCTTCCTAGAAATGTCTTTATGCGAATGGCTTCCTAGTAGAATCATTACAATAATTTTTTAATTCTTATTTTTCAGCCCAAAAAGGAAGCCAGCCATCTTTACGCAGGTATCTGATCAGCCAATCAGGTGGCAGCAGTGTGACGCATAAAATCATGCAGATAGAGGTCAAGAGCCTCAGTTAATGTTTACATCATACATGAAAATATGAAATTTGGTGACTTTAATCGTGGCACGGTGGTTGAAACCTGTTGTGAGAGAAACTCCCAGATCATCAGTTTCTGAAATACTCGACCAAGCCAAAAAACTAGCATGTGTAAAACTAGCGTTAACCACAGTTACAGTCACAGAGATGACACTTTTTCTTCATGCTGTTGAACTGCTCTTGACTGGAGTATCTGCATCATTGGCTGATTCCATAACGCCTAATAAGGTGTTCCTAATAAAGTGGCCAGTGAATATAAAACACTTTCTGTGAATTCCTAATGTACCATGACCCATACATCCATTCATTAATTGTTATAGTACTTAATAATTTATAAGGAATTTTACAGATTGTTATAATTACTTGTAAATAATGCATTAGACTTTGATTAGCGTTCGTATTATTATATACCTTACAAAACATTCTCGAACTATTCAAACTGAATAAATGTGATGTAATTATATATTAATGTAGATGTGTACGTGAGCATCTCCGATCTTCACCTTATAGCTAATTCCCCTGGGGAAGAGGTTCATGAACTCAGGCGACTCGTAGCCCTGCACTTGTCTGTGCTGGACAGGATCTCCACCCAGGAAGTTATCCAGCTGAGTGGCCAACATGGCACAGGCCACCTGCTCATCACGAGTCGACTTCTCACCTGAGGGACCGAGGGAGGGAGGGAGGGAGGGAGGGAGGGAGGGGACAGGGGAGATTAGGAGAGAGTTAGAGAGAAAGAAAGAGAGATGGGGAGAGATAAAGGGGACGAGAGAGAGTGAGATGGGGAGGGGGGGAGGGGGAGAGAATGAAAGAGAGATGGGGAGAGACAAAGGGGCAAGAGAGAGATGGAGAGAGAACGAAAGAGAGATGGGGAGAGATAAAGGAGCAAGAGAGAGATGGGGAGAGAACGAAAGAGATGGGGAGAGATAAAGGGGACGAGAGAGAGATGGGGAGAGATAAAGGGGACGAGAGAGAGAGATGGGGAGGGGGGTTGGGGAGAGAACGAAAGAGAGATGGGGAGAGACAAAGGGGCAAGAGAGAGATGGAGAGAGAACGAAAGAGAGATGAGGAGAGATAAAGGAGCAAGAGAGAGATGGGGAGAGAACGAAAGAGATGGGGAGAGATAAAGGGGACGAGAGAGAGATGGGGAGAGATAAAGGGGACGAGAGAGAGAGATGGGGAGGGGGGTTGGGGAGAGAACGAAAGAGAGATGGGGAGAGACAAAGGGGCAAGAGAGAGATGGAGAGAGAACGAAAGAGAGATGAGGAGAGATAAAGGAGCAAGAGAGAGATGGGGAGAGAACGAAAGAGATGGGGAGAGATAAAGGGGACGAGAGAGAGATGGGGAGAGATAAAGGGGACGAGAGAGAGATGGGGAGAGAACGAATGAGAGATGGGGATAGATAAAGGGGACGAGAGAGAGATGGGGAGAGATAAAGGGGACGAGAGAGAGATGGGGAGAGATAAAGGGGACAAGAGAGAGAGAGATGGGGAGAGAACGAAAGAGAGATGGGGAGAGATAAAGGGGACAAGAGAGAGAGAGATGGGGAGAGAATGAAAGAGAGATGGGGAGAGATAAAGGGGACGAGAGAGAGAGAGATGGGGAGGGGGGATAGAGAGAGAGAGATGGGGAGGGGGGATGGAGAGAGAACGAAAGAGAGATGGGGAGAGATAAGTGGGCGGGAGGCAGCGGGGGGAGAGAACGAAAGAGAGATGGGGAGAGATAAAGGGGTTGAGAGAGAGAGAGAGAGAGAGAGAGAGAGAGAAAGAGAAAGAGAGATGGGGAGAGACAAAGACAGAGACAGACAGATTAGGGAAAGAATGAAAGAGAGATGGGAGAGATGAAGTGGGAGGAAGATGAGGAGGGAGTTAAAGAGAGATTGAGTGAGAGGTCGTGAGAGAAAATGAGAGTGAAAGGGAGGGAGGGATGAGAAAGAGGTAAAGACAGAAAGGAAGGAGAGAGAATGAGTAGACAGATGGAGAGAAACAGAGAGAGAGTGAGAAAGTGGGAGAGAGAAAGAGGAATGGTTAAAATAGTAAAATTAAATGACAATTTATTCATTCATTTAACCCAACAAACTTTTGCACTTGACTGAATTTACACAGGAATAAAAAAATTTTAAATTGTACGTTAATATTAAAAATTTACATTTGGTAGGAAATTGTTTAAATATTAAAATTAAATGACAATTTATTTATTCTTTTAACTAAGTGTGCACAAACTTGCACTTGATTGAATTCATACAGGATTCAGAGTAAAATACATTTTTTTTTTTTTAATTGTATGTTAATATTAAACATTTGATAGGAAATTAAATTACATTTAAACACAAAAACAAAAAAAGTAATTTTTATACATAGTTTAAAATCTTTTTTTTTTCATTTTGTGTTATTTAACAAAACAGCTAACTTTTCTGATTATCGTGAGGGGAAAGTGCACTGGCGTATTGTATTCAGAGCCGTGTGCTTCGATATGCTCCGCTGGCTCATGGAGGATGTTTAAAAGTCCAATGTCGGGGGGCAGGAACCGGGCACGGGGGCAGATCATGAATCTATGTGTTGACAACCAGATTAGCAGCGTGACCCAAAGCAGCTGATACACACCGAGCCGAAAGGCCAAACGCTGCACTGTCACTACTGAAACTTTAATGATGCACACAAACCTCCCTCCCTTCCTGTTTTCCCCTGGGTTTCCGCTCGAGTGGCTTACAGTGCATTCAGAAAATATTCAGACCCCCTTCACTTTTTTTAATGTTGGTATGTTGCATCCTGATACTATAATCGATCGAGTTCTTTTTTTCCTCCTTAATCTACGCTTAGTACAAAGGAACTCAAAGGAACTGCCTGAAGAGCTCAGAGACAGGATTGCAGCAAGGCCCAAATCTGGGGAAGGCTACAAAAAAAATTCTGCTGCGCTGAAGATTCCCAAGAGCACATTGGCCTCCTTTATTCTCAATTGGAAGAAGTTTGGCACAACTAGGGCTCTTCCAGGAGCTGGCCAAACTGAGCAACTGGAGGAGAAGGGCCTTAGTAAGAGAGGCAACCAAGAACTTGATGGTCACTGTGACTTAGCTCCAGAAGGACAACCATCACTGCACCACGCAACATGAAAGCCTGCTTGGAGTTTGAAAGCACATCAGACTGTGAGGAACAAGATTCTCTGGTCTGATGAAACCTAGATTGAACTGTTTGGCCTCAATTTTAAACGTTATGAATGGAAGAAACCAGGCATCACTCATCATCTGCTTAATACCACCCCAACATTGAAGCATGGTGGTGGCAGCACCATGCTGTGGGGGTGTTTTTCAGCAGCAGGGACTGGGAGATTGGTCAGGGTTGAGGGAAAGCTGATTGGAGCAACGTACAGAGATATCCTCGATAAAAACCCGTTCCACAGTGCTCAGGACCTCAGACTGGGCGAAGGTTCAACATGACAACGATCCTAAGCACACAGCTGAGACAACACAGGAGTGACTCAGGGACAACTCTGTGAGTGTCCAGAGAACTGACTGGAATCCTATTGAACATCTCTGGAGAGACCTGAAAATGGCTGTCCACCGACGGTCCACATCCATCGATTCGTCCAACAAATTTGAACGATTCTACATAGCAAAACTGAAAACAGTGTAGAGGGTCTGAATACTTTCTAAATGCACTGTACATGTTCTTGTAGATTACACCACAGCGCTCTTCAGTCCTGGCTTCTGATTGGTCATATCTGATTTCCATATCTGAGAGCAGTGCATTTGCAAACCTCCTTTGTTTATCGTTGCCATAGCAACAGTTTAGCCGAGAAAAAAATAATCATGGAAGGAATTCTTTTGCAATTTATCGGTAAAATGACTAGCTACGTTTTTTTTTTTTCTGACTTAAATTCAAGAAGGAGAGAAAAACCTGAGTTGGTGCGAGAACAATGTAACTTTATAGGGCTGATGGTCTGGTCGTTTATTTATCTATTACAGATAGATCGGGATGATCTACAGATGATCGGGATTTATTTATTTATTTGTTTGTTTATTTTATTTTAATATTCATAATAAAAAGTTATAATTTACTTACATTTATAATAATATTTTATAATAAATAAATCCTTTCTTTTTTCTTCTTTTTTTATATAAAAAGAATCTATATATTCTTACATAAAAGGTATCTATGACTCTTATAACAATTATTAGTTTTACTAATGTTTGTTTTGCATAACCCAATAAAAAAGTAACTTCTAAAAATCTAAAAAATATGATGCTGTAATCTTTTATACATTGAAATGTATAAAAAAAAATGTATATACCAAATCGCTGTGGTATAAAAAGGAATAAAACCCTCTGGGATATGCTGTAATGGGAAAATAATCAACTCCCGCTTCGTGTTAATTACATTCGTGCACGTAGCTATGAAACTTTGCTCACGTTCAATTCAAATATCAAGCTTCACGAGGATTTTACGACGCGTTCACGATGAAGGACAGTATAATAATATAAAGTGAAGTGCGTGCATTCGGAAGCAGCATGGCTCCGTTACTGAACTTTGAGACTGCAATGAGGAAGTAGGAAGGATGAGACAGAGACGTTGGGGAAACCCTCCCTCACATGACATGTCATGTCGTTTTTTTTACGCCTTTTGTAAATCAAATGCAATCTAAACTCAAACGCAGGTGTGTCAGGTATTAGTCATGTATATGACTGAGAGGAGATATTTGGAAGGGAAATCCTGTCTGACTTTGGGGATCATTTGAGTAGGTTTGCTTGAAGCAGGTGAGCCATGGAGAATTCAAATCCAGGTGCTACACCTAGCTAGCTTTACCTGCGGAGATCAGGTACCTGTTAAATTTGTGTCATTTGTGTTAAAAAAAAAAAAAAAGCCAGTTCTGATGCGTCCTAAACTCACCGATCCACATGTGCAGGTCAGCGCCTTCTTCTCCTCTGTTCTGCAGCACCAGGTAAGAGTCTCCGTTGTAGAAAGCTCCGACCTCGGACGCCGCCAGCGGCACGGCCTTCAGCTTCTCCACCCGCCAGCAGTGCAGACCCACCTGCCTCACATCGGGCCCGAACTGATTTGGAGCGGCCTTGAAGGGCATCATTCTGCAGGAGCAGAAGGACACGGCATGAGAAAACTCACCTTTCCTACTTCACTACATTCGAATGCGAATAAGATAAGTATAATAAGTGTGAGATGTGCTATCGTAGGGCCACAACAGCTACTACAACTATTTTCTTATAACAGCATGATTTGTGGCTTATATAGTTGATATTATTTTAAATGATTGTATATAACGCACATATCTTGGGCACTGGTGGCTCAGTGGTAGGTTTCTCGCCTACCATGTGGCAGGCCCGGGTTCGATTCCCAGCCAATGCCCCAACCCCAGCCACTGATGCAGTGCCGGTCCCAAGCCCGGAATAAATTGCAGGGTTGCGTCAGGCCGGTGTAAAACCTGTGCCAAGTTGTTGTGCGGACCAGTTGGTCCACTGTGGCGACCTCGAATAGGGAGCAGCCGAAAGCAACTATATAACGCACATATCTAACAGGTTTTATATTATGTCTTGTCTTCAGACAACAGAGATGATCACAAGTGAATCGCACTGAATCAAGTGAATCGCACTGAATCAAGTGAATCACACTGTAAGCCACAATGAAAACACAAAAGCCCACTGTATCTCTCTCTCTCTCTCTCCCGCTCACTGTAACTCTCTTTCTCTCTCCCTTTCTCACTCACTGTAAGAGCCCACTGTATCTCTCCCTCGCTCACTTTAAAAGCCCACTGTATCTCTCTCTCTCTCTCGCTCATTGTAAAAGCCCACTGTATCTCTCTTTCTCTCTCTCACTCACTGTAAAAGACCACTGTATCTCTCTCTCTCTCTCTCTCTCTCTCTCTCACTGTAAAAGCCCACTGTATCTCTCTTTCTCTCTCTCTCTCTCGCTCACTTTAAAAGCCCACTGTACCTTTCTCTCTCTCTCTCTCTCTCTCGCTCACTGTAAAAGCCCACTGTATCTCTCTCTCTCTCTCTCTCTCTCGCTCACTGTAAAAGCCCACTGTATCTCTCTTTCTCTCTCTCTCTCTCACTCACTGTAAAAGTCCACTGTATCTCTCTCTCTCTCTCACTTTAAAAGCCCACTCTCTCTCTCTCTCTCTCTCGCTCACTGTAAAAGCCCACTGTATCTCTCTCTCTCTCGCTCACTGTAACTCTCTTTCTCTCTCTCTCTCACTCACTGTAAAAGCCCACTGTATCTCTCTCTCTCGCTCACTTTAAAAGCCCACTGTATCTCTCTCTCTCTCTCTCTCTCTCACTGTAAAAGCCCACTGTGTCTCTCTTTCTCTCTCTCTCTCTCTCTCGCTCACTTTGAAAGCCCACTGTACCTCTCTCTCTCTCTCTCTCTCTCTCTCGCTCACTGTAAAAGCCCACTGTATCTCTCTTTCTCTCTCTCTCTCTCACTCACTGTAAAAGCCCACTGTATCTCTCTCTCTCGCTCACTGTATCTCTCTTTCTCTCTCTCTCTCTCTCACTGTAAAAGCCCACTGTATCTCTCTCTCTCACTCACTGTAAAAGCCCACTGTATCTCTCTCTCTCTCTCTCTCTCTCGCTCGCTCATTGTAAAAGCCCACTGTATCTCTCTCTCTCTCTCGCTCACTGTAAAAGCCCACTGTATCTCTCTCTCTCTCTCTCACTGTAAAAGCCCACTGTATCTCTCTCTCTCTCACTGTAAAAGCCCACTGTATATCTCTCTCTCTCTCTCTCTCTCTCTCTCTCTCACTGTAAAAGCCCACTGTATATCTCTCTCTCTCTCTCTCTCACTGTAAAAGCCCACTGTATCTCTCTCTCTCTCACTCACTGTGAAAGCCCACTGTATCGCTCTCTCTCTCACTGTAAAAGCCCACTGTATCTCTCTCTCTCTCTCACTGTAAAAGCCCACTGTATCTCTCTCTCTCTCACTGTAAAAGCCCACTGTATCTCTCTCTCTCTCTCACTGTAAAAGCCCACTGTATCTTCCTCTCTCACAGTAAGTCACGCTGAAAAGCTCTCTCTCTCTCTCTCTGTCTCTTTCTCCAACATGACACAGAGGTAGTAGAGGAAGGAAAAATGACATGACACCGAAACTCCCGTCGATAAGCTACTTCTAGTTACTGATGATGAGGAAGGAGCAAAGAGCAGACGTGTCGTAACGTAAGGTGCGGTTCGAGTCAGGACGAGTTGTCTCACATCTTGGGTGTGTCCTAATACCACTGTGGACTACAGCGTGTAAGGTAGATAAATAATAAGATGAACATTTTTTCAAGGTGAGTGTAATAATATGGCGATGAAAAAAAGAAGGTTTATAGCTGAAACAGACGAATATATAGCATATAACAATCATAACAAATAAATCTACATATGAATATATGCAAAAATATGAACGCAAAACAAATATATATTTGCAGATATTTCACAGATTTAGAGCTGAGCAAAATGACGATAGAATATCCATATTGTGATCAATTATGTCACAATACACTTTTCTAAGATACCGTAGAAATTTTCTGTTTTTCATTTATTTTTTTTTTTTTAATAATTAAAAAAGTGACAAGCTGATAAAAAAAAAAGATAAAACATTTAAAACATTTTCTCCATAGTGCTAAAAATATTTTACGATTTTTCTATGTATAAAATATCTATAAATATAATTTTTTTTTTACATTAAATAAAGAATTAATATGTTTTCTTTTAAGCAACACACATACTAATTACTGTGAACTGACTAAAATTAAAAATACATCTATATGCATGTTATAGCAAAAGAGAACATATTTCTACAGACAGAATTTAAAATAATAATAAATACAAAAAAAAAAATTTAGGGTTCATTTATATTTAGAGTTCCTCATTAAGCAGCCTGTGGAAAAAAATTTCCATACAAATGTTCAAAGTAAATGTTGATATCGAACCCATTTCTGCCCTCGGAGATTCCAAAAAAAAAAAAAAAAAAACCAACATCTGCAAGCCACAAAGACGAAAAAGAAATGACTAAATCAGGCAAAGATGACCACAGAGCACATGACTGGAATTTCAGACATCACTCATGATTCACACTTTTCCATCATCACCAGTAAAAGACCTCAGTGTTCAGACTTACACAGCAATTTGCTTGTTCATTCTCCCCCGAGCGTCCATCCTGCCGCTACCGATACAGCACTAACACTCACACGAACACCGACACTCTCTGGGGTTCGGACTGAAAGCCGCTCTTCTGCCTGTCAGCAATCTGGCTACAAGTCACAAGTCAATTCTCTCACGTGACATGCCGCTAAATGACTAGCAGGTTTCAGGCGAGCGCACATTAGTATCACTAAAAATAGTGGTAAGCAAATACGTGAAAGTTTCCGTTTTTTATTCGTTTCTTTACTATAGGCTAAAATATAAAGGGTAAATGTCAGACTCTACTTCAGAACAGAAACTACATCACTAGAAGAACTTATAAATGGGAGTAATAACACTTAATGTCCACATCTGTTCGCCTGTGTTTATTCTGTTATTTAATCAGTCAATTGTGTGGCAGGAGTGCATCAGAGATACAGGTCAAGAGCTTTAGTTCATGTTCATGCTGATGTTCAGATCCTCAGAGGTGAAGGTGATGGACTACTGATCAGAAGGTTGTGAGTTTGAACCCCTAGGACCACCAAGCTGCCACTGCTGGGCCCCTGAGCAAGGCCCTTAACCCTCAATAGCTCAGTTATATATATAAAAAAAAAAAAAAATTAGATAAATTGTAAGTCTCTTTGGATAACGGTATGTAAATGTAAATGTAGTGCATAATAGCCTCAGGTTCCTGTTCCTGGCAGATGTGAAACTTCTTGTGGTTTTCTGCCACTGTAGCTCTTCTAACTCAAAGTTTGATGTTTAGTGCGTGCCGAGATGCTTTTCCGGCCAGAAAGAGTGATTATACGAGTTGTTTTTATTTTATTATAATGTCCTGGCAGCTCAGAGCAGTCTGATCATTCTCCTCTGATCATTCTCATCAACATTATTCTGTTTCTGCAGTTTCTGAAATACTCCATCCAGCAGATGAGACACCAGATTACAGTCACAGAGATCTTCATCCTCAGATCATCCAGACTGATCTTCATTCTGATGTTTGGTGTGAACATGAACTGAAGCTCTTAATCTGTAGCTGTGTGAGTTTAGACATTGTGCTGCTGACACATGATTGGAGAATACATGAGCAGAAGAGTAGAGGTTCCTAATAAAGTGGACGGTGGGTGTATAGAAATATAAACAGAGAAAACAGAATGTAGAAACAGGTGCTGAATTAATTCATTCATCTTTTTAGTGTGGTGGTGTTTATAGAGAGATTTTTGTATATCATTCAAGCTAAAATGCGCCTGATCATTTATGGAGAATTTTATTTTATTGATTTTTAATGAATTCATTTATTCACTTTAAATGGAAAAGGAAATTCTTTTGCCAAAGACTGCTTCGGATTACAAGAAAAATAAATATAAATGAAAAATAATTGCATTAATCTATGTATAAAAATGTATTCAAAAGTGCAACATGTATTCGAAAATATAAATGAAATATACATTTTATATTTCAAATACATTTTGTACTTTGGAATACATTTGAATAAATCTTTTAAAATTACTAAATAAATAAATAAATAAATAAATAAATAAATAAATAAATAAATAAATAAATAAAAGTATTAGATACTCCAAAACATCTTGCACAAATGCATAAAATTTATTTTTATTTTTATATCTAAGCTTTCCATTAGCCTTTGACCAAATGACGCTGAATATTTCTGAATACAACAAAGGACTTTTGGATCACACACACACACACACACACCCACACACATACACACCCAGATCAGACAGTTTCATTTCATGGTTGTTAATGAAACATTAGTTACTAGCCGAACAAATTTTTTCAAATTCAATCAGTTCCTAAACATAAACAAAAAAAAATTATAAACGCGAGCCTTGTTTCTGTTGCCAGTGACAGAAACCAAACAGGAAGGAAGAGAAGTACAGCACAGCAGAGCAGAGGAGAGGAGAATGTGGTGAGGGCCTACACACGTCAGGCGTGGCAACAGAAGTGCTGAGACACACACATCTAGTCTAAATGGCAGAACAGAACAAGTCTGTGCACTTAACTGTATGATCCCTTCAGCCAGTTCAGGCATGTTTTCTTCTGACTCCGGATCCATCCTGCCTGCGCTTGGTCTGTGTGTTTGTTTGTGTGTGTGTGTGTTTCGTCTGGCCTGGTTAAGCTTACGTGTAGCCGGTAACTGGACCCGGAGGAATAAAACCCGAGGACGCCCCACGGCGAGGAGAGTCGGGTTGCCTGACAGAGCTACACGCCGACCTGATCACTCCCGCGCCTTCGTCTTCAACCCCTCTATCGTTCTATTCATCCGGGCGTGTTTTCAGGTGTAGGGTTTGAGTGACTGAGTGATTGAGAGATGATTATCTCAGAAGCCAAGTCGACGTTGGAGAAATGAGAAATTAAATATGTCTGTGTCGGTGCAGTGGAAGGGGAGAAAGATGAGGAGATTGACAGGGGTCAACAGCGCCATGTCTGAGACACCTGAGGCATGACCCGTACACATGCAGCTAATCAGAGAGGGAAATATGATCGCCATAATAAAACAATAAACGCCCCAGGGGAGGGCGGAGAAGTCTGATACTCTGATGCTATGAAAGTTACAAGCCTGCAATAATTATCTGACATGCTTCCAGGAACAACAAACATCAACTCATTTTGCGAGGTCACATTTACATGACACAAATTATTATTATTTTTTTTTGGGTTGTTGTTGCTGTCTTTAAAGAGGAGCGAAGACATACAAATGACCATTCTAACCTTTCTTTAAAAGTTTCTAAACAAGTTGAAGATTTCTTTTCTTACCTTGCAGTAGTATCACTGAGGACTTTTCTCAATCTGAAGAAAAACAAAGGAAGAGATTTGGCAGAGGTGGAGCAGCCTCTAAGCACTGAAACACTTCCTGTTCAGACTCTGAGTCATTGCAGCACACCCACATAAAAACCAAGAGTTTGGTACAGTTGACTGCTTTGCTGGATTTTTTGCTGTAATCCTGAAAATCAAGAAAGATGTGACAAAACCTCTCTGCAAAAAAACAAACAAAAACAAAACATGTAGGAAGAGGAGTAAATGTTTCATGCCACATCTGTTTGTCATATCATACAGCTGATGTTTACTACCCTGACTGAAGCTTCACAAACATCTCACGTTTTACTCACATAATGGTATGAGGATATGTGGGGAAAAAAGTGTTTAAAAGTGCAATTCAACATCACGTGTGTATGGGTTAAATAAACCCATACACATGTTCAACATGTGAATATGTGTAAATGAATCATGTGGAAGAGAATCACCACTGAACATAAACGAATCATTTGGAAATAAATGAATCGTATGAACGAATCATATGCGAGAATGAATGAATCATGTGAAAGAATCATATGCGAGAATTAATAAATCATTTGAAAGAATCATATGCGAGAATTAATGAATCATGTGAAAGAATCATATGCGAGAATTAATAAATCATTTGAAAGAATCATATGCGAGAATTAATGAATCATTTGAAAGAATCATATGCGAGAATTAATGAATCATTTGAAAGAATCATATGCGAGAATTAATGAATCATGTGAAAGAATCATATGCGAGAATTAATAAATCATTTGAAAGAATCATATGCGAGAATTAATGAATCATTTGAAAGAATCATATGCGAGAATTAATGAATCATTTGAAAGAATCATATGCGAGAATGAATAAATCATTTGAAAGAATCATATGCGAGAATGAATAATCATTTGAAAGAATCATATGCGAGAATTAATGAATCATTTGAAAGAATCATATGCGAGAATTAATGAATCATTTGAAAGAATCATATGTGAGAATTAATGAATCATTTGAAAGAATCATATGCGAGAATTAATGAATCATTTGAAAAATCATATGTGAGAATTAATAAATCATTTGAAAGAATCATATGCGAGAATTAATAAATCATTTGAAAGAATCATATGTGAGAATTAATGAATCATTTGAAAGAATCATATGTGAGAATTAATGAATCATTTGAAAGAATCATATGCGAGAATGAATGAATCATGTGAAAGAATCATATGCGAGAATTAATGAATCATTTGAAAGAATCATATGTGAGAATTAATGAAGCATTTGAAAGAATCATGTGAGAATTAATCAATCAAATCAATAAAAGGATCGCTTTGAGGTAAAAAAATAAATAAATAAAAAATTGTTAAAATTAACCCGGAAAAAAATAATCCTGAAAAAAATCTAACGTGTGAATAAATTAATCTTGTGGGGAAAAAATCGATTGTTAAAATGAATGAATCATGTACAAAATCGTGCAACTAAATGCATCGTGTGATAAATAAATAAATACATATTCCAAGATGTAAAGAAAAAAGTAAAACGTAACGACGTGACGTGTTTAAAACGTGAATTTTGAACTTTATGTATGAATCATGGCTCTTAAGAGTTAACTGTTTATCTGCGCTGTGTGGATTTTCTTAAGAGGAGTTAAAGCTTCATAAACCTGCTTTTCGAGGTCTGTCTACTTCAATTTCAACCCAAAATATTGGACTGGAATGTTGACGCTGATTACCTGGCTCAGGTATGACATCAAATTCAGCAAGACATTAAAGATATTCAGCAAAACAAACATACTAAAGAGTAGCGAGTCGTTTGTGTCGTCAACGTGTCGTTTATAAACGAATCAACTCTTTGACTCATCACTGTGAGCCGACTCGTTTATCTGAAGAGACTCTTTCGTTTGTTCGTTCGTTACCGTAAACAACACAAATAGTTCCTATAATCATGCTTTTGCTGAAAATCCTTAAAAACACTATTTCTAATCCTAAAAATACTATTTTAGGATATAATTCACTAATCCTAAAAAATGCTTCTTTTTTTTTTATGTTAAAACAGTTTTTCCGCTCGATGTTGTCAACATGAAGGGTCTGTCGTAAAGATGGCATGAATAATATATATATTTTTTAAAAACCCTAATTGCAAAATGTGGAACCAAAACTGTGGAACCAAACCACAACAAATTAAAAAATATTGTGAATCACTTCCTAATAAAATGACCTGGATAAGCCACTTGAGCCTCAGATTTGTGGTGTTGACTGCTAGGAGGAGAACCTGATGCAGACTTCTGCTTCAAAGATAGACATGTTAATCTTTCTGGAATTTGGCAGACATCCTTATCCAGAGTGACATTCATCTCGTTTGTAGAAGTGAGCGTTAAGGGCCTTGCTCAAGGGCCCAGCAATGGTGAATGGTTTTGAATGGTCCTTGGATTCAAACCTTCTGATCAGTTGATTGAACCAACACCTTAACCACTGAGCCAGCACCTTCCCCCTTGTTGTATGATGTCCTGAGATGCTTTTCTGCTCATTATGTTTGTACACAGTGATCATTTGAGTTACTATAGTCTTCCCATCAGCTTGAAACGTTCTGTCCGTTCCCTTTGACATCTCTCATCACAAAGGCGTTTCTCTCTGCAGAACTAACACTCACTCTTCGTCTTTTTCACGCCATTCTTTGTCACCTCTACAGATCTGCAGTTGTGGCTGAAAACTCCCAGGAGATCAGCACCAGCATCCATCACAAGATCACCAAGATCACATTTCCCCCCTTTCTGATGTTTGATGTGAAATTTAACTGAAGCTCTTGACGTGATGCTTTGCATTTTCTGACAGGATCAACACATGAATGAGCAGGAGAACATGCGTGACTATATTGGAAAATGTTTTGGGACACCCCTCCAAATCATTGAATTCAGGTGTTGTTTTTCAGGGGTTGGGCTCAGCCCCTTAGTTCCAGTGAAAGGAACTCTTAATGCTTCAGCTTACCAAGACATTTTGGACAATTTCATGCTCCCAAGTTTGTGGGAACAGTTTGGGGATGACCCCTTCCTGTTCCAACATGACTGCACACCCGTGCACAAAGCAAGCCCCATAAAGACATGGATGAGCGAGTTTGGTGTGGAGGAAGTCCTGAACTCAACCCCATAGAACACCTTTGGGATGAATTAGAGCGGAGACTGTGGAACGGGCCAAAACTGGGACGCTTGCCTTTACATGCACATGAATGTAATATGGAGTTGGCCCGCCTTCTGCAGCTATAACGGCTTCAACTCTTCTGGGAAGGCTTTCCACAAGGTTTAGGAGTGTGTTTTGAGGAATTTTTGACCGTTCCTCTAGAAGAGCATTTGCGAGGTCAGGCACTGATGTTGGACGAGAAGGCCTGGCTCACAATCTCCGCTGTAATTCATCCCAAAGGTGTTCAACCTTTCTGGTGTGCAGTCATGTTGGAACAGGAAGGGGTCATCCCCAAACTGTTCCCACAAAGTTGGGAGCATGAAATTGTCCAAAATGTCTTGGTATGCTGAAGCATTAAGAGTTCCTTTCACCGGAGCTAAGTGGCCAAGCCCAACCCCTGAATTCAATGATGTGGAGGGGTGTCCCAAAACTTTTAGCAAAATAGTATATGTAATATTGTCAGAGGAGCTAATTTGGACTTTATCCTCATCCAGAGCAACTTTTCTCTCATTTATTAAACTGCACAATTACAGGTATAGACCCATCTTAAGAGCCCAGCAATGGCAGCTTGGTAGTCTGGGAACTTTCTGATCAGTAGTCCAACACCCTAATCACTGGACTTACACTTCTCCAAACATGATTGCGGAAGTGCATCATGGCACATACACTTTTGGCATTTGTCAGACATCCTTACCAACTTGATTTTTGGATCTTTAGAAATCTTAATCTTTTGTCATTCCATGAACATTCAAAAGGGCTGAAGTCAGTCAGATTTTTCAGATCTTTGACCAGGTTAAGACCTCACAAAACATTATACTAAAAATACATCCTTTATTTTAACTTGTAACTGTTACACGTATTGATTCAACATAAAAATCACCAGCCAGTCTATGGTCATAAAATATTTCCCACCTGTATTCAGTACCGTCACAATGAGAAAAGAGGATCTCGAACCCTAGACAGTCGACTGAGACGGCCATCGTACCAGTTACCTTGATTTCAGTTCCGCTAGAGTGACGCTCACATTATAGGGGAAAAAACACCACGTCTTCGGATGATTAATACACCAATCTTGTTTTCGAAGGAAAAATTAGCCAATTAAAATGTTTAAAAACAAAACAGCAATGATTTATAGGCAAACATTTTATTGTTTTTATCAAGTCAAAAACAAATAGATACAGAGAATTAGAGAAGTCCTCTTCTATACAGTGGCAATTTAAAGTTTAAATCTTCCTTTACTACCCCTTTTTCAAACCTTGCCCAACTGAAGGAAACCCTGTCGCAATACACACACTCACACACATTCACTCCTCTCACTCAAACATTCACACACACTTCTACTAGGAGCCTGGGCACATAAGTGACTGAAACTTTAAGAAAACATCGTTGAAGGCAATCTAGGGCAGAGACTCCGACAAGCTGACGAACCTGCTCTAAGGCTTTATAAAGCGAACGCTCACACTAAGCCATGACTGACATTTAAAGAGCAAGACAAAGGTCGCTCATGTCAGGAATGAACCCTGGTTCCACCTGTTTATACACATCATTCTGCATATAGGTTTCCAGTATTGTACAGCATTTATTTTCAACCCTCCCTCCATCCCAAACCCTAAGGAATAGACATTGGGGTAAGGGGAGGGGGAGAAAATATATTAAACAAACAAACAAACAAACCAAATAAAAAACACTGATTACTGTTGTAGGAAATCTTGGGTTATGTTTGGATCATCAGAGGGGGATGTGTTGAGCTCGACTGCTGCGTAAAATGGATTTCAGCGCCCAGCTTTAATCACAGCAACACACCAGTCAAAATCTTTGACTTTAGCGCCTCCTTCTGTTCACAAGAGCAAACTGCGAGCCTGTTGAAATCCAAACGCAAACCCAAAGACAACTAGACATCTCCACATAGAAGACAAAAATCTGAGAAATTTCACCTCAGTAACTTACTGGGACTCTTATTTTAAATAACATTAACTAAAAAGGAAGTGGGGGGGGTATTTATACAGACTCTGAGGGGACGGATGAGGTTTTTTATATTTGGGAGGATATAGAGTAAAAGTAAGGGGCAAAAAGAAAATGAGTTAAGCTCGACAGGACCAAGCAAAACCGGCATAAATATGAATAAATTCCCTCGCCTTCCTCCTGTTCCTCCTCCTCCTATAACACTCTAAAAATCGATAAAAGAAAAGTCAATCATCTTTTCAGAAAAATTCACATTCCTCTACAGTCAGAGGGAAGCTATTGCTGGCTGTAACACATTTTTTATGGTTAAGTGAAAATTGAACATGATGCTGGTGAAAGATTAACTACCAAAAAAAATAAAAATAAGAGGAAGGATAGCAGATAAGCCCTCGACATGGCCGTCCCCTACTACGACCCTTTCTTCTACGCATGAGTCCATCTGGTCAGATTAGACATGTCTGAATCGTAACCGCTGAATTAATTTTAGCCGGAAAACAAACAAACCCGGCTCTTAAAACATTTATGAATTAGAGTTTCAATTCTTTCCATTTGCACGGATAAACAAACTGAGCACAGCATATTTACATAGCAAGAAAAAAAAAAAAATCAAAATGTTAGATACGTTTCAGTAAAATATTTTATCTGTGCACCACACTTTAGTCGACCTTTTTTTTCCTTCCAGTTCCATCTGAAGTAGATATGATCCACTATTTACTTTATAAAGGCTTTTGGCAAATTAAGCTCTCCGATTTCCATTACGTTCATCACTGAATTAGAGATGTCTATTTTATAAAGGGGCGGGTTTTCATATTTAGATTTATCTATAAAAGCCCGAAACCCCTTCAGAATCCAACCAAACACAAAGCTGAAAGGCAGTCGGTTCTACAGTCACATCTATGATAATATCATAGTAAATAGAGCCGTATTTGCAGAAATGATGCGAGACGGATCCGAAAGATTTCAGAACTTCACACGTAGGACCCCAAGTTCCGTAGTTTCCTGTCGCCCGAATCAAAGATGGCGAAGTCCACCCACGATAGTGTCCCATGCTGCGTTTTCAAGGTGGAACTCGAAGGACGAGACAGCATTGCGATGGAGAGTCTAATCTGGGAGCCGCCCGCTTCAGTTGTTCTCCTCGTCGCTGTCGTCAGGGCTGATGGCTGGACTGTAGGTCGGAGACGTTGGACTGTACCCCGGAGAGGTGGGGCTGTAAGTCGAGCCTTTGGGACTAGTAGGCGAGTATGTCGGCGAAGTTGGGGAGTATTTCGGAGATGTCGGGGAGTATGTAGGAGAAGTGGGGGAGTACTTGGGGCTGGTCGGGGTGTAGGTAGGAGATGTCGGCGAGTACGTTGGAGAAGTGGGGCTGTATTTGGGTGTAGTGGGAGAGTAAGTTGGAGACGTGGGGCTGTATTTGGGAGACGTTGGAGAGTACTTGGGCGAAGTGGGAGAGTATTTGGGTGACGTCGGGGTGTATTCCGGAGAGCTGGGGCTGTAAGACGGAGAGGTGGGGGTGTATTTCGGAGATGTGGGAGAGTAAGACGGAGAGCTCGGGCTGTAAGAGGGTGAGCTCGGGGTGTACGTAGGAGATTGGGGCGTATACCGTGGGCTGGATGGGGAGTAAGACGGTGAGGTGGGGGAGTAGGACGGAGACGTTGGAGAATAATTCGGGCTGGTGGGCGTGTAATTCGGGGATGTGGGAGAGTATGAAGGAGAGGTGGGGCTGTAAGACGGAGAGGTGGGTGAGTAGCTGGGCGAAGTGGGCGTGTAATTGGGCGAGGTCGGGCTGTAACTGGGAGACGTCGGTGAATATGAAGGTGACGTCGGGGAATATGAAGGAGAGGTCGGCGAATACGAAGGAGAGGTCGGCGAATACGAAGGGGAAGTCGGCGAGTACGAGGGGGAAGTTGGGCTGTAGCTCGGAGACGTCGGCGAATAAGAGGGCGAAGTCGGAGAGTACGACGGAGAGGTCGGAGAGTACGACGGAGAGGTCGGGGAATAAGAAGGAGATGTTGGAGAGTAAGAGGGTGATGTGGGAGAATAACTCGGGGAGGTTGGAGAATAAGACGGAGATGTGGGAGAGTAAGACGGCGAAGTCGGAGAATAAGACGGAGACGTCGGGCTGTAGTTGGGGCTAGTGGGAGAGTACGAAGGAGAGGTGGGAGAATATGACGGGGATGTCGGGGAGTAGCCGGGGCTCTGTGGGGTGTAACCCCCGGGGGAGCGCGGCTCGTACGCCGGAGATGTAGGGGAATAATTTGGAGACATGGCTCCACCTGGAGGACAAAAAGTACAAGAACAAGATCAATTTCAGTCATATTTTGTGACACGAATTCATAGAACATCTAGAACATTAACATAAGACTAAAAATACAAAATGGCTCCTAAGCTAACCTGGGGAAGGAATGTAAGGACTGGCAGGACCAGGAGATCCGGGAGAGCCAGGTGTAGGAGACCACGCAGGGGAGTAACCTGGAGAGAAGCCGCTGGCATCAGAGGCAGCGCTTGGTGAAAAACCTGCAGCTCCTGGAGTCATTCCGCTTCCTGTTAGGAGAATGAGAAGAGGATGAGACAAAATATAAACGTAGGATATGAGAGAATGTGATGAAAGCTAGAGCCTGCACTCACCCACGCTGGGAGACCAGGCACCGTATGCTGGGGTGGCTCCCGTGTTCCAAGGCGTCATGGCTGGAGACATGCCACTCATAGGGCTGGGGGCGGAGCCAAAGAACATTCCAGTTGCTGCAAAAGAAGAAAAAAAAACAAAAAGCATGAAATGACTTGCTTTCAAATGGAAAAATAATTTTTGCTAATTAACAAACACGTCACTCACGTCCAGCAACGCTGATGCCGGGGATGTTGGTGGGAATCTCCATGCCATATTTGCATTTCTCAGCGTCCAGCAGCAGGTCGAAGCAGCCAGTGCCTGCAGGAGCCAGCTGCCCGAGCATGATGTTTTCGGACACGCCCTTCATGGGATCGCATTCTCCGTGGGATGAAGCCTCCATCAGGACGTCCACCTACATGCAGTTCGAGGACAAACCACCAAAAACAACACCTTTAATTCATAGAATTCTTCCGTTCAGTTTTTTGGCTTCATTCAAAATCATGGCCAAAAAAACCCCAGTTTTTTGTACAACTAATATTACATAGCCACAGCTTCATGCAATTTCTTTTTGCTGTTGTAATGTGAAAAGGTGGGAGGAGAAAAAAAAATCCAACAAACGAGAAAAAAAATTTATATAATCACTATATAATTGCTTTTAGAAATCAAAACTCTTCATATAAAACAATAACAATATAAACTAATATAATATAAAAAATACAAAGTAACACGAATTTGCCCACAAATTAACATTTTAAATGTATTTAATTTCAGTAACTGCATTCATAATAGATTGATTCAAAATTTCTACTGTCATGAAACTACAATATAAAAATGGAAAATACAAGGATTATTAATTTCATTGCTCCTTGTTCTTACCACCTCTTCAAGAGAGCACTTCATGAGTGGCCCTGTGTCCTGTCTGTTGGAGAGTACTTGGGCAAAGTGGGAGAGTATTTGGGTGACACTGGGGTGTATTCAGAAGTGGGGCTTTAAGACGGAGAGGTGGGGGTGTACGTAGGAGATTGGGGCGTGTACCGTGGGCTGGATGGGGAGTAAGAGGTGGGGGAGTAGGACGAAGACGTTGGAGAATAATTCGGGCTGGTGGTCGTGTAATTCAGGGATGTGGGTGAGTTTGAAGGAGAGATAGGGCTGTAAGACAGCGAGGTCGGCGAGTATGACGGGAACGTAGGGGAGTAGTTGGGGCTAGTGGGAGGGTACAATGGGGATGTCGGGGAGTAGCCGGTGCTCTGTGGGGTGTAACCCCCGGGGGAGCGCAGCTTGTACACCGGAGATGTAGGGGAATAGACATGGCTCCACCTAGACATAGGCAAACCTTTGCTCCTAGTTCTTACCGTCTCTTCAAAAGAGCACTTCATGAGCGGCCCTGTGTCCTGTCTGTTGATGCCGTGACGCGTGATAGCCATCAAGTGACCTCTGCAGGTCATGGTGTCACACAGGAGTGCAAGATGGCGGTAGTTCACGTAGGAACCGTCAAATGAGATGACGTGGTACAACTCTCTCTCCAGAGCCTTGCGCACTGCCTCAATACCGAGCACCTACAGAGGAACGAAGATATGCTGTCTAAAAATGGCTGCAGATATCCGATAGTGTGTAATAATTAATATACTTCAACTACACATCTGGAGATTTTCCTAAATTTGGAATCTTACAGTGAAGATCTCCACAATATCGTTGGACGTGGTCCTGACTGGGTCGACGTCCTTCTCACTGAGGACTCTCATAAGACTGACGCCGTCCGTCTCGAGAATCCATTCCTGCAGAGCTTTAAACTCTCCCTCCTCTGTGATTATGGTCTTTTTCTTGTTCTCGGTTTGAGGAAGATGCATGTACACCTACAGGAGAAGAAGCTGATGAGTCCAGAGTAAACACAGCGGGGCTTGTGATTGAAGATTCATTTAAATTTAAAAACAATAGCGCCTCCATTGTGATCACGTGACTCGTCTAACCTTGCTGATTTGTTCGATGCCCTGTAGGGTCATGTCCGTCAGCATGTTGGACTCTATGCAGCGGAGAAACACGTCGTCGTCCATCTTATCCACGACCTCCTCATCCTGTGGAACCACACAACACAGCTTAGTTAATTGTGCGCTTTATTTTATTTAATTTATTTCGAAATCATCATATCAGTAATCTCACCTCCTGGAACTTGTTCTCGTCGCTGTTCATGATTCTGATACGAAGCACCAGCTTCTCAGCATTATCGTCATTGAAGATGCAGTTTAGATCGTCACCAAAACCTGGAAGATAGAAATAAGAGGCTTAGCAGAGAAAACCTACATCTTCACTGCTTGTTTAATTTATTTAAATCCTAACTCCTAACCCTGGTGTTATTCTGAAGATCACACCACGCACACACACTTCTGAAACTCGTTCTGGATCAATTCAATAAACATAAATAAAAAAGGTACGCGTCGTATCTGAAATTCCACAGGCTCAACTGAAGGCATGTGAATGAAAAAGCAGAGCTAATGTGACTTAACCTTCTGAAGACGACAAAGCCAACCATCTTGTTTTCTCAAGGTTCAATTAATTACAATTAAATAGCAAAATGTAGCTTATTTCACCTTTGTATTATTTAATTATGTTACATTATGTTATAAAAGGTTTTTTTTTTTTACTATTGCTACTATTGTTAACATTCATTAATATTTTTTACCCCTTTAAAACACCAACCTCTTTCAAATTCTCAGCCATTGTCGTTAAAATAATTATAATAAAAACATGATTGGATGCACACATACTTTAAAAAGGTGCATTAAGTGGAGTCTTACCTGCGTTAATTTTCTCAGCGATCTGCTCCATAGAGAGCTTGCGGTCAGTCATGTGCTTGCGGTCCAGCTCGATGCGGAGCAGCCAGGGAGAGATGCGCGTCACATCAAAATCGGGCATCTCGTAGTAAACGTTCACCCACTCCTGATCCTCAGCCACCACCGTGCTCTGGGGGTTAGGGTCATAGTAGATGGCCGTGTTGGCCGTGACTTTGCGCAGGGTCGTGTGCTCTAGGCGACACAGGATGTCTTTGGCGCGCTCTGCGTCGCGGGCCGCCTGGCCTAGCAGGAACACGGTCAGGGATGGAGTCTTGGGACGTTTGGAGATGTTGATCAACTCCTTGAGTCGAGGCACACCCAGGGTGACGTTCTTAGCCGACACACCGGCGTAGTGGAAGGTGTTCAGGGTCATCTGAGTGGCAGGCTCACCCAGAGACTGAGCGGCCAGAGCACCCACCATCTCACCCGGGTGAACCTAAAACGTTCATTAGAATTAAAACCTAAGCAACCAGAGTTGTTTACATTACAGGATTTTTTGCTTTACTCACGATCGACTGGTTGAACTTCGTCTCGATCTCTCCCAGGAGCCACTCGAACGCCTCGGAACTGAGACGAAACTCTTCAGTCATGCGTCTGGAGCAGAGGGTGGAACGCAGATGGATGTTAAAAAGCAGTGTGGCGTTCTGCTGGGCCTGCTTGCTCAACGGATCGTCGCCATTCACAATTACCAGCTTTTTACTCAGCTCGTGCACTCCTATGTGGGAGGAGAAAAAAAAAACAACAAAAATAAGTTGGGATTCACTGAAGCTACATTTCTCTTAGACACTGTAGATTAGAAGCAGTGAGAGCTATGGAAATATGGGATACAAGGTCTTCTCTGTTCTGGCATCTAGGTGATGGAATGATCCTCAGCAGAATCACTAACTGGTATGTAAGGCAAGGTTAAAAAACAAAAACTAGCAGCTATGGAAATAAGCATGCACAGTCTATGTCTGCATATGAGAGCATAGAGCCACTCTCTGCATAAATAAGTTCACACACCTTCCACCACTCTAAAAGGGTTGAGATCTGTCGGAGTTCGCGGGTTGATGCGGAAAATCTTTTGCGCGTTCCAGATCATTCGAGCCAGATTGCACGGCAGCACCACCTACAGGAAAGGAGAAGAAATTACAACACGATGAGACGAGCGGGATCGAAGTTTACAGCATGGGTAGTGCGTGCGTCATCATTACAGCTATAATCCTGCTTGGAATTGTCCAATTAAAAAAAGGTGGGGGATTCATTTTTCCTTCCCAAAACACAGGATAACTTTACTCTAACTTCAACACCTGTTAGATTCTGAAAAGATATTTCAGTAAACAGAATTGGTTAATTAACAGGTCAGTATTTTCCACAGTAATGAGCCATACACTACAGACACCAAACAGAGCTGTTCTAAAACAGTACAACGCTAGACCCAAAGGAATCAGAACTACCATGCATGACATTTTAAAAATAGTGGCTTTCTATCAAGTTAAACACATGCATATTGTTCAAAATAAACACACCTTGCTGTCTCCGTTGGGGAAAATGGCTCTTAAGATCTCTCGGTCCTCCTTCATTTTATCAAACTCCCTCTCCAGAGCGCTCTGCACATGCGCATTGGTCATCACCTCCTTCAGCACGTCCTCCTGCAGCGTGCGCCTCAGGGCTCGCTCATTAGTGTAGTCAAACTTGAACCTGGTGGATTAAACAGTAGAGAACGTCAGAGGTGCGAAAGTCATGGCTAAGGACAGATAGGTGACAATCACATAGGCTTGGAAAGAACAGGTTGCTAGAAAGATTTACTCGAGGCTGTTCATGGTTACAAGGATGGGATTAGTGTAGTGACTCACTTCTTCTCAAAAGCTTTGTGGGACGGTTTAAGCGTGGCCATGTTTTGGAACTCCACAGCCTCTCCAGCCAGGCCGTCTTCTCCGTATCTCAGCTGTACCACCTGGTTAATGGAGTTTCTCACTGTGGCGTCGTATTTCACCATAACAGACTCCATAGACTTGATCAGACGACGCTGGATATAACCTGAACGAAGCAAGAAACACAATGAGGAACATTAATAACAAATAAAAATGGTCTTTTTGGTTACACATGTTCCTTTAAATATTCCCGTCTACCTGTCTCGGCTGTTTTCACAGCCGTATCGATCAGACCCTCTCTGCCTCCCATGGCGTGGAAGAAGAACTCCGTGGGCGTCAGACCGGCGAGGTACGAGTTTTCCACGAACCCTCTACTCTCGGGACCGTAGTCATCCTTGATGAAGTGAGGAAGAGTGCGGTGCTTGAAGCCGAAAGGGATTCGCTTACCCTCAACGTTCTGCTGACCCACCACGGCAATAACCTACAGAACAATAAACAAAAAAAAAGAGCTTTGTAATCGAACTTAAAACAGGTATAGAAGAAGAAATCTGATTTGAAAAGTTAAGAATTTCCAAGTCATTTAAAGCAAAATCATTTTAGAAATGTTTAACTTAAAGTTTCACCTGTGAGATGTTAATTTTGGAGCCTTTGGATCCGGCCACCACCATGGATTTGAAGTTGTTGTACTCGGACAGCGACTTCTGAGCAGAAGATCCAGTCTTGTCTCGAGCGTCGTTCAGGATACGGTTGACCTGATTTTCAAAGGTCTGTCTCAGAGTGTTACCTGGAGTGGGCTCCAGTTCATTGTTGTGAGCTTTCTCAATGACCTGGAAAGTGTAGGTGATGTTTAGGTGTCATCAAAATAAGCTCCACCCCCCTCCACAAAAAACAAAGCAGCTTTTACAATATTTAAACTATGACTAGAGACATCATAAAAATCATTCACCTCTATCACATCTTGCTTGGCCTTCTTGATGGTGTTCTGAATGTCAAGATACGTCTTTGCGTCAGCGATAGAGTCACCGATACCAATAGAGTGACCTACAAGAGCAAGGGAAGAAAAAAAAAATAAATAAAAATAAAAAATACCATGATCATGGGAGCAGGAAGGGAAAAAAAAGCCTAGAGGTAATCGTTAATGCACATGGAGTCTCATGAATAAAGCCTCACCTTCGATGAGCAGCCAGTTGTTAACGACAGTCTGGATGTTGGAGTAGAAGAGGCGGGTGATATCATGACCCATCTCCAGATAGGAGATGTGAACGAGAGAACCGGCGGACGTACCGAGGGACTTCTTACACAAGATTCCCATGATCAGCTCTCCGTTCTCCACGATCACCTGCAAGAAGAAGGAACGTTACCATCAATACACGTACACGCAAAAAAAAAATAAAAGAAAGTGACTGGACTTTCTGTTGAGAGCTTTTTAACCAAGAACCTTCAAGGGTTCTCAGTCAGGTATAGGATTCTATGTAGATCCCTAGCCTATCAGAAAAGGTACCTAGAAAAATAATTGTAGGAGGAACCCTTAATTATTCCATGAAACCATTAAGAACCTGTGTTTAATTACTAAGATGTTCACTTTAAAAGAAAAACTAAGTGGATTAAGAAATCAACAATATGAAGGTTTTACACTCAAAACCTTTTCATTAGACACTATGGTTACTAGCTTCCAAAAAGTGTTCACGATAAGAAAACTTTCTGGAGAAGAGACTGTAGACTCAAACCAGGTCCAAAGGTGACTTATTGTGCCTGTGTGTCAGCTAAGCTTAAAAAAAAGGTCTCTACATGACAGAACACTGATGTAGTATATAGAATATAATACAAGTTCCTTCAGACAGACACCTGAGGAACCCAAGATGGTTCAAAATGTGAGTGCAGCATCATTACTGATCAGGCCCACCTTCGTGTCTCCAGGAGAAATGTGCTTATATGGGCCGCTGTCTTCATCGTCCGGATGAGTGCTGTGTGTACGGATCACGTTGATGTGGCCTGGAATGATCAAGCTGAAGATCTGTTTGCCGGTCCACAGTGGGCGCGGCTTCAGAATAGCAGGCTGGGGCACTTTGCCATCCCAGGACGACAGGAACATCAGCAGATTCATCACTTCACCCTGATGGAAAATACGTCTAGTTAGAAAAGTTATTCATCAGAGAATTCTTTTCAAGTCTGACCGATACGCACCCTCTCTAAGAAGACGTCTCGCTTGGTGAACTTGCGTACGGCGGTGAGCGTGTCCTGCACGATACCCATGACTGGTCTGTTGGACTGGGGTGTGACGATCATACGTGGCACCATGGCCAGCTCCTGGATCTCGGCACGAGTCTCGAGGGACTGGGGCAGGTGAAGGTTCATCTCGTCTCCGTCAAAGTCGGCATTGTAAGGAGTGGTTACGCTGCAGAGGAAGGAGATCGGAATTTTATTCTGCGCATCCTTTATTTTCAACAAACTACAGAACAAAATGTTGACAATATGTAGTAAAGCTGCAGAGAGTGGAAGATAATGAGATGCAGTTTGTAGTTTTTACAAACAATAATCCTATAACCAATACAATGACAGCTATGTGCGTAAAAATAATAAATAAGACAATATTTAATAAATAAGCCTTACTGACATTTTTCTGGCCTGGAAATAAGCCCCACCCACATTCAGAATTTTCTCTCCCTCAAAAAGCAACTCTCCAGCAATTTCCTCATTATGATGTAATTCACCTCTCGACCAGTAGAGGGCTCTAGGAACAAGCACCTAGTCACAGTATATACCTGAGGTTCAGTCGAAACGTAGACCAAGGCAAGATTCGAACCCTGTGACCCATCATGGACATTTTGTGCAAGGTGGGCTGTCTGTTAAAGATGACGATGTCACCGTCGCACATATGCCTCTCAACCTGATAAGACGCCGATCACAAAAGTTAATAAATGTTTTAAAAAACAATAATAACGGCTAGAGAACTAATACTTTACCTTATAGCCGATCTGAAGGTGAAGATCACTTGGTTTTGGGTGGAACCGGAGGTCAATTCGGTCTCCGTTATCACGGATGATATATTTGGCTCCGGGATACTGACTGTTTCCTCTCCTCACAAGCTCCTGGAGTCTGAAAACAGAATCAAAGTAAATCCAAGCACATCATCTCAAACTGTACAAATATCAGAGACTAACTGACACTTCATCAGCTGACATTCACTACATATGCATCAAATGTTGAGTCGAACACACCGTGAGAAGTTATTTATAAAATACACACTCCACATGTGTAAAGGCGTTCAATTAAAACGGTCTGTGATACCTGTCGATGTTAAACGGTGTGACGATCTCAGGGAAGGTCATGTTGGCGGCGATGGAGCGAGGCACGCCCACCTGGTCGATCTGTAAGTTGGGGTCGGGCGTGATGACTGTTCGGGCAGAGAAGTCCACACGCTTCCCCATCAGGTTTCCTCGAACTCTGCCTTCTTTCCCCTTCAGCCTCTGTTTGATGGATTTGAGCGGACGACCGGATTTTTGCATGGCCTGAAATGAATGAAATGAATTAAATCAGCGTGCGTCTACTCCAATTCATCTCTACTTTACATCTCACATTCGCATCGTATTTAATGCATACGTTTTATTAAAACTTACTCGAGGCAGACCGGGCAGCTCGTTGTCCACCATGGTGGCTACATGAAACTGCAGGAGCTTGACGTCTTCAGCTATGACGTGTGCCGCAGCGCCACTCTGCTCGTTCCGCCGTAGCTGGTTATTGATTTTCACGATGTCGGCTAACTTGTGAGTCAAATCGTCCTGAAGGGGAACCGCAAGAGCAATTTAATTGGATATTCAGTGTTGTCTGGTGAAAATGCGCTGCAACGATATTTCACACACTGAGCTAAAACATTTTAATCTTATTTTAAAGATTGTTATTTTTAATATTTTAGATATTTAATTTCAGCTTTCTTTTTTTTTTTGTTTTTATTAAAACATATCTAAAAATTTTAAATTCAACTGAAAAAGAAATTTTGGTCGCACAAGTTAAGGAATTATATTGTTTCTTGCCCTTAATTACCCTTTGAATTAATAAAAAAAACAAAAAACTAATAATTAAATCAACGTAACAAGTTTTCCACAGGATAAAGCTCAGCAGTGAGAAATAGTCAACACACTGCCTGACTCTCACCTGATTCCTGGCCGAACCCTGCATGACCACAGCCGGTCTGACGGCGAGAGGCGGCACCGGCAGCACGGTGACGATCATCCACTCGGGCCGTGCGAACTTGGGATCCATACCCAGGATGAGATCTTCCTCGTCTGAGATGCGTTTGAATATCTCGTGCACACGTTCAGGGCTGAGGAGAATCTTCTTCTCCTGAGAGTCTTCGTTCACGTGCTTCCACTCGGCGTACAGCTCCAGACCCGTGCGTCGGATACGAGGCTGGTAGCGCCCGCATCCTCCGTGACCCTGACCACAGATGTAGAAAAACCATTTAAAATAAATAAAAAAAATGAGTTGATTAAAGAAAAGTGGTGCTCCTGGACCAGCCAGGTGTGTTACAGCTCACCTTTTCTTTAGTAAGGTCCTCATCGTTCTCCTGCTGCTCCACTCCGAACTTGTTATCCATCTCCTCTCCTCCCTCGCAGATGTTTTTACCCTTGCACAAGTCATAAACGTGCATCAAGCGCTTCCGCGGCTGACCTTTTGACTTGGTCAGGATGTCTTTGATTTTTGGGTTGTTCTGTGCAAACATTTTTTTTACACATTAATATTTATAAGCTTGCATTGGCCAGATTAGTGTCATCACCAAATAGGGCAAAATTAAAAGAACAAAAAACACACCGCATCAACCAGCAGCTTGGAGCAAAAGAAACACACACAGCGGAGGACTTTCATGATCTTCGTGATGAAGCCAACGTGAAAGACGGGCTTGGCCAGCTCAATGTGACCGAAGTGACCCGGACATTCTGTCATGTTACCTGCATCACAAACAAGGCACCAGTTCATGACCCATGACGACAAAAAAAAAAAAAAAAGAAATACTTAATTTTTTTTTTTTTAAATTCAGTTTTTATTTTAATTTTTTAATTAGATTTTTTAATCCCAACATCTGTTTGTATATAAAAGGCGACATTTTATGTCAGGACAATCAGCTCAGCCACTGGTCTCACATAAAGGTATAAAAAGATAAAACTTATGATGCACCTGCACACGTCTGGCATCTCCCCGACCTCTCGATGACCCCCTGCCGAGGGTCCATGAGGCCGCCCAGTTTGGGCCGTCCTCCCTCTGTAGTCTCGGGGTACTTGATTCCCCCTTCCGTGACGGACATCCGTTTCTGCAAAAACAGACCAGAAATGAATATTAACCTGTTCGACATTTACATATGTTAAACATCCAAAACTGGACTAAAAGAATGGGAAAAAACCCTCTATACACCGAGATTAAAGGGGCAATATGCAAGTTTACCCCACACTCAGCTAAAAAGCACATTACAAATTAGGTATTTTTTTCTCTTTGCATATAAGCAATGAGTGCTTATGACCACTGTGATTAGCACTATGCAATCACATAGCAGTTTCAAACACCATGTTTGCACAAACAATTGCACCTTCACATGATGCACCTTTGATCAGGTGACTGTCACCTCAGTTTCCAGGTGTGTACCACATTTGCCTTTCTTCACACAAGTCTAGCAGTTCCCTAAACTCTCCACGGCAGCTTTCCTGCTGAATGCTCATTAATATTCCCAAAGCGCGCACTGACCAGATTACAAATGGATTAAAATAAAAACTCGCAGCAGTGCAGTATTAACTGAATTAGGTCTAGAGCATGTTCATTTAAAATGCAACATCTCTAATGATTTTAATGCATGCTCCAGCATGATCAATGCTAACGTCAAGTGCACACACACACGGCACATTCTGCATTAAAAGACTGAAAAAAGGCATGCGTTTGAATCCATTTGTCAAAAAAATTTTTTATTGTCATGAATAGAAGACACATTCTGTCGAGTTTTTTTTTTTGAAGTTTAACGAGAAGGAACTAAAAAAAAAAAAAGGAAAACAAAATAAAGGCGGACCGCTACATCAATAAGATTTAATAAAACTCTGCACTACTATATTTATGAAATATATAAATATATATAAAACCAATTATCCTATAGATTTCTGTTCAACTTCCTACACGTGCGCTTACTGTTGTTACTGAGTGGCGCGTTAGCTAGCTAGCATTGCTAAGCTAGTGCTAAAACAAGGAGCGCGAACACTGACTCTAAAGCTGCAAGTTAAACATGGAATTAAAGTGGTTATGGTGTTAATAACACGGCGAAGCTCAGAGCAACAAAGGTGATGTCCAAAGAAGAGAAAAACCTAGCGCAAAGGTAAAGACCTACAAGCTCATCTGGGCTGAGGACGCCGAACTGAACTCTCTTGATGAGGCGCAGTGGGCATGCGCTGTCGCTGGAAGGCGGTCCGTGCATCCTGTCTATTCAAAGAGACTCGTCCTCCCCTCGGCACGCCGCTTTTCACAGAGGGAACGGCTCTGAAACGCCACCAAGACCCTCTTCCTGGCACCGAGAGGTGACCGGAACGTGTCCGATGGCGGTTTCCAAACGAACCACGTTTCTTACCACTCAATGTGCCTATTTATTTATGTATACTATCTAACTGCTTAAGCTATTCTGCTAGCCCCTTCCTCCCCTTGATCTAAACTCTGGTGCGCTCTAAGCGCATCTGAAAGAAAGCAGCTCGCACACGTCTTTATATAGACTGAAGTACAGCTACGGGTTTGCCTACACTCATTCGCACGGGCAAACTAGTCAGATGGCGGGTTGCGCCGCTATGTTCTTGAACGTCCATTGGCTACACGAATGGGGAACATAAATAATTTATAAAGGATGACGCACAGCCAATCAGGATGCACGTTTTTCTACTCAACGAATCCTAACCAGAATAAGGCGGGAAGTCTTAAAACAAGACTTCTTATTGGTCTACCCTTAAAAAAGGCGTCGCCACAAGCCGTTTGTGTATAAATAAATTTAAATATTTAACAATATCAAACGTGATTTGTGGGCAGTGTCATGAATATATATGACCAAGAAAGAACTGACCAATCGGAACAAACTATAACGGCGTTCGTATCGTCCCGCCTCTTTTACGAACATTGCCGATGTTTGCCGAATGCTGTTTTCCCCGTCTAAGCAAAAGTAAAAAAACGGTACTGTTCCGTCCGTGTCGTCCTGGATCAGCTACGAGTGTTGGAAAAGAAGCTCGCGCGCAAGGCCTACCTTAACCACCGAAGACTCAAACATATATATTTTGTTTAGCTTTTATGATAAACGTTCAAAAATAATCTGAAACAAAGTTCTTTAGCACGCTCTTACATATGATCGCTAATTTTGCTATCAATTGTGAATATTTGCTACTATTTTATGGGAAATTGCAGGAAGCCTCGGAGTCGAGTTAAAGCACTGGCCGGACAACTAACAGAGATTTTCGGTATGCGGTCTTGGAAAGTTCCCGGAAAGCCTGGAGCTTTGTACCAACTACAATTTTTAAATTCTTTTATATACAAAATATCAGAACTTATCGTTTAAAGTTTGTGAGACGATTGCTTAAAATTGTGGTACGTATTTTAAGTTTTATTCCATTTTTTTTTTACATTTTAGGTTGTAGGCCGCGCGTTAGCCTTTAGCTGGTAACGTTAGATAACATTTATTAATAGATAAGCGGGCTTTAACAAATGTTATTTGAGAAATATTCAAATCATATTTTAAGACAATAGAGAGTTTTAGTTTACTGTAATGGAGAAGTGTTACATTTGTGTCGCCTGTAACAAAAATGGCGTTAGGTAATACTGGGTACATTTAATAACGTTAAATACTGTGGAGATTAGTATTTATCTTCATGCTATTAAAATTACAGTGTCGGATTAGAGTTAAATTAGTCAACGACGTTGATTTAGCCCCCAACATTTTAAGTCAAATGTTTATTTTATATGTATTCGTCTACATGTCGCCGTCGTTCGAAGGAGAACGTTAATGCACAATATGGCCGCCGTGGTTGTTAGCCTTATCACAGTTAGCTTAGCATAGCCCTGTCTCCTCTACAACAGCAGTGAAGTGAAAAGACGATATAAAAACAACTCGATTCTTTAGATCGACGATAAATGAAATAAAATCTAGGTTAAACATTATATTCGATTTCACAAACGTAACGTGGACGATTTTATGAATCATGCTTTAGGTGCTGATGTGGAATCTTAAATTAAAGGAATACCTTTTATAATATTAATATTAACCAGGTTCGTTTAGCCGTTCGATTTAACTCTTATTGTCTATATTTAAGTACTTAATAAAAAATAAAGAGATAATAGCGAGTACTGGCTATATTGTATATTAGATGTCTAGCTAAGATTAGTTGCCATGGTGATGGAAATAGCATCGAAACATATGTTGTTTTGTTATTACTATAATATAACATGATTATAGCGTGTATATAACATAGTTATTTATATATATTTTTAAAAGAGCTTTTGGGGAATAGTCGATAACTTGCTCTTGCACGCGGGCAATGCTAAGGAAGCCAACTAGCATAAATGCTATTCTTGATATTGTCTTTGGTCGCTGTAAAACACATTAAAACGCGTTTTTATTATTATTTTTTTTTTACGATTTTTAATCGATTGTTAGCTATGCAGATTTAGATTTAAGTACCGGATAAGTATTAAATATTAGACAACAGGCTAGCCGGCTAGCAGTAGTCATATTAGCCGGCTAACAGTAAAAGCTTTGTTATATGAAACTCGGGTGTGTTTCATCGTAGTGTCTTTTTTATATATATGTCTATACTTGCATGTACCAGTATATTTGGCAAAGGTTATGTTCTTAGCGATATTATTTTTTAGGAATGAAACGGCTCTAATCCATCTTCAGAGCTGTACTTGGTGTGCCAGTATGGCGGAGGCGTCTCTAATAAAAATGGAGTCTGCTCTGTTACTGGGTTGTTGTTTTGTAAGGAAGAGAGAAGTCAGGCTGAGTCATATGCTACAGCTAAACATGTCTCCTTCATCCTTATTATTCCTTTTTGACTATTTTACCCCCGCAACGTCTAAGAAGTCATTTCAGTCTGCTAGTTACGTGATCCTGATTGAAAAGGAAAAACATGAAGGAATTTCTTTCGTGCCACAGAGGCAGATTATCTGCTGTAGGAGTAAGTCAGGTTAGAGAGGTCTTCTCAGTGTTGTCAGGTCTTTTCAGGGGAAAGTGGGTACAGTGTGCTCGGAAAGTGGCTAGATGTCGCCGGGTGATGTCACCGACATGTTAATTTGCATATTCATCGAAGTCGTTATCGTATAAAGTCATGTAACGTCTTCGAAGTAATTTTGGATGAATACGAAACTGTATGAAAGCGCAGAAGACAAGATTCCTTACGATATCTAGTTACTGTCTTGTAACAAAATTATTTACTTCCTCTGCACATGTTACTTTTAAAATTAGCCACATCCATATGCACATCTGTCATATTTTGACATACACTATGTTGCCAAAAGTTTTGGGACACCCCTCCAAGTCATTGAATTCAGGGGTTGGGCTCTGCCCCTTAGTTCCAGTAAAAAAAAAAAAAAAAAAAGGAACTCTTAATGCTTCAGCATACCGAGACATTTTGGACAATTTCACGCTCCCAACTTTGTGGGAACAGATTGGAGATGACCCCTTCCTGTTGCAACATGAATGCACACCAGTACACAAAGCAAGGTCCATAAAGACATGGATGAGCGAGTTTGGTGTGCTGGAACTTCAGAGTCCTGACCTCAACCCCATAGAACACCTTTGGGATGAATTAGAGCGGAGACTGTGAGCCAGACCTTCTCATGCAACATCAGTGCCTGACCTCACAAATGCGCTTCTAGAGGAACGGTCAAAAATTCTCATAAGCACATTCTTAAACCTTGTGGAAAACCTTCCCAGAAGAGTTGAAGCCATTATAGCTGCAAAGGGCGGGACAACTCCATATTACATTCATGTGTAGGTAAAGGCAGACGTCCCAGTTTTGGCCTGTCTCCGCTCTAATTCATCCCAAAGGTGTTGAGGTCAGGACTCTGCAGGCCAGTCGATTTCCTCCACACCAGATGTTCATCCATGTCTTTATGGACCTTGCTTTGTGTACTGGTGTGCAGTCATGTTGGAACAGGAAGGGATCATCTCCAAACTGTTCCCACAAAGTTGGGAGTGTGAAATTGTCCAAAATGTCTTGGTATGCTGAAGCATTAAGAGTTCCTTTCACTGGAACTAAGGGGCCGACCCCAACCCCTGAAAAACAACACCTGGATTCAATGATTTGGCGGGGTGTCCCAAAACTTTTGGCAATATAGCATTAAAAACAAGCTACTACATGTGAACTATGAAGTAAATATCAGTAACTGGGTCCCTTGACTCAATTATATTCAGTCTCCTTACCCTGAAATGACATTTAGTGGTTCTTGGCTGAGCCTCATTATAAACAGCAGGAGATAGAGAGGTCCAGAGAGTTCGGAAAAAAACGATTTCGTTAAAGATTGGAAAAAACGATGAGCACTGATTTACCACCATGGCTTCAAGTAGAAGATTTTTAGCTCCTCAGGAAGATTTAGCTGCACGTTTTGATGACGAGGATGACAGAAATGCTTCATCTGATTCGGGAGAGTGTCACCAGATGAAGCAGCTTCCTGGAGAGGGAGGCGGTTAACTTTAAGAAAAAAAAAAACGTAAGTAAGCGTACACACTTTGTATACAGGAGGTGGCTGTTTATTTTTAGTTTGTTTATTTATTTTTTTAAAGTAGAAGAGATGTCTGCATAGATGTGAATGAACACATAGAATTCACTTTTTTTGACAGATTGACAGCCAGCATGTGCATGTTTGTTTATTTATGGGTTTTTTTGTTCTTTTCTTATATTTATACAGTGCTGACCCACAAACCTGCTCAGCTGCTGCAGTCAACATTACCCCTGTATGCCAACCTTCTAGAGAAGGATGAATGCCAAAATGCGGGACCTCTTTCTACTGTGATTTTCAAAAGCTTAGGTTCCAAAATACCAACAAAAAGGCAGCTAGAATACTGGACATGGTCAAAAAGTACATATGGTCCGATGTCACTGTTGGCGAGTTCTACAAGTTCATTAGTCACACATCAGCAGTTACTCTAAAACACATCCAGGATTAGTGATCAGGGAGCCTCTACTCTGTCCCATCTCCAGTAACAGTTATGGTCAGGGATAGGTTCAGAATGTTGAAGAGTGACCCAGACAAAGATATGGCGAATGAGACACCAGACCATAACGAGTTGTTCCATACAGGACGGCTTCTCGATGAGATGTGTGCAGTATGCCAGGTATATTATCATCCATGAACGGAGCTCTAAATCTGGCATGACCCAGGATATGAAGACGGTTATTGATCATTGGGAGCAGCTATCGGTTTTTAGGAGCTATTAGTGATTGGTTGCAGGGAGCAACAGTGATAAGGTCCAGAGTGATTCAATTTTGTTGAGGGGGGATAAAGGTTACCAACAGCTGGCCAGTGGGATCAGTAATCGGTGATTGGACACTAGGAACATCGATGGTTGGGAACTATGATGGTCAGTGATTGGACATTAGGAAATATGGTTGGTGATTAGTGATTGTTGGAAACTGGTGATCAGTAAATGGTTACAGGGAACTGTGGTGAGCTGTGATTGGACATGGTGAATCCAGCAAACCCGCGCTCTTGGCTCGTATATATCAGCAGCTTTGACGTGAGCAACAGAACCATTTCGAGTTCAGGACAGCCTCCAGCAACTGCTTTAAAAGTAGCTAGATTTGTCATGAATGGGCTCTTGAGTCATCACAAAGTCTCTGAATTGGCAAACTGAGTTTTCTTATTGTAGTTCTTTCTCTTGGAGCAGGAGTTCTTAATGTCCACCAGTTTTTTTTTTCAATTCTTGCTGCTCCCTCACCCACCTAACTTTGCAAGTTTATCAGGTTTCTCAGAGCAGTACAGACTCCAACATGGACTTTTAACAGTACAGACATGTTACCACAGGACCTAATATCCTTGGTCCATAGCAAAAACTATAACACTTCACACACTGAAATGTTATACTCAAGCAGTGTCAGAAATGTGAGTGTCAGTTCATCTACAGTACATGTTCATGACCCTCGTCCTGGAGAACTTCCTGTTAAGCAAATTTTAGTGCTTTTTCAGCTCCCAAGGCACCTGATTCAGCTTGGAAAATGTAATTGATTAAATGAATCAGGTGTGATGGGAAGATGTGCAGGACAGCAGTCTTTCCTGGACCAGTGAGGAGATTCTCTAGTGTACATAAATATGATGTGGAATCCTCACCCTGGGATGTGTGTCTGTGAGAAAATGCAAGGCTACACGCTAGAGAGATGTCAGTAGTGTTGTTGAGACCTCTCCTGAAGAAACCCAGTGTCCCCCGTTTTTAGTGACTTTCCCTATTCTCGCATACCTGACCCAGATAATCACCCATAATTAACAGCTGTTTCTCAGTTGAATCAGGTGTGTTGGACAGATGTCCAGGACAGATGGTTCTCTGTGAAAAATGACCCAGAACGTGCGATGAATTATTCTATAGAAGGCTTATATTCACTGCTGATATTTCTCAAGTGTAAAGTTTGTGGTGCTTTGGGGTGTTGTGATTTGTAATCTGTGTGTTGTCGTGTGCTAATCCAGTGTAAATATATCACAGGACTGTTTAAAAAAAAAAGACACGTAAACATGTATTGTGAAATGGCTGTTTCACGTGTTCTTGTGTGCATACACTATACTGCCAAAAGTTTTGGGACACCCCTCCAAATCATTGAATTCAGGGGTTGGGCTCTGACCCTTAGTTCCAGTAAAAAAAAAAAAAAGGAACTCTTAGTGCTTCAGCATACCAAGACATTTTGGACACTTTTATGCTCACAACTTTGGGGATGACCCCTTCCTGTTCCAACATGACTGCACACCAGTGCACAAAGCAAGGTCCATAAAGATATGGATGAGCGAGTTTGGTGTGGAGGAACTTGACTGGCCTGCGCAGAGTCCTGACCTCAACCCCATAGAACACGTTTGGGATGAATTAAAGCGGAGACGCTTGATTGCAGTCATCTTTGCAGAATTGTTGTAATTCAGCCACATTGGAGGGTTTTCGAGCATGAACCACCTTTTTAAGGTCATGCCACAGCATCTCAATGGGATTGAGGTCAGGACTTTGACTCGGCCACTCCAAAGTCTTCATTTTGTTTTTCTTCAGCCATTCAGGGGTGGACTTGCTGGTGTGTTTTGGATCATTGTCCTGCTACAGAACCCAAGTTCGCTTCAGCTTTAGATAACAAACCTACCGAGCTATCAGTCTGGAAAAGGTTATAAAGGCATTTCTAAAGCTTTGGGACTGCCACGAACCACAGTGAGAGCCATTATCTAGAGTGCGAACAGTGGAGAACCTTCCCAGGAGTGGCCGGCCGACCAAAATTACCCCAAGAGCGCAGCGACAACTCATCCAGGAGCTCACAAAAGACCCCACAACAACATCCAAAGAACTGCAGGCCTCACTTGCCTGAGTTAAGGTGAGTGTTCATGACTCCAACAAAATATGGTGGTGGTAGTGTGATGGTCTGGGGCTGTTTTGCTGCTTCAGGACCTGGAAGACTTGCTGTGATAAATGGAACCATGAATTCTGCTGTCTACCAAAAAATCCTGAAAGAGAATGTCCGGCCATCTGTTTGTGACCTCAAGCTGAAGCGAACTTGGGTTCTGCAGCAGGACAATGATCCAAAACACACCAGCAAGTCCACCTCTGAATGGCTGAAGAAAAACAAAATGAAGACTTTGGAGTGGCCTAGTCAAAGTCCTGACCTCAATCCCACTGAGATGCTGTGGCATGACCTTAAAAAGGTGGTTCATGCTCGAAAACCCTCCAATGTGGCTGAATTACAACAATTCTGCAAAGATGAGTGGGCCAAAATTCCTCCACAGCGCTGTAACAGACTCATTGCAAGTTATGGAAAACGCTTGATTGCAGTTGTTGCTGCTAAGGGTGGACCAACCAGTTATTAGGCTTAGGGCGCAAACACTTTCACACAGGGCCATGTAGTTTTGGATTTTGTTTTCCCTTAATAATAAAAACCTTCATTTAAAAACTGCATGATGTGTTTACTTGTGTTATCTTTGACTAATATTTAAATGTGTTTGATTATCTGAAACATTAAAGTGTGACAAACATGCAAAAAAATAAAAACATCAGGAAGGGGGCCAACACTTTTTCACACCACTGTTTGTTGGAACAGGAAGGGGTCATCCCCAAACTGTTCACACAAAGCTGGGAGGATGGAATTGTCCATAAGGTCTTGGTATGCTGAAGTATTAACAGTTCCTTTCACTGGAACCAAGGCCTAACACCTGAAAAACAACCTGAATACAATGATTTGGAGGGGTGTCCCAAAACTTTTGGTAATATAGTGTATTTTTAATCTGATGCGCACCACTGCTCAATCCATAACTCATGATAGCAAGCCTTTTTCTTCACCACAAATACAAACCTTTTTGTAAGGTACTTGTTGATCTTTAGCTCAGATATTTTCACCTGTGCGTTTTAAAGATTTCTGGCACCATGCCATTTGCATGCATGTGCATGTAAAGTAAAAGTAAAAAAAATACATTTTGTTGGGAGACTAGGTACTTTACATGGGTGTGCAATGACTTGTGTGACTTTCACATCTCAGCTTAATCCAACGTTAGCGTAGTGTTATTGTGTTTAAAGTAAACGTGTTAAACATATAACCTGCTGGAAAAAGACTTGATTAGCATTTATGCTTTTGTTATGATGTTTTTTTTAATGATCAGAGCTCTAGGCTACTTTCCCGAGCACCATTGCCCTGATTTCCTGTCGTTTTTTATGTACATATTTTTAAACCTCGTTCATTTATTCCTGATCTCAGAATAAAGAGCTCTCTTTTACACCACACCTCTGTGCTCTTTTGTTCCTACATACTGGTTATATTAACATGATGATGATGATGATGATGATGATGTTAATCCTCTCAGATGGACCCTGATCCTGGTAGCCAAATGAACTCCTGTAAGAGTCAGGTTTAAGAGCGCCCCCGTGTGGCAGACACCAGAACTGTTACGCAACCACACACACACACACAGCCTCCTCTGCTGGAGTGCACTCGCTACTGTTGGGGTTATTTAAGTCCAGTCTGCTCATGGTACAAGTTTGTATACAGTTTAAAGCTGATCTTAAACGTTAATGCAACATTAATATACAAAATGTTGAGACTAAAGTGCGAGGAAACATGATAACGTGGACTAAACTGGGGTTCAGGAGGTTCTGTTACATTATAGGAATCCTGGTAGTGTTGTGGAATATGCAAATGTGTTATGTAACAAGCAGATTTTTAAAAATATTTGCAGCTTATTTTTTAACTTAAACACTTGGAGAGTCGAGATATAAATGTAAGTATGAATTAAAGTATGAAGTCTTTCAATACAAATTTCTTATCCAGATTTTGAATAAAGGTTACAAAACTTTGGGGATGGGGAAATCTATAAACAAATATTCAGAATATGTATAAAGATTGCATAAAAATTAGGAGTACATTCATTCATTTATTGTCTACCGCTTATCCGAACTATTCTCGGGTCACGGAGAGCCTGTGCCTATCTCAGGCGTCATTGGGCATCAAGGCAGGATACACCCTGGACGGAGTGCCAACCCATCGCAGGGCACACACACTCTCATTCACTCACACAATCACACACTACGGACAATTTAGAGATGCCAATCAACCTACAATGCATGTCTTTGGACCAGGGGAGGAAACTGGAGTACCCGGAGGAAACCCCCGAGGCACGGAGAGAACATGCAAACTCCACACACACACGGTGGGGGCGGGAATCGAACCCCCAATCCTAGAGGTGTGAGGCAAACATGCTAACCACTAAGCCACCGTGCCTCCCAGGAGTACATTAAAATCTTTTTTTTTTAATGTGGCAGATAAATTTAGCTTTAAATGATTTAAGGCTACTCAATTCAAAAAGTTAATTTTGCTCACAGAGGGGCACGGTGGCTTAGTGGTTAGCACGTTTGCCCTGCGATGGGTTGGCACTCCGTCCAGGGTGTATCCTGCCTTAACGCCCAATGATGCCCAATGACGCCTGAGATAGGTACAGGCTCCCCGTGACCCGAGAATAGTTCGGATAAGCGGTACACAATGAATGAATGAATGAATGTTGCTCAGAAATATTGCAACAAATAACTAAATAATTATAGTACATTTTATTAACTTGTTAAATCTGAATGTAAGTCATTTTATATAAATGTGTCTGCTGTATTGCTTGTAATGAATTAAAATAAATATAATGCTATGTGTAAATAATTGCACTGTATTACCAAAAGTTTTGACACCCCTCCCAAATCATTGGGCTCGGCCCCTTAGTTCCAGTGAAAGGATTAGGCATTAAGAGCATTAAGAGTTCCTTGATTTATTTATTGAAAGAATTAAGAGAAATTGTCCAAAATGTCTGGGTATGCTGAAGCATTAAGAATTCCTTTCACTGGAACTAAGGGGCCGAACCCAACCCCTGAAAAACATCACCTGAATTCAATGATTTGTCGGGGTGTCCTAACTTTTGGCAATATAGTGTATATTCATTCATTCATTCATTCATTCATTCATTGTCTGCCACTTATCTGAACTACACTCAGGTCACGGGGAGCCTGTGCCTATCTCAGGTGTCATAGGGCATCAAGGCAGGATACACCCTGGACGGAGTGCCAACCCATCGCAGGGCACACACACTCTCATTCACTCACGCAATCATACACTACGGACAATTTAGAGATGCCAATCAACCTACCATGCATGTCTTTGGACTGGGGGAGGAAACTGGAGCAACCGGAGGAAATCCCCGAGGCACGGGGAGAACATGCAAACTCCACACACACATGGCGGAGGCGGGAATCGAACCCCAACCCTGGAGGTGTGAGGCAAACGTGCTAACCACTAAGCCACCGTGCCCCCCTAGTGTATATTATGTGCATAAAAATTAAAATGCAATAAAATGATGCAACCAGTGCCATCTTTTAAGGAGAATTGTATCTCCTGATTGTCATTGCATCCAAAAGAAGAATAAAAAATATAATCTTTTATCAGAATGCTGAATAAAAGCCTAGGATTATAAAAGTAAATAAATAAAAGTTCTAATTGGAAAGCAGTGTGTAAGAGGAAGTCCTCATCTGAGTGATAAAAGATGTGGAGTGTTTGAGAGAATATTATTAAATGTTTATTCAGTTCCTGTGTGAAGTTTGTTTCACACCTGAAGAATTTGTTCTTTTTTCTGTGTATCATTATCAGTTCTGCTTGTACAAGTTGATCTTACAATGATGTACAATTATAATCGGGACGCTGCAACTCAGAATGTCAATGTCTTTTTTAATTGTGTAAAGTAGTTTATTTGGAAAGATTTGTGTGTGTGTGTGTGTGTGTGTGTGTGTGTGTGTGCGTGCAAACACTTCCTCAATATCTTTCACACAATCTGCAAATGAAGCGAATGCTCCTCTGGTATTAGATGAGTTGCTGGTGTAAACATGCTTCACACACAGGAAGAGGAAGTTTATTCTGAGACACTTTCACATTTACCCTGTGATCTGTTTCTAACTATAGTAATGACTTGTGAAAGTATTTAATAAAGTTACGAAAGTTCACATTGTAGTCAGTGTGGTTTTAAAATGAACTGCTAACTTGTTTTTTGTTTTTTTTTACATTTATGTGCAGAGTGACCTGCGAAGAGATATGAATCGTGTGAAAGAATCATTTGTTGAGGTAAATGAAACGTGTGAAGGAATCGCTAGTTGAAACAAATGAATCATGTGAAAGAGTCACATACAAATGAACAAATCATGGTAAAATAAGTGCATATGAAAATTAATGAGTCACTAACTCAACTCAAGGATCACAGAAGTCTTAATAAAGTAAATAAATCGGATGAAGGAGTCACATGTGAAATTGAAAGGATCATGTGGAAGAATCAGATGTGAAAATAAATGGATCATAAGAAAAGAATCAGATGTGAAAATAAATGGATCATAAGAAAAGAATCAGATGTGAATGTAAATGAACTGTGAAAGAATCATATGTGAAAATAAATGAATCATGTGGAAGAATCAAATGTGGAGGTGAATGAATCATATGAAAGAATCACACATGAAAATAATTGAACTGTGAAAGAATCACACGTGAAAACTGAATCATACAAGTAAATGAATTATATGAAAGAATCAAAGTAAACAAATCATGTGGAATATTGACATGGGAAAATAAATTAATGATGTGGAAGAATCACATGTGAAAGTAAATGAATCATGTGGAAGAATCACATGTGAAAGTAAATGAACTATGTGAAAGAATCATGTGGAAGTGAATCAAGGGAAGGAATCAAATGAGGAAATAAATGAATCTTATTTGTATTATATATTTTTTATTATTATTTCATAGTATAATTTACTATTGAGCTCTTTACTCGTGTGAAGCCATCCAAACATTAATAACTCAAAAACAAACAAGTCACCAATAAATAATGTCAACAATCTGTTGATTCTCATAAAATATATCATATTCTTTTCAGTTTCTGAATATAAAACTGAACACATTTAGGTTTTAGTTATTCACAAAAGCTTCAGTGACAATTTAATGGACCTTTAAACTCATTTCCATATTAGAGTATAAAGTTACAGATTTATAATCCCAACAATTAAGATGCATGACAAGCTATCTAAACTAAAAAAAAAAGAGAGAAAAAAAAAAAGAAAACGTGTGAAATATGCACACAATGCACACTGGATTGTTTGGGTGAGTTTCTGAGAACAGGCCTGTGTTGTGCAGTTACAAGAAAAGTACAAGCTCTTCTTGCAGGAACTGCATGTCCCCTAGTGATGTCACTAGCAGCTTGGTGTGTGTGTGTGTGTGTGTGTGTGTGTGTGTGTGTGTGTGTGTGTGTGTGTGTGTGTGTGTGTGCGCATGCAAACCCAGAACATGAAGACGTCCACTAGGGGGGAAAGAGAAGCTTGTGGACTAACCTGCAATCCACTGACTTTTCCACTTTCTTTTATAATTAAAGCTTTCAGATTCTGCTATAGGTAAAAACTAAGTTTAACTATAAACTTAATAAAAGACTCAATTTTAAAAAGCCATTTTTTTCCAGTTATAACCGATCGTTCTTTATATGTCTCTTTCATACATAAACAACACACACATACACAGCAGGTTTTTATGTCCAAGTGGATGGCAGACACTGATTAACTTATTAACTTATTTACCCCAACCAGGCATAAAATTATGATCACCTGCCTAATATTGTGTTGGTCCCAATTTTGCTGCCAAAACAGCCATGACCCGTCATGCACTGTGTATTCTGACACCTTTCTATCAGAACCAGCTTTAACTTCTTTAGCAATTTGAGCAACAGTAGCTCGTCTGTTGGATCCGATCACACAGGCCGGCCTTCTCTCCCCACGTGCAGCAATGAGCCTTGGCCGTCCATGACCCTGTCCCCAGTCCACCACTGTTCCTTCCTTGGATGACTTTTGATAGATACTGACCACTGCAGACCAGGAACACCCCATAAGAGCTGCAGTTTTGGAGATGCTCTGATCTAGTCATCCAGCCATCACAGTTTGGCCTTCGCTCAAATCCTTAAGCTTGTCCATTTTTCCTACTTCTAACGCATCAACTTTAAGGACAAAATGTTCACTTGCTGCCTAATATATCCCTCCCACTAGCAGGTGCCATGATGAGATCATCAGTCAGCGATGATTGTGTGATAGTGAATGATGATTGTGTGATAGTGAGTGATGATTGTGTGATAGTGAGTGAGGATTGTGTGATAGTGAGTGATGACTGTGGGATAGTGTGTGATGATTATGAGATAGTGAGTGATGATTGTGTAATAGTGAGTGATGATTGTGGGAAAGTGAGCGATGATTGTGAGATAGTGAGCAAGGATTGTGGGATAGTGAGTGATGATTATGAGATACTGAGTGATGATTGTGTGATAGTGAGTGATGATTGTGGGATAGTGAGCGATGATTGTGAGATAGTGAGCAATGATTGTGGAATAGTGAGCGATAATTGTGTGATAGTGAGTGATGATTGTGTGATGGTGAGCGATGATTGTGGAATAGTGAGTGATGATTATGTGATAGTGAGTGATGACTGTGTGATAGTGAATGATGATTGTGGAATAGTGAGTGATGATTGTGTGATAGTGAGCAATGATTGTGTGATAGTGAGTGATGATTGTGTGATAGTGAGCGGTGATTGTGTGATAGTGAGCAATGACTGTGTGATAGTGAGTGATGATTGCAGAATAGTGAGTGATGATTGTGTGATAGTGAATGGTGATTGTGTGATTGTCAGTGATTATTGTGGAATAGTGAGTGATGATTGTGTGATAGTGAGTGATGATTGTGTGATAGTGAGTGATGATTTTCTGATGGTAAGCCATGATTGTGTGATGGTGAGTGATGATTGTGTGATATTGAGAGATGATTTTGGGATAGTGAGTGATGATTTTGTGATAGTGAGTGATGATTGTCTTATCGTGAGTGATGATCGTCTGATAATGAGTGATGATTGTGTGATAGTGAGCGATGATTGTGTGATAGTGAGTGATGATTGTGGAATAGTGAGTGATGATTGTGTGATAGTGAGTGATGATTGTAGGATAGTGAGCAATGATTGTGGGATAGTGAATGATGATTGTCTGATGGTAAGCCATGATTGTGTGATGGTGAGTGATGATTGTGGGATAGTGAGTGTTGATTGTGTTGATTGTTTCCCTTCTTCTACCCATCCCCGAGACACACAGAGATTGTGTCAACTCCAGTGGCATCCAGAGATGGACCAGCTCCAGCCGGGTTCTGCTTTCTGAGGACTGGAGTATTCAAAGCAGCACTGCCAACCCTATGTGGACGGCAACAACCTCCTAATTAATTTACACAACATTCTACACATGCTGTATCTGCATCACACAACTAATGCAGAAAGGACATTGTTCATATCACACTCTCCGGTGTCACCCAGATGAGGATGGGTTCCCTTTTGAGTCTGGTTCCTCTCAAGGTTTCTTCCTAATACCATCTAAGGGAGTTTTTCCTAGACACAGTCGCCTGAGTCACCTCAGGCTTGCTCACTACGGAAAATTTTGTCTAACATCTAGGACTGTTTGTTTGTTTATTGTTTCTTATGTTCTGTAAAGCTGCTTTGAGACAATGCTCTTTGTTAAAAGCGCTATACAAATAAAATTGAATTGAATTGAATTGATAGTGAGTGATGATTGTGTGATAGTGAGTGATGGTTGAGGGATAGTGAGCGATGATTGTGTGGTAGTGAGTGATGATTGTGGGATAGTGAGTGAATTGAATTGAATTGATAGTGAGTGATGATTGTGTGATAGTGAATGATGATTGTGAGATAGTGAGTGATGATTGTGTGATAGTGAATGATGATTGTGAGATAGTGAGAGATGATTGCGTGATAGTGAATGATGATTGTGGGATAGTGGGTGATGATTGTGTGATAGTGAGCGATGATTGTGTGATAGTGAGTGATGATAGTGTGATAGTGAGCCATGATTGTGTGATAGTGAGCGATGATTGTGTGATAGTGAGTGATGATTATGAGATAATGAGTGATGATTGTGTGATATTGAGCAATAATTGTCTGATAGTGAGTGATGATTGTGTGATAGTGAGCAATGATTGTGTGATAGTGAGCGATGATTGTGTGATAGTGAGTGATGATTGTGAGATAGTGAGCAATGATTGTCTGATAGTGAGTGATGATTGTGTAATAGTGAGTGATCATTATAGGATAGTGAGCAATGATTGTGGAATAGTGAGTGATGATTGTCTGATGGTAAGCCATGATTGTGTGATGGTGCGTGATGATTGTTTGATATTGAGCGATGATTGTGGGATAGTGAGTGATACTGTGTGATAGTGAGCGATGATTGTGTGATAGTGAGTGATAGTTGAGGTATAGTGAGTGATGATTGTGTGATAGTGAGCAATTATTGTGTGATAGTGAATGATGATTGTGGGATAGTGGGTCATGATTGTGTGATAGTGAGCGATGATTGTGTGATAGTGAGTGATGATAGTTTGATAGTGAGCGATGATCGTCTGATAGTGAGCAATGACTGTGGGATAGTGAGTGATGATTATGAGATAGTGAGTGATAATGAGTGATGACTGTAGGATAGTGAACAATGATTGTGGGATAGTGAGTAATGATTGTCTGATGGTAAGACATGATTGTGTGATGGTGAGTGATGATTGTGTGATAGTAAGCGATGATTGTGCGATAGTGAGTGATGATTGTGTGATAGTGAGCAATGATTGTGTGATAGTGAGTGATGATTGTGTGATAGTGAGTGATGGTTGTCTGATCATGAGTGATGATTGTCTGATAGTGAGTGATGATTGTGTGATAGTGAGCGATGGTTGTCTGATAGTGAGCAATGATTGTGTGATAGTGAGTGATGATTGTGTGATAGTGAGCGATGGTTGTCTGATAGTGAGCAATGATTGTGTGATAGTGAGTGATGATTGTGTGATAGTGAGTGATGGTTGTGTGATAGTGAGCAATGATTGTGTGATAGTGAGTGATGATTGTGTGATAGTGAGCGATGGTTGTCTGATAGTGAGCAATGATTGTGTGATAGTGAGTGATGATTGTGTGATAGTGAGTGATGGTTGTGTGATAGTGAGCAATGATTGTCTCATAGTGAGCAATGATTGTATGATAATGAGTGATGATTGTGTGATAGTGAGCGATGATTGTGTGACAGTGAGCGATGATTGTGTGATAGTGGGTGATGATTGTGTGATATTGAGTGATGGTTGAGGGATAGTAAGTGATGATTGTGTGATAGTGAGCGATGATTGTCTGATAGTGAGTGATGATTGTGGGATTGTGAGTGATGATTGTGGCATAGTGAATGTTGATTGTGTGATAGTGAGTGATGATTGTGTAATAGTGAATGATGATTGTGTGATACTGAGTGATGATTGTGTGATAGTGAGTGATGATTGTGGGATTGTGAGTGATGATTGTGGCATAGTGAGTGTTGATTGTGTGATAGTGAGCGATGATTGTGGGATTGTGAGCAATGACTGTGGGATATTGAGTGATGATTATGAGATAGTCAGTGATGATTGTGTTATAGTGAGCAATGATTGTCTGATAGTGAGTGATGATTGTGTGATAGTGAGCAATGATTGTGTGATAGTGAGCGATGATTGTGTGATAGTGAGTGATGATTGTGTGATAGTGAGCAATGATTGTGTGATAGTGAGCAATGATTGTCTGATAGTGAGTGATGATTGTGTGATAGTGAGCGATGATTGTGTAATAGTGAGTGATCATTGTAGGATAGTGAGCAATGATTGTCTGATGGTAAGCCATGATTATGTGATGGTGCGTGATGATTGTTTGATATTGAGCGATGATTGTGGGATAGTGAATGATGTTGTGTGATAGTGAGCGATGATTGTGTGATAGTGAGTGATTGTGTGATAGTGAGCGATGATTGTGTGATAGTGTTACGGGTGGTAGGCCCTGTGTTGGGCCACTAGGGGGGGTTTCCAGCAGGGGTTATGTTATGTTGTGTTATGTTATTGTTTACGTCATGTCATGTCATGTGTTTTAGCCCCGCCTAGTCCTATTGTTTCCCAATTGATGTTCACCTGTTCCCAATGTTGTGTGTAATTATGTTTTGTATTTATAGCGGCCTTTTGCCAGGGTTCGGGGCTGGTCGTCGTCTCTATGTAGTGTCGTTATTATGTCTTTATGTTCCGTGTTAGTGTGGCGTCATGTCTGCTGTCTCCATGTGCTTTAAGTTTAATAAAACCCCTGTCTACTGTCAATCTCCGTGCTGGGTCTGTTTCTTTATGCCTTGGATACTGGAAACGTGACAGAACGACCAGCCAACACCGAACAGACCCAGCGCGATGGCCAAGCGAGGATTTTTCCGGTCATAACTTTTTGCCGGGTTTTGGATCATGCTCTGGCCTGGATTTTGGGATTTTTGGGATTTTTGTTGATTCCGGCCCGTGCCCCATTTATGTTCTCGTGGGGAACGTCGTCCCACGACGAGGATTTCCGTGGGAAACGTTGCCTCACTCCTGAAAAACGGAGGAGGGTTCCGGCTAAAAATTTCTAGATTTTTGGGGGATCTTTTGTTGGTTCGGCCCCGGCTCCACTCATCGTCCCGTGAGGGACGTCGTCCCACGATGAGGATTTCCGTGGGAGACGTCGCCTCACTCATAGATAAACGGAGGGGGTTTCAAGTCAGGATTTTTTTGGACTTTGCCATGGGGTTTTTGTTGGGTTTGGGTTTTTTGGTTCCGGTTTTCCGTGAGGGACTCTGCTTCATTCTGGGGTGGTGGGGGAGATCGTATGGATGCAGCTGTCTCCCACCTGCCCACCCCTTGGGGAGTTTCCAGCTTCAGCGGGACAGGGATCGTCACTTGGCGCTGTTGTTCGTCGTTGGACGTCACTCGGTGTCGTGGCTCGGCGGTGGACGTTGCTCGGCTCTGCGATTCGGCAGTGGACGTCGCTCGGCCCTGCGGCTCAGCGGTGGACGTCTCTTGGCTCTGCTGCTCGGCTGTGGTCGTCGCTCGGCGCCTCCGCTCGGTTGTGGACGTCACGTGGGGCCCTTTGGCCTTGCCGTCGGGCCCCGTGCTCCCCCCACTTATCTCGCTCCTGCTTCTCGCTCCCCCCACTTGCCTTGCCTTGATCTTCGCTCCCCCCACTTGCCTCGCCTTTGTTCCTCGCTTCCCCCCATTTGCCTCGCCTTTGCTCCTCGCTCCCCCCCCATTTGCCTTGCCATGCTTCTCGCTCCCCCTACCTGCCTCTCTATGCTCCTCGCTCCTGTTCGGGACCTGCGGACTGCCCAGACTGTCGGGGAGGGTTATGGTTTGGCGTGTCGGGAGCCGCGCCTTTGAGAGGTGGGAGATGTTACGGGTGGTAGGCCCTGTGTTGGGCCACTAGGGGGGGTTTCCAGCAGGGGTTATGTTATGTTGTGTTATGTCATTGTTGACATCATGTCATGTGCTTTGTTTTAGCCCCGCCTAGTCCTATTGTTTCCCAATTGATGTTCACCTGTTCCCAATGTTGTGTGTAATTATGTTTTTATGTGTTATGTTTTTTATGTTTTATGTTTTTTTATATTATGTGATAGTAAGCGATAATTGTGGGATAGTGAGTGATTGTGTGATAGTGAGTGATGATTGTGTGATAGTGAGTGATGATTGTGTGATAGTGAGCAATGACTGTGGGATAGTGAGTGATGATTATGTGATAGTGAGCAATGATTGTCTGATAGTGAGTGATGATTGTGTGATAGTGAGTCATGATTGTGTGATAGTGAGCAATGATCGTTTGATAGTGAGCGATGATTGTGTGACAGTGAGTGATGATTGTGTGATAGTGAGCGATGATTGTGGGATAGTGAACGATGATTGTGTGATAGTGAGCGATGATTGTGGGATAGTGAGTGATGATTGTAGGGTAGTGAGCAATGATTGTGGGATAGTGAGTGATGATTGTCTGATGGTAAGCCATGATTGTGTGATGGTGAGTGATGATTATGTGATATTGATCGATGATTGTGGGATAGTGAGTGATGATTGTGTGATGGTGAGTGATGATTGTGTGATAGTGAGTGATGTTTGTGTGATAGTGAGCAATGATTGTCTGATAGTGAGTGATGATTGTGTGATAGTGAGCGATGATTGTGTGATAGTGAGCGATGATTGTGTGACAGTGAATGATGATTGTGTGATAGTGAGTGATCATTGTAGGATAGTGAGCAATGATTGTGGAATAGTGAGTGATGGTTGTCTGATGGTAAGACATGATTGTGTGATGGTGAGTGATGATTGTGTGATAGTGAGCAATGATTGTGGGATAGTGAGTGATGGTTGACTGATCATGAGTGATGATTGTCTGATAGTGAGTGGTGATTGTGTGATAGTGAGTGATGGTTGTGTGATAGTGAGCGATGATTTTCTCATAGTGAACAATGATTGTATGATAGTGAGTTATGATTGTGTGATATTGAGCGATGATTGTCTGATAGTGAGCGATGATTGTGTGATAGTGACTGATGATTGTGTGATAGTGAGTGATGGTTGCAGGATAATGAGTGATGATTTTGGGATAGTGAGTGTTGATTGTGTGATAGTGAGTGATGATTGTGTGATAGTGAGCGATGATTGTGGGATAGTGAGTGATGATTATGAGATAGTGAGTGATGTTTGTGTGATAGTGAGCAATGATTGTCTGATAGTGAGTGATGATTGTGTGATAGTGAGCGATGATTGTGTGATAGTGAGTGATGATTGTGTGACAGTGAATGATGATTGTGTGATAGTGAGTGATCATTGTAGGATAGTGAGCAATGATTGTAGAATAGTGAGTGATGGTTGTCTGATGGTAAGCCATGATTGTGTGATAGTGAGCGATGATTGTGTGATAGTGAGTGATGATTGTAGGAAAGTGAGTCATGATTGTAGGATAGTGAGCGATGATTCTGTGATAGTGAGCGATGATTGTGTGATAGTGATCAATGACTGTGTGATAGTGAGTGATGATTGTAGGATAGTGAGCGATGATTGTGATAGTGAGTGATGATTGTGGGATAGTGAGCAATGATTGTGGGATAGTGAGTAATGATTGTCTGATGGTAAGCCATGATTCTGTGATGATGAGTGATGATTATGTGATATTGAGCGATGATTGTGGGATATTGAGTGATGATTATCTGATCGTGAGTGCTGATTGTCTGATAGTGAGTGATGATTGATAGTGAGATAGAAGATTGTCTGATAGTGAGTGATGATTGTGTGATAGTGGGTGATGATTGTCTGATAGTGAGCAAAGATTGTGTGATAGTGAGTGATGATTGAGGTATAGTAAGTGATGATTGTGTGATAGTGAGCAATGATTGTGTGATAGTGAGTGATGACTGTGGGATAGTGAGCAATGATTGTGGGATAGTGAGTGTTGATTGTGTGAGAGTGAGTGATGCTTGTGTGATAGTGAGTGATGACTGTGGGATAGTGAGTGATGATTATGAGATAGTGAGTGATGATTCTGTGACAGTGAGTGATGATTGTAGGATAGTGAGCAATGATTGTGGGATAGTGAGTAATGATTGTCTGATGGTAAGACATGATTGTGTGATGGTGAGTGATGATTGTGTGATAGTGAGCAATGATTGTGGGATAGTGAGTGATGGTTGACTGATCATGAGTGATGATTGTCTGATAGTGAGTGGTGATTGTGTGATAGTGAGCGATGATTGTGTAGTAGTGAGCAATGATTGTGTGATAGTGAGCGATGGTTGTGTGATAGTGAGCGATGATTTTCTCATAGTGAACAATGATTGTATGATAGTGAGTTATGATTGTGTGATATTGAGCGATGATTGTGTGATAGTGAGCGATGATTGTGTGATAGTGACTGATGATTGTGTGATAGTGAGTGATGGTTGCAGGATAATGAGTGATGATTTTGGGATAGTGAGTGTTGATTGTGTGATAGTGAATGATGATTGTGGAATTTTATTTAACATCCACAACTTGTATTAAAGGGGGACATGGTGGCTTAGTGGTTAACACCTTTGCCTCACAGCTCCAGGGTTGGGGGTTCAATTCCCACCTCCACTGTTTGTGTGGAGTTTGCATGTTCTCCCCGTGCCCCGGGGGTTTTCTCCAGGTACTCCGGTTTCCTCCTCCAGTCCAAAGAGATGTGTGGTAGGTTGATTGGCATCTCTAAATTGTCCGTTGTGTGTGTGTGTGTGCCCTGTGATGGGTTGGCACTCCAGGTGTCCAGGTGATGCCCAATGATGCCTGAGGCTCCCCGTGACCCGAGAATAGTTTGGATAAGTGGTAGACAATGAATGAATGAACTTGTATTAATAGATTAGAGCTCTTTTATCAAACATTCAAGCAGGAATCCATCATTTAATGGAGCTGTGAATAAACATAAAATAAATAATGACTGTTTTAACTTCAAAACTTGAGAAACGCAAACATGTTGAACTCAGAAAGCTTTTTAGAAGCTAACTTTGATCGTCAGGAGTATTCGTTTCTCTCAAGAAGTGAGGCATCCGTGCTGTGTTCAGTGGACATTTAGCATAAGGAATAATAAATCATGCAAAATAATAATAATAATTAAACATGACATAGTGTATACTTATTATAGAGATCAATATCTGTTAAATGTGATGCTTCCTTTATTATGCTGAAGACTATTTTTCTACTTCGGTACATCCCATAGTGTTTTTCATTCTTCTTATATCGCAGCTGTTTTCCATAATCTGCCTTTTTGATGGATTAACAAACAATACTTTTTATTTTTTATCTGTTTATAGCTACATGTTGTAGAACGCAGTTCCTCTGTTCACTTATGTTGCAGCAGCTACAAACAGAAGCATGAACAGTAGGATTTGGTGAAAATATTTTTCCATTTATATGCCTGAGAAATCTTGAGAAAATGCCATCACAGTTTTGGGACAGAGATGAAATTATGCATCTCATTCATCGTTGTTGATGTTTACTTTTTACTAAACTCATTAGAATAATAAAGTGAAGAGACCATGTGTGAAATTCTACATGGGTTTATACACAGACTTCACTGCTCTCATTAGGTTCTATTGAATGAATGCTTACATTCCTGGAAATCCTGGAAAACTGTGGAATTTCAAAGGTGCTAAGTTACAGACATGGAAAAGTATAAACTATAGAAAAATAACATTACTCTTTACATATATAAATATATGTCTTATTTTTGTTTTCCTTTTTCATGATGTACTTAATGTTATTTAGAAACAGCACACTGAACAGATGAAGTCTGGCAGGTTTATGGAAAATTCAGGAATCCTGTGAGTATAATCTGGAGGTCTGTGCATCAACAGGTCTCGACCCAAACCCATATACAGTAAAGATAAAATCGATATTTTATTCTATTAACCAATCCAATAAAAATGTATTTTGATGCATGAAAGTGGTTGCAGTGAATTTCATGATTCAGTTTTAGTGGCATTAAATGTTCTGAGTCTGGTTTCATCAAGGAAGAGTTTTCATGCTGTTCCAAAAGGCGTCGTACATCCTGGCATCTCTCCGTCTGTTTTTTTTTTCATTTCAGATCTATCATCACACCCCCACCCTAAAAATGCAGCGTGTCCCTGTCTGTGTCTTGCCCATCTTCCACTGCCCCCTCACTTCTTTAGCTCTTGTCCGTTGGTGTTGCTGTTCTCTGGCTTGCCGCCATACGGCCCTGACCATCTGCTTCTTTCTTTCTTTCTTTCTTTCTTTCTTTCTCTATCTTTCTTTCTGTCTGGCTTGCCTGTCTTTCTTGCTGTCTCCCTATTTCCTCTCCTCTCCTTTCTCTCTCTCCTTCTCTCTTCCCCCCACCCCCACTTCCCCTCCCTGCATGGCAGTTCATGCTGTTTTTCTCTCGCTGATTCTGGGAGAGGGATCTATTTAAAGAGGCATGACAGGAAGGAAAGTCTGAGCCTGCTGATGATGCGCTGAAAACCGTGCAGCGGATTAAAAGCAAATATATAGGAGGTTAGGAGGCATCGCTGTCAAATAACGTGCCTCGTTCCGGCCTCGTACGTGTCAGCGCTTCTTCCTCTCGTCTTCCTCCTAACCTTCAGTCTTATCTGCTGTTCACCTCCCGCTTGTCGTGACTCACTCGCTCGTCTGAACAGTCTGCACTGAAAACAAGGCGTTCACGCCTCTCCCCAATCCAGTCTCACACACGAACAAGCTGTCCTCTCTCTCTCAGCACGCCTGGTACAGCGCGTCTGATTCGAGGCCGTCAGATGAAGAAGCTAATTAATTTGATTTAGCCGTTCTTTCCTTGGCAGTGGAAAAAACACCCCCTCCTGCCGATTAGGCGCCCCTCCCAGTGGATTTTCCATCCTCTCTCTCTCTCTCTCTCTCTCTCTCTCTCTCTCTCTCTCTCGTGTGTCTGTCTCCTTCCCTTTGCACCTTTCATTCCTTAGTCTTTTTTTTTTTAGCTTACATCAGTTATTTATAAGTTCGTTCTCATCAATATAATTAATTTCTTTCAGTTTGCTGTTGTGTGACGTTGTGTGTATGCTACAGTTTAAAAAAAACAAAACACAATGAACCTTGACACCACTATCATATATTACATATATTACACATTTATTACACATCTAACCCATAAACTAATATTCAATTACACATCTTACTAACCCCTACACTAATGTGTTTATTACACATCTAACCCCTACACTAATATGTTTATTACACATCTAACCGCTACACTAATATGTTTAATACGCATCTATCCCCTACACGAATATGTTTATTGCACATCTAACCCAGCCACTAATGTGATTATTACACATCTAAACCTGACATTAATGTGTTTATTACACATCAAACCCTGACAATGTGTTTATTACACACCCAGACCTGACACTAATATGTTAATTACACATCTAACCCCTACTCTAATATTCTATTACACATCTTATTAACCCCTACACTAATGTGTTTATTACACATCTAACCCCTACACAAATATGTTTATTACACATCTAACCCTGACACTAATGTGTTTATTACACATCTAACCCTGACACTAATGTGTTTATTACACATCTAAACCTGATAATATGTTTATTATACATCTAACACTAACACTAATATCTTTATTACATGTTTCACCACAATACTAATACACTAATTACATATGTCCATGTTACAAAAACATTTATTACCTAATTAACTCATGTAGTATTGTTTTTTACACTCCAGTACTAATACATTTATTACATATTTTACCACAGTAGTGTTACATGTTACATATTTAACCATATTTATAATCTGTTTATTACATATTATAATGCTATTAACATTTATTACCTGATATTAATACGTGTTATATATTTAACTGAAATTCTAATTATATCTTTAACCATGATAATGATACCAATTTGCCTTTTTGTACACATTTAACCCTGATACTAATGCAACTGTTACAGAGTTAACCTCAGTAATAATATGTTAAATACATATGTAACCTGAGACTGGTTTAGACTAGTTAGTAATAATAGACTAGGTAATAATATGTTTTGTATTTAACCCCAATATTAAAACATTTCTTATGTATATAAAGACAAAACGAATCTTCGCTGTGATAAAGATTCATTTATTAGATTGTCGCAAAGGAAATCGGAGCAGGATTATCGCAGTCCATCACGACAGCTGTATTTATTACATTACACGAATATGTTTATAACAGACTTAATGATAATGCTTTAAAGGTTTTACTGTGGAGCGTGATTGTTATACTCTTGGCAGTGACATTGTTGTGTTGTATGTGTGGATTTACTGTAAGTGCGATCTGTTGGGTCATCGTGTTATACCCTATCTAGGGAGCCTGTAGAGTGGACAGAAGTCTTTTCGGGATTGAGTGAAAATAGCAGATTCTACACAGGTAAGAGATTATTCATTCATTCATTGTCTACCGCTTATCCGATCTATTCTCGGGTCACGGGGAGCCTGTGCCTATCGCAGGCGTCATTGGGCAGGATACACCCTGGACGGAGTGCCAAACCATCGCAGGTCACACACACACACACACACACACACACACACACACACACACACTCTCTCATTCACTCACGCACTACAGGCAATTTAGAGATGCCAATCAACCTACAATGCATGTCTTTGGATTGGGGGAGGAAACCGGAGTGCCCGGAGGGTACCCCCGAGGCACGGGGAGAACATGCAAACTCCACACACACACACGGCGGAGGCGGGAATCTAACCCCCAATCCTGGAGGTGTGAGGCAAACGTGCTAACCACCAAGCCACCGTGCCCCCCAGGTAAGAGATTAATATACAGGTAAATATATACATAAAAATATTACAAATAAAGTGTGATGTTGCCTGATAAAACTGCCGGCAAAAACTGTGTCAGGATGAATCTGCAATATTTACGATTAAATTCAATAAAGAAAAGTGAGCATATACCGCACAGGGACTCAGGTACGGTACGGTACGGCTCACGTGGGCGTTAAAATAACACCCAAATTGTTCGTTATGAATTGTTTGTTAGTGTTAGTGTACCACTCTGTCCAGTGGACAAGGGTTATAATTAGAGCATTTACATTTTCAGCCCTCCCATGCCTGCCTACACACACACACACACACACACACACACACACTCACCAACGGTGACGCATTCGTCACTCCCCTCATCCCCCAATCCTTCCCGGGAGTGTGTGTGTGTGCTTGTGTGTGTGTGCGCGTCTCTCTCCAGATGTCCCAGGCTCTTTGTTGCCGTGGAGATTCAGCTGGCCACGGCTCCCTCATTAGTGTCCACTGATCCATATGTCATACTGAAGATAGCCTTTGATCAGCACCGAACGCGGGAACGTTCACCCGAGTCGTGTTCACAAAACTACGACACAATCTCCTCCGTGATCAGCTGAGGAATAATAAACATCGTCAGACATGTTCAGAACAAGAAGAAAAGCGCATGTGTTTTGTTTTGGACTTGGTCAGCACTTTACAGACTAAAGCTGGACAAGTTTTGTTTTATTTACACTCCAAGAAAACACATCTAAACAGTACAGAAAAGGTTCTTCTGCTGAGCTACACTATGGAGTCCTGTGGTTTGTTTACAGTTCCACTGAATAAAACGTGATTTTTAGCTTCATTTGATTTCTTCTCTGTAAATTCTAAAACTAAGAAAAAAACAGATTTATGGAGGTTTTTCACACATAATCAGTTTGTCCAATTCACAAATTCATAAGTAAACAAACAAAAGGAAGAAAAAAAGCTTTGGATGTCAAGCATCTAGAGCTGAAATGTCTTCAGACAGTTCTTTTATTCATTGGTCAGTAAAATGAAAATATAACAGCGTAAATAAAGCTTTACCACGTGTGCTTAGAAATCGCAAGAATCTCCTGAGAGATCGCAGAGAAAATGGCTCCAGCTCTAAATGAATGATAAGATACTTAGTTAGTTATAATATCAATAGCTAGTTTAAAATATTTGATGTGTCACACACAGCATTTATTATTATTATTATTATTTTTTATTAGCATGAACCTCAATCATTCATGGCATTTCTGTAGTACTACAGCTCTGTGCTTTGGTGCAACTTAGCAGCTCACATAAAAAAAAAAAGGCATGTCTGATTCAATTCCTGTAGGTGAGTCGATTCAGAGTCGTTCAAATTCACCGAACAAATCAGAAGAGCTGTGAACCAATCACGTTTGATATGCAAATTAAACAGAATAATATATTTTCATTGTCTGTACCGCTTCCGATCTATTCTCGGGTCACGGGGAGCCTGTGCCTATCTCAGGCGTCATCGGGCATCAAGACAGGATACACCCTGGACAGAGTGCCAACCCATCGCAGGGCACACACACACACTCTCATTCACTCACGCAATCACACAATACGGACAATTTAGAGATGCCAATCAACCTACAATGCATGTCTTTGGACCGGGGGAGGAAACCGGAGTACCCAGAGGAAACCCCAGAGGCACGGGGAGAACATGCAAACTCCACACACACAGTGGAGGTGGGAATCGAACCCCCAACCCTGGAGGTGTGAAGCAAATGTGCTAACCACCAAGCAACCGTGCCCCTCCCCCGAGAATAATACATCATACATAAAAATCTTTAACCACAGAACATGCACGATAAACTATCTAGTAAACTTAGCTGCCAAACAACGTTGTGGTTGCCATGGTAACATATTTATTTTGACTATGATACTAAAATCCAACTCGTAAGACAAGCTAACTATCGCACTAGCTGTGCTCTAGCCTGCTAGTTTATCCAGGACATTTTTAAATACCATACTCATGAATATTCATATATTCTCCCAGGTCGGTTTAGTAGTTTAACGGATATTAACGACATATTAATCATTAATTAACGATTATAAATGATTTAAACTCCCAGGAACCATGGGAGCTGTAGTTACTAAATTATTCAAAGTAATTAGTAAATAATGCTTTGAGATGAAGAAGTGGGTTAATGGTTTAATTAATGTTCAGGGAAACTTCTTGAAAATGTTTTTAATATTTAATCGTGATATTAAAATATAAAATCAAGAAAATAGAAATGAATCTAAAATATAACATTTGATGACTGTTGTAATATGAATAAATGAATATTAATAATAATAATGCTAAAAAGATCAATGTTTAAGTGGTTAATTGGTTTTAAAATGTATGGGTTAGACCTTTTTTTTGCATCTTTGAGTAAAAGACAGGAGAAACAAGTCGCTTATAAAGAGTCTCAGACGTTATGTAACTTGCAAACTACTACAGCGACAGTGAAATATCGCTTTGGCACGGCACGATCCTGAACCCGATGCACCAAGAGAAGCCTTCTTTAAGGATTTCCAGAGCCACAATTCTCGACAGTTTTTCCAGTTTCTGCTCATTTCTGTGGCCTCGTCGTTTCCACCCTAAAAAGCAGGATGACTTCGCGGCGAAGGAACACAAACGGAGCTACACTTCCTCACAGAGTCAACGGCAGCCTGCAGGGAGGGAAGACTGGAACATATGTGGCCTGGCACGTACTAAACCACAAAATCCATACACCAATTGCTGGACACTTGTACTCAGCATGAGGCAGGGAGGGATAAACAGATAAATTGGTTGAGAAAATGAATGAAGGGGGGAAAAAAGAAACGACGAAGTTCCATGAAAAGCCGGCGGGATCATAAGAGTGCCACCCGTTCCAGGCGAGTTCCCATGGAGACAAGGGGCCTAGTACACAATGTGAGGTGAGAAAACGAGGGAGAGAGAAAGGAGGGGAAGTAAAGAGTGGGAAAGAGAGGGGACGTGGACTGGGATGTGTGCGTGTAATGAGGCACACTCGAGAATTAAACGGAAATAAAAATAGGTGATAGATGTCTGGAGAGGTTAGGAGAGAAAGAGAGAGAGAGAGAGAAAAGAGAGAGAGAGAGAGAGAGAGAGAGAGAGAGAGAGAGAAAAGCCAGGAAAAGAAATTTTATGTGCTTCCTCTTTATTAAAATGTTTAATCAGAAAGTAGACTCGACATAATTCTAGTTACTTCATCTCTTTTCAATTTTTAATTGCAGTGAACTAAAAAACTCTCCCTTACAACTCTAGATATCTCAATACAAAAATACAAAATATATAAAAAATATACAATTTTAATTTTATTTCATTTCATTTCATTTCATTAGAATGAGTAACATTATTTGATGACTCATCCTGTACTAGTCTTGCATTTGTCCAATCAAAGGCTCCCCAGACCGTATCTGCCCCGCCCCCGGTGGTGTCCCTTGCTCTACAGTAGAAGCTTGTTAGCCGTAAATGGTAAAATGGTTCATTGGTGTGTTTTTGTGGCACTGCGAGTCTTCCAGCACTCTGTTCCCTTTACAAACCAGGACTTGGAGTTTATTCATGTGGAAGAGGGCGGAGTTTGTGCGTATTGGATCTTATAGGTAGTGTTGTTCAATGGTGCCACTTCAAAGTTTCTCTAACAGTAAGACAACAGTAAGTAATTTTTTTATTTAGCATCTAGATCTATGTCAAACCCTGCTTCAGCATGGGCGTATCTTCCATGTGACCTCGGCTCGAAAATGTACTCCGTAACACCAAAAACACATGCTATCTATTTTCCGTGGCCGAAGGCAAGTCCTCAGAGAAATCCTCCACAGCTAAAAAGAACTTTTTAAAATTTTCTGTTCTCATATTTAATTTTTTTGCTGTTGTTCACATTTGGAGGGAGTGTGCTATATAATTTTCCTTCCTTTTTATTTGTTTCAGTAATTATTGAGTTCAGTAAATCGTATTATTATCACTAGCTGCGGTATAAATCAGTCAAGCTCTTCAACACACCCATTACTTGGACTTCCTGTTTCTAAAGGAAATACATCAACATACAAAATCAAATCCCAGCTCTCCAGCTTTAAACTGAAATTTAATATAAATTAATTAGGAAGAAGTAAAATCAAAAGTCAGAATACAGAAAAGATCGATGCACAGAGGTATCAGAAAGCAGGAAGAGACCTAGTGCCATTTCCAGGAAATGATCATGAAATGCTGATATGTATGTTCCTGGAAATTGTACGTGTCTGAACACAACAAATCGTTACCAGGAACAAGGATAAAAAGAGTTACGTGTCCTTTGATTTTAAACTTTAGGACAGTGACGAGATATCAGGAGATAAAATTCCGATTCTGTTGCCGGGCGACGATCCAGGTCTTGATCCTAATTCGGTGTGGAGTTTGTGACTCCAGCATTCATTTGAACACTTATTTATTTTTACTTCTAATTATCTCTGTGTATTTAAGCTACTCTGTCATAATTGTCCCTTGTCAGATTTTGTTATTCTGCTATTTCCCAAATAGCGAGTCTTACTTTCTGTTTGTTTTCCTGTTTTGAATCATTTCTCATTACCTACCTTGCTTTATTTGTCTACGATTCGACTTCCTGAGTCAGATTCCTAATAAAACCGAACCGTGCTCACGCAAATGTCCCCCAGCCTCTTTTTCATGCAGGAACGAATTCAGGAAGCACGATTTATCGATTTTATTTGTACCCCGTTTTTTAACACTAGACATCATTTCCAAGCTTTACAGAAATCCAGATGTAAATTTAGATCCCTAATGAGCAAGTTGCAAAAGTCATGCTGAGACAAGAAGAAGAAAGCTCGAGAGAAACCAGACTCAGAGGCGAACTTCTTCTGTGTGACACCAGATAGCGGGATTATAATAGTAACACTAGAGAAGCAGTATGCAAATGAGTGAAAACGAGTATGAATAGGAGGCTTTAGAGGAGGATAGCAGAACAGGTTATGATCACAGCTACACCGATTTCACCGGATCGTGTGTCCCAAATAAAATACAGAAATCTCTGGAATGGTTATGCAGATATGTCCTGTTTATTAAAGTCTTTTATATATTACGTGTAAATGCACAAGAGTCTAAATTCAATCACTTTTTTCTTTTCCACATTATATATATATATATATATATATATATATATATATATATATATTTTATATATATATATATATATATATATATATATGGTTTATCAAGGTCATATATATATAATGTATGTATGTATGTATGTGTGTGTGTGTGTGCTTTACACAGGTCACCAAAACCAAGACACTGTCCTGCGCCCGCTCCTGCGGGAACTTCAAAATGTTTACTTGGCTCTTTTAGCACCACTCACCATAAACCTCCAGGTCTTTATGGAGGGCAGTAAACGGAGAAGAAAATGGAAAACAAAGAGCATGTCCATGCGTAAGTCTTCCTCTCTTTGATCTCTCTATCCTTTCAACTACTTCAGTTCATTTAAAGAGTTCTGCTTTCAGAAAAGTATTATCTTCTCTCTCTCTCTCTCTTTCTCTCTCCACTCTTCTCTTTTACTCTTTATCTCCTTTCCCCTGTCTATTCTGTGCCCATTTTTTTCCCCCTGTTGGCATGGCTCCTGTTTGTTTTCAGCCATTTTGGGGACTGGCAGTGCTCGTAACAAACTGCTTAAATGGCGTCCTCTTGCTCTCCCTCTCTCTTTCTCCCTCCCTCGCTTGCTCCCTTGCTCGCTACGCTATCACCCGGCTTTGTGTAATATGGGCTACGGTGAGTACGTGAGTGTGCGTGCATGAAGAACAATATTAAAAAAGCAAAAATAAATAAATAAAAATGGGGGACTGGAATTAACATAATGAGAGAGGGGTGGGTGATAAAAAGGGGGAGAAAAACGGTGGGATAGTTGGTGAAACGAGGGGAAAGAAGGAACACCCTGGAATCGTGTGTCCGAGTCAAATCGAAGTGCGAGAGGGAGAAAGAGTGTGTGGTGCGAGAGCAGGCGAGAGAGGAGAGAAGGAGAGAAGGAGGGAAGGAGGGGGAGATTTGGGAGTGCGAGAGTCGTCCCTGCCCTCTGTCTCTACATAGTGCTGCCTGTGTGTGCGCTGCCTGCGCTCTCTTGTTCACGCACACACACACAGGCGCAGACAAGCATACACACACACACACACACACACACACAGAACGAGGGAGGGCGAGAGAGAGAGAGAGAGAGAGAGAGAGAGAGAGAGAACAGATCGCAGCAGAGATGCAGCAGGAGGTTTTTCGAGGTACGTAGTCTTGTTGTGTGCTTGCCTGGCGGAGAAAAGAAGAGACCGTCAGACTCTTTCTGTTTCTCTCGTTCTTCTCTTCTTCCTGTTCCTTCGCGCTCTTCATCTTCATCACTATCCTATCGAGTGTTGTTGTTGTTGTTGTTGTTGTTGTTTGGGTTCTGCGTAGGACACGAGATGAGAGGAGTGTTGTCCTGTTTGTGTGTGCATGAGCATGCCTGTGTGCGTGCGTCTGTGCGTATGTGGAAGTGCGAGTGTGTGTGTGTGTGTGTGTGTGTGTGGTGCTAAACAAGGCCTGCCTCCCTTATCCTCTCCTCTCGTGGCTCAACCACGCAGTTCTTTTTCACGGCCGATGAGTCACTCCGATTTAACAGAAACTAAGATGTGTTTTTTTCCCCCTAAAGAGATATATTCTACAGATTTTACTCTACTCGTTATTTGCGTTACTTTGTGTTCTATAGCAAGTGTATGTTTAGTTGTTAATTACTAAAAGGGTACGAGTTTTTGGTATGTAAATATGTGAAAAATAAGATTTATAAAATGGCCACGCTGTGTTTTCCTGTGTTTCTTTTTCCTCATTTTCTGGAATGTACAAATGCTTTAAAAGTACACTGGGTTCCTGTTTTTTTGTTTTGTTTTGTTTTGTTTTTTTTGTCCGTACAGCCTGTGTGAAATAGGCTGTAAGGCTCAGAGGGATCATGATGTAGGAGTGAGCAGTTTGCTCATTTACTAAACATTTCTCTGGGTGTGTGTGGGGGGTGTTTTTGGTTGCGTTTGAGCTCCTCGTTGCTTAAATGGTGACAAACATTTTTTTGCATTTTGTCATTATCAAGTCCCCAGATTTCCATTCTAACATGATGACGAAGTGTTTATTGGGACTCCCTGCCAAGTTTATTCTAAACCGCAAGGTAGCTAGAACACTAGACGGGTTTTGGTATCGTTCTTCTTCTTCTTCCTATCTATTTCGTTTGACTTTTACAGTTAAAGAATTATGGGAGTCATTTCAGACCATGTCGAGCATGGCTTTTTCCATGGGTACAGCCACTGGAGCGTGGCCTATCGAGATACACGTTCAGCACCTGAGCATCTTAAAGATATAGGACAGGATTTGATGCCTCTTCCACTTCTTAACCCATCTATACCTCTTGCTCTCACTCTGTTCTTTCTCACCCCTCACTACCGATCTACTCCTTTCCACCATCTCCCCTCTCCTCCCCTTCCCTCTGGCTGGCTCAACCATGTTTTTTGGCCAGGGGGGTTGTTCAGAGTTCAGGATCTAGTCACAGCCCCCTTTTCACAGTCCTGCTCTGCCCAGTCCGGAGTTTGCAGGCCTGATGGAAACCAAAGGCCTTCACTTGTCCAGAGTGCTCTTTTTCTTCTTAATGACTAATAAAAATACGAATACATCCGCAGTATAGAGAACATCTAGGCATGAGTCTTCTTTACGGACATGACATCACAGATTTCCTTCTCTCCAAACCTATTCTGTTAGTTTATAACGAGTTGCGTATGACAAAGATGGACAGACTTGGAAAGACAAATGAATGTTTGTTTTGCTTCATTACTTTTGCAGGACGTTTTAAGGGTGGTACAGACAATCCCTCGAATGTTTGTCTCTCTAACAGTTTCAGGCGGTTGCATATTCGAGTAGAGGGGGAGCCGGAGCACTGGGGATGAAAGGGAGGGTGGCGGTAAAGCCCCTGTCACGCTTGGCCAGCCTCTTGAGCTAAGGACGGCTTGTCGAGAGGCAGTGTGTGCGTCATGCACAAAGGGTGACGGAAACAGGGACAGATGCATTTCCTCATCCATAGCACAAAACAAATTTTGACATGTGGAACCCCTTGTAAGCATTTCCCTCCCTGTTCTAAGCCTGTCATGTTTACATGGATTGAAACAGGTGCAATGTTGGTAATATTTAATATATATCATTGATCGAATTGATCAAAATTTTACTGCTAGCCCTGACCGGTTTTGCTTTTCTTCTTGAACACTTCCTGTTGCTGTAGATTATGTAAGATGTGTAATTGCCGCCCTGTTTTTTGGAACTTCCTTTGCGCTGTCAGTGGCTATGTTTGTGGTGTTCGGGTGACACTACCTGTAAGGTGGCTTGTTTACATTAAAACCGGTTGGTATGTGCCTGAAAATGTGCTAGGTGTTTGCATGGCTGTGGTAGAGAGTATATGCTTGTGTGTGCTTGTCCCTGTTAATGTGTGTGTGTGAGCGTGTATGTGTGCGTGTGTGTGCGTGTGTGTGTCTTGTGTGTTTGGCTGTTCCTGTCTCTGGCCTGGCTCTTTTTCACCGCCTCTCTCTCTCTCTCTCTCTCTCTCTCTCTCTCGCTCTCGCTCTCGCTCTCTCGCTCTGCAATAACAGTGCTGACCTAGTTTCAGTGTGTTCAGGGCTGCTTGTGGAATTTTACAGAGGCCTGCCTGCCTGGCTAAAACACAGGCAGAAAATCATGACTGGGGATTTTTTCATATGCAACATAAGTGCAAATATGTGTCCATGGTTTTTAAAAAATATATATACAAATATAGAATTTACCCAGCTAACACACATATTTTGAGAATATATGAATACCTCGGTGAAAAAATTCCAGATTGCTAGAAAAGTCTGTGCAAAACGTTGTGGTTATTGAACTTGGGGTTTCTACACCAAATGATATAGAACGGGTGGATTAGAGGTATTATCTCTCCAATTCACTCACCCCACCCCACCCCAGCGCACCACCGCCGTTCTGTCACGTACTTAACATGCTGCCTAGCACGTATTTATAGAAATATACTATCGATGTCTTTGGTTTTTAAGCTGGGGAATGATAAAAATAACTTTGTTCAAGAAGAAGAAGAAGAAGCGAAAGTATTGCTGTGAAGTGTTACTGATTGCTAACACTCTTTCCACCTTTGTAATAATGAAACGCATGTTTTATACTGCTTGATGACATTACTCATGATAAACTTTGGCTCTCAAGTTGCGATGTTTATCATCTTTATACGTTTAATAGATACTTGCATACAAGCTTATTTAAACACTTTTTTGTATGTTTTTCAGGTTTGGGGGCCGGGTCATGGTGTCCAGAATGGACGGCTGGCACCCCCTCCATGCCAGCGTCATACCCTTGGAGCTAAATGAACAGCACCTGGCTGGCCCTGCTTCAATTTATGAGAAGACTCGATTTTACATCCATCTAAGAATCATCGCTGTGTACAACATCCACATCAAAGCATTGAGCTTTTCTCGAACTGACGCTCCTCCTTTCTTGAATGCCTGCCAATCTTCCATTCCAGTGGTGGACAGAGTTCTAAGTTTTACCTCACTCTGTTCAGTACTTCTGAACTTGCTGAACTGCATTTACGCATCTTGCTTCCTTAAGGGTCTGTTTGAAGTGGGTGGCCTGAAAAAGTGTCTCAAAGGACTAAAGGAAAAGACTCAAATGAAACACAGAAATAAAAAGATAAGAGCAGACAGGATGGGAGAAGGGACAGATGAAGTGGATGGTACCAAAACGACAAGGATCTCTCTTAGTTTTCCGATCAGCACTGGACTGCCTGGTTTCTCTACACAAAAGCACTGTCCAATAATTCATCCCCCTTCATCTTCTATAGCATTTGATCGAGATGCTTCAAACAGCACTGCATGGAAGGAGGAAACTCTCAGAGACAAACCATTGTCCAAAGGATCAAAATCAGACTACCTATCCTGCTCTTCCTCCTCCACTCTCCCCATAGATTTAACTGCACCTGTCAGTAAGAACTGCAAATCCACTATGTCTTTTTCTGTAGCTGGTAGTGGCCCCCACTTTCCAACATCTGCATTGCACACATCTGCTAAAATGGACTACTCAAGAGACACATCTGGAGTTAGTCTGCCTAATGACTATCCAGAACACTCAACAACCGAGACTGCACATATCTTGTTCAACCTGAGCGCAAGAGCCTATCAAGGTCAGGTGACAAAGGACCTGGAAAGTGCAAAAGGCAAAAAACGCAAAGGAAACAGCCTACATGTTGAACTGAGCCTCCCTCTTCCCAGTATAAACCCACCTTCATCTTCATCAAGCCCTCCTCCTCTTTCACCCCCTTCTGTCTCTCCAATGACCCTCCCTCCTCCATCCTTCCATGAATCCTATCAAGCAGTGCCAAAACCGGAGCTGCTGTGTGGGGTATGCCACCGTCTGTTCAGCACCGCCTCGTCCCTCACTGTGCACATGCGTCTTCATCGGGGTGGACGACTCCTCAGCTGCCGCCATTGTGGCAAAGCCTTTATCCATAATAAAAGACTGCAGTCCCATGAGGCCACCTGTCGGCAAGCACTGCCAGCGTTCTCCATCCAGCCCAAACAGGAACCTTTGGAGGAGGGGACCGTGGAGAAAACAAATGAGGTAACGGAGCCAGAACAGCTTGGACAAGAAACAGGACCTGGACGACCCATAAAGAAAGGACGAGGCCTCCAAGGACATCATGCCAGGGCAATGTCTCACAGTGATGCCCTCAGGGATGAGGATCACTTTGTGAAGATTGTTGATGGACATATCATTTACTTCTGTTCGGTGTGTGAACGCTCCTACATGACCCTGTCAAGTCTCAAGCGCCACTCTAATGTGCACTCATGGCGTCGGAAGTACCCATGCCACTATTGTGACAAGGTTTTTGCTCTTGCAGAGTACCGCACCAAGCATGAGGTGTGGCACACTGGTGAACGGCGATATCAGTGCATATTTTGCTGGGAAGCCTTTCCTACGTACTATAACCTTAAGACACACCAGAAAGCATTCCATGGCATTAGTCCTGGCTTAATCTCAAGTGAGAAGACAGCCAATGGTGGCTATAAACAAAAGGTTAATGCACTTAAACTCTACCGCCTGCTACCCATGCGCTCTCAAAAACGGCCCTATAAGACATACAACCAGGCTTTGGCAGATGGACTGCTCAAACCTGACCCAGCAGCTACCTTGCCATTGTCTCTAGGCTGTAGCCTCCCTCCAAGTCTGGGTTCCAGTAAACTGGACACTTTCCTTAAGGATATTCATCCCCAAGAGATTAAGCCGGACCCTGAGAGTTTGCTGATAAAGATGGACACAGAGCAGTGCAGGAAGCTGGCAACGGCCCAGGCAGAGGTACCAGCAGAGGTCAGTGAAAAGGAAAGGTCAGATTTACATCTCTCTGGCAACAGCAGCATCAAAGCCAAAAATGTCAAATGCCCAGAGACAGCAGTTTCTTCGGTCATTACTTTTGGACATAGCAAACCCTCGGTCATTATGCATAGCACAGCACTCCCATCCTCTGTCATTGTTCAAAGAGATAAGGCACCCTCTGGGGATGGAAAATGTCCTCCTGAGAGCAGCCATGCAATGGAAAAGACTTTGCAAAAATCACTTAAAAAGCATACGCAAAAAAATCATCCACATAGTAAGTGGGACACAACCAGCACACATACAGAAGTCTCAAAAAGCCAACAGCCAGCAGAAAAGATTCACAAAGGTCGAAAAGCTCATACCAAGAGTGAGTCAAGCAAGGTGGTTCCCATATCTGTGGGTTCAGAGGTCAAAGGGAGTGGGCCTCTTTGTCAGATCACTGTACGAATAGGGGAAGAGGCTATTGTCAAAAGGAGTATATCTGAGACAGACCTCATGAGAGACAAAAGTCCACCAAGTAAAGACAAAAAGGGCAACTTCCTGCATGGAGACCAGAGAGAACCACGGCATACCCATCACCACCACCGCAAACACCATGGTCATCGCAGTTCCAGCCAAGATGAAAGAGATTCTAAATTGCCAGGCAAGGTGAGGAAGTATTTCTTCCGACAAGAAGTCAGGGAAGACAGGAATGATCATGATGGAGAAGATAACCTGTGGAGACCCTATTATTCATATAAGCCCAAGAGAAAGGCTTTGCATATGCAGAAGATCAAGAGCTGGCAGCGCAAAATGCACTACAAACGATCACTGCGGCTGATGAAGAGAGCAGAAAGACTAATGAGTGATGTAAACAAAGAGGAGGATGCTTTAGAGGAAGAAGAAAAAGATGAAGTAAAAGAGGAGGAAAAAGAAGTTTTTCATCAGAAGGAGATCAAAGATGACACTCAACCTCCTTGTGTTCCTACAATAACAGAAGAAAAGGAGGAAGAAAAGGTGGGTCCTGGAAAGTGTGACCTCTCTTTTTCCACAGCTTTATCCCAGTCAACTCTGAATTCTCAATACACAGTTTCCCCTACCATCAAACAACGTTGGTCTGGGGACCAAGCCTCTGAATGTGGATCTTGTGGCCGCTGGTTCTCCAGCTCAAGGAAGCGAGACAAACATGAGCTAACACATCTATTTGAGTTTGTGTGTCTACAATGCAGAGCTACTTTCCCTTCTCAGACCAAATTAGAGGAACATCAGAGAACCAGCCACCCAAAAAATAAACCTCTGCCTACCTCTGCTTCATGTAATTCAGAATCATCAAGAAAGGAAAATTCATTGGAATTAGAGGAGACAAGCAGTGTATTAAATAGGCGGTTCTTAGAAAAGGGGAGTACTGCTCGCTTGGGAAGGAGGCCATTGACTAGATATACCTGCTCACAGTGCGATAAAGTTTGTAAGACTGCAGCAGCACTAAACTGCCACCTGAAGAGGCATGAGCTAGGCAACACTACAGAGATCATGCAGCCAGTGCTGGACATGCCGAGTCATAATACTGTGGTATTACCGGAGGTAGACAAGGTTCAAAGGACAGATTCGGACATTACTCCTAGGCATGCGCAGCCCATCCCAGTTATAAACTATCTCAAATCAGATTCTCAACACACACAGAAACAGGCAGGTGAAAGGAATGAAGAGCACCAAAGAATAGCTACTGGTGAAAGTCCAAAGTTAGCAGCTATTGACAAAATCCAGAGTTCGCATTTGAGCACTGTATCTTCCCCAGTTAGACTCAGCCCAACACCAGAAAGGTCAAAGGTCATCTCCCCTAATCTGCCCAGTGTGCTGGTAATGAATGGAGCAGAATGCCTGGACTTCCGAACTCCTGAGAAAAGGAGTCTAGATGCACATGATCAGAGGAGAAGAAGTCTCACACCCACTGACAGACCAAACCAAGTCTGTCAAGTCCAAATGGCAGAAAAGGTTAGAAGTGATGCAGATCCGTCTATATCCCCTGCCTTACAATCAGTCAAAGAGAGTGCTTTGAGTGCTCAAGAGGTAGAAACACACCAACACGGGGATATTCACGTCAGTGATCCTTCACAAGAGGCTGCACAAGAGGCTGAAGATCTTAGAGTATCTAGAACGGCTTGCAGCATCCAAGCAGAGGATTTGTCCATGCCAACGATACTGGCAAGGGAGAGGGAGTTTTCCCAGCAAGCTGCATACCAATACTCGACCAACAAAATTCGATCCACAGAAGATGTGATGCTCATAGTGCCCAAAGAGGAGCCACTGAGCCCTGTGCCCTCTCCCACCTGCTCTGTCATTCAAACGACTCACAAAGCACCCCCACAAAGGCACCCACAGTCCCCTAGTCACTCTCCAAGACCTTTGAACCTACAGTTGCGGTCACATTTAGAGACACACCAAGCACACCAAGGCATGCACTGTGTTGAGAAACAAAGATCTGTGCTTCCAACTGGTTCAGATCACAGCAGTGAGCCCCCCCCTACTCGTTCTGCATTGCACCCCCAAGTGCCCCATTCAGAGCCAGAGACAAAGGACAGCACAGCTTCAAGAGATCCCTGTAGAGAATCTGGCTATCCTGTTCAGGAGTATGCACTTCCCTTAATCATACCAGGAGGATACTGCTCTGGTAAGAAACAGGAGGACCAGATGCTCATGTCATACCCTTCTGCACCCTTGTCTTTTGGTGCACTGGGAAAGATGGTACCCCATGCTGACTCAACAAAACTGCCCTTTTACCCCGATCCCTATCAACTCCTCTATGGCCCACAGCTACTACCATACCCGTACAACCTCGCCACCCTGCCTATGGCTCTCAATATGATGGCACCAGGGGACAAAGTAGAGCCCTTGCCCTTTTTACCCACTCTTTTCAACTATGCTGCAGTAGGAGCCCCTTTGCCACACCCTTTAGTAGTGAACCCCAGCTTATATAATAGCAGCAGTAGCACAAAGCGAAACAGTGACAACCCCTGAGAGTATGAGGAGTCCACAGCACTGAAGGAATACTGTACAGTTTAAAAGAGGACCAGACCTTAGCAGGAAGATGTGTTGTTGCTGTTTGATAAATGAACTACTTGCACAGATGTTTAAGTCTCTTTGGAAAAGTAGCAAAAACCATAGGTGTATGTACAAATTTAAATATAGTGAAGTAACGGAGCGGTGCCTTGGAGGTAGGACCTATGGGTAAAAGGGAGGTCGTGATCTGGTGATCTGGTGATCTACTGGTACAATGTGGACCTCTTCCCTTTGCCAGTGGCAAAACACACCTCTGACACACCACTCCTCTCCCTCTTTAGAAGAGTTAGAGCTTGGTTATCCGTCCTCTCAGATTTGTTGTAATAACTGTCATAAATAATACATCTGGACAGCTAACAGGGTGTATTTTCTGAAAAAAAAAAAAGACAAAAAAAAAAATAGTGTGCTATCCACTAGTGACAGTATACCAATAACGATCCTGTTTGTAGGTCCAATATAGGCTTTTATTACTGCAAATAGAAATAATATAGGGGCCAAGCTCTTCATTCTAAAATGGAAACATACACACTCATTTCAGTGAAGGAAGATAATAGCATATAAGCAGTTTTCTGTGTGTGTGTGTGTGTGTGTGTGTGTGTGTGTGTGTGTTTCAACTTCTCATCATGCATGTAGTTTGGGGTAGCTGTCTTTTTACAACATTATGTAGGTTCTGTTGTGTGTATTTTCAGTACTGGCTTCGATGTGAGTGTCTATGCCGTGTGTGTGGGTGTCTTGAGGGTGATGTGTGCATGCACTGCACAGTTGTAGCCAGCAACGTTTGTGCTATATCCGCCTTGTTCAGCTAAACGGATATTGATATCGATGCGGACATATGAGCATCATTCCTAGACAGGCTGTTACAACTTTTTTGTAGATCAGCAAGTAGAAAAATTAGATGAGGTTCTTCCTTTGTCAGTCACTTCTTAGCAGCTTTGATAGCTTACCTACATGTCATATTGGATGGAGTTTGTTCATATGTGAGCTTTTTTTTTTTAACTAACCAGCATCATGGTTGCTTGGTAAATTAATGGCAATTCCGGATGGACTGCATTTTGCAATGTCATGTACACGGTATGTTTGTAGATGTCGTTGGAATGATTGTTAGGAGGCTCGAGTAAAGAACTGGACACAAAACTATTTTTTTTAAAACGTCTGAGTACTCATCAGTTACCTTATCGTCGTTTCTAGAAATGAAAATAAGTTTAGTGGCCTTCTCCTCCCCAGTGCCCCCTGGTGTCCACCAAAGACACTCCATTTACTTGACTGAAATCTGAGAGAGACTGAGGTAAAAGGCAGATGAGAGCGACAGAGAGAGTGGGAGGGAAGTGGAGCAAAGTGCAGCGAGTCTGTTATCGCCAGTAGAACTTCCATTACAAAGTGGCAGAAAATAAAGCTCTAAGCAGCTGGTGAATACCGTTTTTCAGGCAGACGTGACCTAAGGAAGACTGTTACGTGTGAGCCGGGGGTTATGCTGGTTAGCCAACCATCTCTCTCCACGTCTCCTCTGCAGTGCACAGAAACAGCAAGAGTTGACGTCAGCTCCTCCTGACGTCCGCGCATGGTCTGAGTTGCAATGCTTAAGACTTAAAAAAAAAAAAAAAAAAAAAAAAAAAAGAAAAAAGAGAAAATTTGCTCACTGACCTGGAGTGGCCTGAACACTCCTTTAGGACTTTCCTGTTTTTATATATATATATATACATATATATATAAATATATATCTTTTTAAAACAATATAATTTGTTTATTTTACCAATTTTCCCTTTTTGATAGAGAGATTTGTGAGGATTGTGCTTGAAGGTGGTCTTTCAAGTGCACAAGAATATGAATGTAATTTTAGTCATGAGGTTACAAAAAAACATGAACAGTATGGTAGATGTTTTCTGACTTGAAAAATAACATGTAATAACGAACCGCTATGAGGTATTCACATATATACAGTAGTCTTAGAAACATGTCTAGGAACTTGGATTCAATATAATCATAACGCATGAACAGCACTCGCTTCTTTATTATCCTCTGGTATCGACATAACAGTCATCACTCTGCTTTCTTTCTCATGTGTGGTTCTTTTCATTATTTTTTTTCCCTTTCTTTTCTTCGCTGATGGTTGGCTTGAAATACTATCTGCTGTAAAGCTGTCTATTTTCAATTAATTCTTTTTTCTTTTTTTTGTTCTATCATTTTAACTTAAAACTGAAACCAAAAAAGAAAAACGAGCACTCCCCAATGCTGAAGCTGTGCTTCATGGCTTTTACACAGTTACGGCACATGCTGTCCACTTATAAAAGTCCCCATAAACACAAATCATTCACACTGTGATTTTTCTCCTCTTCCTCTTCCCGCTATCGAACGTTATATCCTGTCCTTTTGAAGTGAGTGCATTGAAGCCGCAGCACTGTTCATTTCCGTATACAACGAGAAGATTTGTTGATTTTCTTGGGTGTAGGTACTTTCACGTAGTGTGTGTGTGTGTGTAATGTGTGTGTGTGTGTGTTAGAGCACATTTGAGGAAAAGGAAAACCAAAACAAGCACCATATCCCTTGAGGCTTGCCACCAAATCAGAGTTTGGTTTTGGACCTCTACCAACTTCTTGTTAAATTCTCCTCACACACTTTCCTCATGAGCAGTGTTGGGTTGGAACAGACTACAGGCAATCTGATTAATCAGAGCAGGATACGTTTGGAAAAATCTGCTGTTATTTATTTTTTTTTATAGATGACTTAGAATCGTATTTTCGAGACCACTGAATCTGCCTATGAACTGCATAACTGCGTCTTCATGATCGAAAATACGACTAATCGTTGGCTCGGGAGTTACTTTGCTTAACGTTTTCATTTAAATCAAATCATTCCAGCTGTTACAAAAAAAAAAATCATTCCAGCTGTTAAAGGGGCAGTGTGTAATTTTAAGCAGCTCTGTCCTAGCCAAGAGGCGGGGCTTGTTTCAGGGCCGGAAAAAAATACAAACAGAAGCCTGAAACAACAAAACCATCGGGACTAATTCAAAGCAAAATTGTGAGTCACATTTTCTTCAAGATTTCTTTGATTATTTTTTAATTTTTTTTTTTTTTACTCATCTCTCACTGAAAATTATGAACTGTTCCTTTAATACAATTTGACAATGGGACTGTTACATTAACATAAACATAAACCTTTAATGTGTTTTGCAGCATATATGCATATATATATATATATATATATATATGAGACACTTTTTGGTAATAAATAATCAAATAGTTATATTGATCATAGTTTATTTTTAGGCCAAAATATACATTTTGTTGCTTAAACCATTTGATTGTGCAATTTTTAAATTTCCTTATTTACCCAACACTGCTCGTGAGTAACACAACATGTTAAACAAACGTTTTCCCTAAAAAGCTGTTGATATTTATGATGTCAAAAATCAGTTTTCTCACAATTCCAGCAATTAAAGTTTTAAAACATCCCTTAAAGTCTTTTAAAATAATCTACCAAGAACAGACGTTATGTTAATTTATGATCATGCACTTTACCAAAATTTTGATTACCAAAATTAATTTGTAATTTCATGTACAAGTGTATTATTATTATTATTATTATTATTATTATTATTATTATTGAAAAAACTCTCACAATGTGAATGTTGAATAATTAAGGACCTGTTCTACTCTCCTGCATGCAGGAAAATATTTCAAGGCAGTTTGAAGTATGCCACCAAAATACGGTCCTTGCAGGAAAAAATGACAGAACGAGTGTAGGTGGATGCACCTACATACTGTATCAAGGGTCACACACCCCACACTGTTTGTTTTTAGCTGTTCTTAAAATGCAAATACTAGCAACACACCAAGCAATTACAGCCAGATGAAACCAGCAGAAGACCCCACATCAATATTCACTCCAACTAGCTAACAGTTTAGCTACGTATGTGTGTTCAGCAGGTGTAGTCGTAGGCATGTGATGGATTTTGTCCCGGTATTGTGAAAATGTACAAGCTACAATTGTGCCATTGTTTTAGAGGTTCACATATTTGGCCTGAAATGTTTCCTGAAATGTTTTGGTTGTTTCTTGTTGTCTTCACACAAAGGGTCTGTTAACACATTGCCAAATCAAGCCTGTAATAATCTTTATGTTTTTGTTCACTTTTCTTGATTTTTATTTTGCTCTAGTTCTTTAGTCTCCCTCTGTCCATGCTACAACCATTCAAATAAAGTATTAACCTGATGACCTACTAAAGAGTTTCGAATCAGTTCCATGGTCCAGACGATGAAAGTACAGCAGTTTCTGGTAACTGAAGCAAAGACAGAAAGGAAAAACAAACAAACAAATAAATAAAATGAAATAAAATAAATATTACTACTACTACTAATAATAATCATCATCATCTTTATTATGATGATTATTATTATTATATTTTTCCCCATAACATTATGGGATTTAATTCAACATTAATAAGTAACGAAGAGCAGAAAATAAATATTCTGCAGTCACAATTTATTTTAATTTTTCATAATATGTTTTTGCTAAGCTTAATTTGACACATGATAATGAAAAATGTGATCTGAATAATTAGAGTTGAACACTTTGAGGGTTCGAGTGCTGTTAGAGGAAAATAATCAACAACAGGTGGATGTGATGCAGCCGAGTGTGATTACTTTTACCAGTGTAAATTGATTACAAATCATTATTTTCCAATAACAGGACATCCTGAAGTGTTTTATTCCTCTTATAACACAGCAATTTTCCAAAACGATTTCATTTATTTAAGAACAGCATTTACTTTTTATCCATTTATTGTTACACATAACATGATGTTACACATAACCTTCATAAAACAAGTTATTTCCTGCTGCATGTTAGGGAAGCTGTTTTCATTCTTTTTCTAAAAATTAATACAATAACAAAATAAAGCAGCTTGTCATGTATAGAGAAAGTGCAAATATATATATAAATATATATATATATATATATATATATATATATATATATATATATATATTATTAGTGTAAGTCCTGTGAATGAGCTGTTACTATAGACTATATAGTATATATATAGAAATATACACTTTCTGAGGATGAGTTAATGATAACAAAACTGATTCCAGTTATCTAGATAAATATCATGGATACATATAAATATATATTTAAAGTTTATGGTAAAAATCGATTTTATTTTTCATCATAAGCAGATTTTCTTATTCATTAGCAGCATTTTTCAAACTAAAAAAGCAATATTAACACATCATGTGACATGTCAATTTGTGAAATGTAAATGCTGAGTGCAGACTTTACAAGAAAGCACTTCAAGGAAGATCCACAAAGAAGATAAAGTGATTCATAGTGACACTTTTCGTTGAAAACTGATCGCCATGTTGAACACGGATCACCTCAGAGAGCAATGCCCACCCACGTATAACACACACACACACACACACACATGCACCGTGCATCTCAGTTCACTGCAACAGGCAAACAAACATCAATCACCTCTCAAAGGTCATCCACCGATCAGACATGGACCAACAGGGCGGCCTACACCTGTCAATAACCAGCTGCTTTCAAAATCTATGTCAATAATCTCTCACGTCTCACACATATGTAGCTCTGCGAGTAACATGTGATCACATGTCAGAGATACGTGACGCTGCTTTTTAAACACGTCATGCAATGTGACATCATCCGATCAGGAGTCAGATAGCAAGCTTTGAGAATGAATACTGTGAGGAAGAAATGAACACACAACATGAAAATAAATTATTCGTGTCATAAATCACATGTGAATATAATGAAACGTGACATAGGTTGTGTATAAAATGAATCAGGTGTAAAACTCACACGTGAGAATAAATGAATCATTTGAAAATCATCATGAAAATAAATGAATCATTTGAAAATCATCATTAAAATAAATGAATTATTTAAAATCATCAGGAAAATGAATGAATCATTTGAAAATCATCATTAAAATAAATGAATCATTTGAAAATCATCATGAAAATAAATGAATCATTTGAAAATCATCATGAAAATAATTGAATCATTTGAAAATCATCATGAAAATAAATGAATTATTTAAAATCATCATGAAAATAAATTAATAATTTTAAAATCATCATGAAAATAAATGAATCATTTGAAAATCATCATGAAAATAAATGAATTATTTAAAATCATCATGAAAATAAATGAATCATTTGAAAATTATCATGAAAATAAATGAATCATTTGAAAATCATCATTAAAATAAATGAATCATTTGAAAATCATCATGAAAATAAATTAATAATTTTAAAATCATCATGAAAATAAATGAATCATTTGAAAATCATCATGAAAATAATTGAATCATTTGAAAATCATCATGAAAATAATTGAATCATTTGAAAATCATGAAAATAATTGAATCATTTGAAAATCATCATGAAAATAAATGAATTATTTAAAATCATCAGGAAAATAAATGAATCATTTGAAAATCATCATTAAAATAAATGAATCATTTGAAAATCATCATTAAAATAAATGAATCATTTGAAAATCATCATGAAAATAAATTAATAATTTTAAAATCATCATGAAAATTAAAGAATCATTTGAAAATCATCATGAAAATAAATGAATCATTTGAAAATCATCATGAAAATAAATGAATCATTTGAAAATCATCATGAAAATAAATTAATAATTTTAAAATCATCATGAAAATAAATGAATCATTTGAAAATCATCATGAAAATAATTGAATCATTTGAAAATCATCATGAAAATAAATGAATTATTTAAAATCATCATGAAAATAAATGAATCATTTGAAAATCATCATGAAAATAAATGAATCATTTGAAAATCATCATGAAAATAATTGAATCATTTGAAAATCATCATGAAAATAAATGAATTATTTAAAATCATCAGGAAAATAAATGAATCATTTGAAAATTATCATGAAAATAAATGAATCATTTGAAAATCATCATGAAAATAAATGAATCATTTGAAAATCATCATGAAAATAAATGAATCGTTTGAAAATCATCATGAAAATAAATGAATCATTTGAAAATCATCATTAAAATAAATGAATCATTTAAAAATCATCATGAAAATAAATTAATAATTTTAAAATCATCATGAAAATAAATGAATCATTTGAAAATCATCATGAAAATAATTGAATCATTTGAAAATCATCATGAAAATAAATGAATTATTTAAAATCATGATGAAAATAAATGAATTATTTAAAATCATCAGGAAAATAAATGAATCATTTGAAAATCATCATTAAAATAAATGAATCATTTGAAAATCATCATTAAAATAAATGAATCATTTGAAAATCATCATGAAAATAAATTAATAATTTTAAAATCATCATGAAAATTAAAGAATCATTTGAAAATCATCATGAAAATAAATGAATCATTTGAAAATCATCATGAAAATAAATGAATCATTTGAAAATCATCATGAAAATAAATTAATAATTTTAAAATCATCATGAAAATAAATGAATCATTTGAAAATCATCATGAAAATAATTGAATCATTTGAAAATCATCATGAAAATAAATGAATTATTTAAAATCATCATGAAAATAAATTAATAATTTTAAAATCATCATGAAAATAAATGAATCATTTGAAAATCATCATGAAAATAAATGAATCATTTGAAAATCATCATTAAAATAAATGAATCATTTGAAAATCATCATGAAAATAAATTAATAATTTTAAAATCATCATGAAAATAAATGAATCATTTGAAAATCATCATGAAAATAATTGAATCATTTGAAAATCATCATGAAAATAAATGAATCATTTGAAAATCATGAAAATAATTGAATCATTTGAAAATCATCATGAAAATAAATGAATTATTTAAAATCATCAGGAAAATAAATGAATCATTTGAAAATCATCATTAAAATAAATGAATCATTTGAAAATCATCATTAAAATAAATGAATCATTTGAAAATCATCATGAAAATAAATTAATAATTTTAAAATCATCATGAAAATTAAAGAATCATTTGAAAATCATCATGAAAATAAATGAATCATTTGAAAATCATCATGAAAATAAATGAATCATTTGAAAATCATCATGAAAATAAATTAATAATTTTAAAATCATCATGAAAATAAATGAATCATTTGAAAATCATCATGAAAATAATTGAATCATTTGAAAATCATCATGAAAATAAATGAATTATTTAAAATCATCATGAAAATAAATGAATCATTTGAAAATCATCATGAAAATAAATGAATCATTTGAAAATCATCATGAAAATAATTGAATCATTTGAAAATCATCATGAAAATAAATGAATTATTTAAAATCATCAGGAAAATAAATGAATCATTTGAAAATTATCATGAAAATAAATGAATCATTTGAAAATCATCATGAAAATAAATGAATCATTTGAAAATCATCATGAAAATAATTGAATCATTTGAAAATCATCATGAAAATAAATGAATCATTTGAAAATCATCATGAAAATAAATGAATCATTTGAAAATCATCATGAAAATAAATGAATCATTTGAAAATCATCATGAAAATAAATGAATCATTTGAAAATCATTATGAAAATAAATGAATTGTTTGAAAATCATCATGAAAATAAATGAATTGTTTGCAAATCATCATGAAAATAAATGAATTATTTAAAATCATCAGGAAAATAAATGAATCATTTGAAAATCATCATGAAAATAAATTAATAATTTTAAAATCATCATGAAAATAAATGAATCATTTGAAAATCATCATGAAAATAATTGAATCATTTGAAAATCATCATGAAAATAAATGAATCATTTGAAAATCATCATGAAAATAAATGAATCATTTGAAAATCATCATGAAAATAAATGAATCATTTGAAAATCATCATGAAAATAAATGAATCATTTGAAAATCATCATGAAAATAAATGAATCATTTGAAACATGAAAAGACATGAATTGTGAAAATAATCACATTAAAGAAATCACATGAAAATAAATGAATCAATTTAAAAAATAACAAAAATATATTAAAAATCATGAGAATCAATAAATCATGTATAAAGAATCACACATCACAATATACAATTTATGTGCAGAAATCATATATTATATGAAAAAATTGTTTGTAACAGACCATGAGAGACGTCGAAAAGCCTCATTTGTACACTTTGTGATTTTTCCATAAGCGATGATCCATTTTCATTAAATTGTCTTTACCCTTGACTGAAAACTGATATAACAGATGATTATTTTATGGGATGTTGCATTTTCCTTCCCATCCATCACATCATCAAAGTTATTTTAATTATATAAGAAAAAAAGATTAGCATTTACATTCAACACAGGTTTCCTAAGGACACATTTTCCATCAGTGGCCTCGTGCAGAAACTCGGCCAATCCCGCTGAAAACAAACAGATCGATGCGTGATGTAAATACACACAATACTGCTGTCTGATCTCTCGGAGCCAGTCAGTCAGCCGTTAGACCCTCGGCTGTTTCACAATCTGTGAAATTAATAAGCGCTCACGGCAGTCCCGAGCTCTTTCTTCAGCTCAGGATTGTTCTTTTGTCCAGCTCAGGGTCAGCTGAAGAATGGACTACCTGAGGAGAACGAGCATGTTCCTGGGCTTCTGCCTGAACCTGAACTGGCTTTGCTTGGTTTCAGCAGTGAAGGTCAGTCTGAACTTTGCTTTTTTACATGGAAACTTGTTCCTGCTTGTGTGTGTGTGTGTGTGTGTGTGTGTGTGTGTGTGTGTGTGTGTGTGAAAATTAAATGCAGATGTTACAGTTCAGGATCAGTGTCGTTTTTTAAAATGACAAAAAGTAAACAACTTCTGCAGCTTTCTTTAATAATTTCACTGTAAATGTAATTTTTTAAAGTGTAATTTTACTGTAAAGTCGCTTTTTGTATCCAGGAATCTTTCTATTCTTGTTTAAGTTGCATTTCTATAACCAATAAGCTGTGTATAAACCTAGAAACAAATTCCAAAGTTAACCCTTTCATGCATAAATGATTTTAAAACATTTCAAGCTTTTATTAAGATGATTTTTATGGATTACATTTTTTTTACCCTGAGTAAAAAAATGGATTTAACATAATACAGAATTTTTTAATTAAATTATGAAAAAACCTTAATATTTAAGGAAATTATTACATAAAATTATATAAATTATCTTGATATATATTAAATGTATGCAGTTTAAGAATGTTGTATGATGCAGCTGAATTATGCTGAATCACTGCTGAATTTTCAGTACCGCCTGATTTTCAGACCCCAAGACCTTTTAATTTACTGTTCTATAAATTATTCATTAAATCCTTAGTATTTCAACCTGGAACTGAGCTGGAATTCAGTGAGATTTTTTTTTGAAACAATTCCAGGGGAAAAAAAAAAAAAAAACCTGACGCTCTTGTGCAACCAGTTTCTATGAAAAGTCACATAATTAGCTGAATAGAGTTGTTGTGTGAACAATTAAAGAGTCACATGATCCCAGTATATTAGATTACATTCGACTTCAGTTTCTTCATGCACTAAAGAGTACTAAAGGATCAGTACAACAAATGCAGGTTAGTATCTTTATGGATGTTTTGTGGAAGACCTCAGCATCATGAAGACCAAGGAGTTATCCAAACAGGTCCTGGAAAAAGTATTATTCATCCATCCATCCATCCATCCATCCATCCATCCATCCATCCATCCATCCATCCACCCACCCACCCACCCACCCACCCACCCACCCACCCACCCATCCACCCATCCACCCACCCATCCACCCATCCACCCACCCATCCACCCACCCACCCATCCATCCATCCACCCACCCATCCATCCATCCATCCATCCATCCATCCATCCATCCATCCAACCTGGAGTTCATCGCAGGGGGACTCAGGGGACATCCTGCATAGGGTTCCAACCCATCACAGAGCACACACACACATTCACACACTATGGAGATGCCAATCATCAGAAAAGGCATGTCTTTGGACTGAGGGAGGAAACTGGAGAACCCTGAGGAAACCCCATACACACAGGGAGAACATGAAAACCCCATGCATGTGAAGCAAAAGTTTGAACCATTAAACCGTCTCATGCAGAGCAATATTATATCCCTTATTAAACAACAGGAAGAATACAGCACAGCCCCAACTCTAGACGAAGAGGTTCACCAGGGTTCTCCAGGGTTCCTGTTTTTGTTCCTGAGCTTGAGATAAAGTCTCTGAGGGATTTTGCCGGTCCATCCTGACTTGTATCCAATCCAGGATGTATTCCTTGTTTCTGAAATGTTCCTACATATAAATAAATGAATATACGCTACATATAAAAATCTATTTCTTACTGATATTGGGGCTATAAATAGTGTAATTCTGTACTGCCTCTTAAACTCAAATCCTCTGAATAGTTATTAGTCACTTTGGATAAAATTGTCTTTCGAATTAGTCATTTTTATATCCATTTTTATCACAACCTTCTCATGTTTCTACATAACCTGCATTTGATTCCATGCAACGCTTCCATTCTTTAATGGATTTCTTTAGAAAAAAAGGATCTACCACTTTTAATGTTTTAATTTGACTCACCCTTGTACCACCTCCAACACCAGACATAACTCTAGACAGCTGAAAGACTTCTTTTAGTTATGAAATGTATAACATGAAGAAAGCTGTTGAGAATTTCTCATAAAAAAACCTCAAACTGTCCATCATTCCTGAATTCACCATAGTCACGTATATCCGCTCGGAGATGCTCATAGTGCTTGTTTAAACATTTTTTAGGTAAAAGAGATTTCATAGCAACGACCAAAAATACCAGAGAGTTAGAAAAGATTGTCTAGTGTACATCGAGCTTAAAGTCTGCATGAGCGCATGCACATGTGACTAACAGATTTCTTTTGTCTAAGCTATCAGGAAGTGAGGTCATCAACCTTGGACACAAATCAACAGCCTGGGAGCCTTTAATGAACATTGCTGCGAATCTCTCCTCCATTTCCAGGTCAGTCTGAAGGATCTTTAACGGGTTCATTTGGGGGTTTTTTTCTGGAAGAGAGCGTTATTTATTGAATATATTAATTTATTCTTTTAAATGCATTAATATGAAGCTATTGGCTTTTGATTAAAGTGAGAAAATTGCAAAAATAATTGCTAAATAACTGATAGCTAGATAGCTTGAGTATACACTAATTATACTAGCTAGAAAATTAGATAGATAGAATAACTTACATGTTATCTAACAAGTAAAATTACCCACAATGTGCTTTTATAGCTATAGTTACTGTTTACACCCTAAAGTAGATTACTTTTCTATAACACAACGTCCCAAAGTGTTTTTAATCCTCTTTTACCACTACCAATAATTACAAATTTCTATTAATTACATTGCAACACATCATATCACCTAGTATCTGTTTATACAGTAATGTTAAACGGCCAAAGAAATCCTAACTTTAGCTAATCCTGTATCTATAATCACATGTTCCCTCGCTTTTTTTCTTGTTTTGAGTCTGTAGAAGTCAGTAAACATAAATAAGTGTATCTTGTAAAATTACCAAGGTTTTTCATGGTGTAAAAACTCTTCTGTCCTAATCGTTCCATCTGTTAGAAAGCTGCGACACTGGAGACTCCTTCCATAAACGTCTCCATGTCAACAGTCGAACAATCGTTTGTAATATATGTATAATTTCTTTATGAGGTAATTATGTGGTTAAATAAAAATGCCTTTAAAAATAATGAAAACATTTTCTACATAAAATAAAACTTGGTCTCAGGAGTTGGTAGGGGCATTGGTGGCTCAGTGGTAGGTTTCTCACCCACCATGCCGAAGGTTCGATTCCCAGCCAATGCCCCAATCCCAGCCACTGGATACAATGCCGGTCCCAAGCCCAGAAAAATGGGAGGGTTACATCAGGAAGGGCGTAAAACATTTGCCAAGTTGTTGTGCGGACCAGTCGGTCCGCTGTGGCGACCCCAAACAGGGAGCAGGCGAAAGCAACTTCTTCTTCTCAGGAGTTGGTGCCTCAATTGGTACAAAATCCAGACCCAAATGCAGGGATAAAATGAAAAATGGAGGATTTATTAACAAAATAACAAAACTACAGAAAACACTAGGGAAAACTAGACAACCATGTACAAAATAACAAAGACTACACAGAAAACAAACAGCAGAAATCAGGAGGCAAATCCAGGTAACAAAAGACAAGGACTCAGCAAAACAAAAGCACAAGACAGCGGGTATAAATCGGGAAGGTAATTATTGAGACATAAGGAACAGGTGTGCAGAGGAAAGGGAAGAATAGGGCGGGGCAAGCACATGTGCATACACAACGTATACGGAAGCACATGGAAACATATTTATCGCTATACTAAACAAAAAGTCCATATTTGGCGTGATAAACCTTTGTCGTTAGTCAGTAGTCAGTATCAGTAGTCTCGGATACATGTGTCGTTTTATATGGAAATTGGCTTGTAGATTCTTTGGAGTATCTTGAAGGATCTGACACAGTTCTTTTGAAGATTTTGCCTGTCAGTCAGCGCTCACGTTTTTGCCTAAAAAGTGGTCTGCTACATTATATGTTATACAAAAACGTGTGTATACCGTATATACACCTGTGATTTGTAGCTGTGCTACGGTCAAGGAAATGTAAAGAGAATCCAACAGCAGGTGATATTCCATGTGTGGCTTCACCTGCAGCATCACCTCCACCTTTGAGTTTCGAACCCTCGATCCCGAAGGCATCATCTTCTACGGAGACACCAAAAATGGCCAGGACTGGTTTGTGCTTTCTCTCCATGATGGTATTCCTGAAGTGCAGATTGGCAAAGCGAATATCCTGGTCAGTGTGAAAGGAGGACCGAAACTGAACGATGGAGTTTGGCACAAGGTAAGACATCGGTGCCAGTGTATTCTAATAAATCACCTTATTACCTCAAATCTAAAGGGAGGGATGAGCAGGAAACTTTATATAACGAATAAATGTGTGGATTAAAGGATAAATACTGCATGTGAATCTTCAATTAATGTTTTTTTAAAGGGTGTGTCACAATTATTGGCACCCACAGGAATTCTAAAAGGAGAATAGTCTAAAAATAAACCTTCAAATTATTAATTGAGGAAATGTAAGCGGATTTAATGTATAGTTGGCTATCTCAGGAATAAATCTGACGTAGAGGGATATTGACAGACATGCCACAAGTGTGAAAAACCCGCATGTAATTAAGCCGAGAATTACAGTGAGTGCATGTCAGGGGTCAAAACATTCAGACAGCGTTAATGAAAGAGCAGGCTATAATCAAGATACAGGAAAAACAAGCGAGGAAAACGAGGAAAAACTACTGACAACATCAGAAACGAAGACACAAGAGGATATTAACAGACAAAGTAATCAAGAACTAACACAAAACATCTGGGTAATAATCTAAAATCTATTTTTTTTCCCCTTTTTTTGGGGGGTTGTTGTGGGCGGAGACAGGACCATAACTGAAATCAACACACACTTAAACATACTGTATGGTTTTTGTCGCTATGGAAACCATGACATTAAAAATTATTCCGCATATCCATCTGAAAAAGACAAACAAAAACAGAAAATAATATTTTTAAAAATTAATTAAATGACATTTTGTCATATCAGCTTGTAAAAAAAAAAATCAGTAAATCCAAACTAGTAATAAATGAATAGTTTAATAAATTAATTAGTAACTTCATTTCAGATGGATGTACAAATGATTTTTGAGATTTGTTTTTTAAAATCTCCCAAAAAATGTCAGTCTATCTATCATGATAGAAATTAAGAAATTGAATCCAAGCTTGATTGAAGATTAAAAAAACAGTTTCTCCCAGTTTTAGTTCCCACCTACTGGCTAACTGTCCAACACACAACGCCCACCCGAGCATGCAGATGAAGACATGTGTTTTCTCAGCACTGCATCTTTTCAAATAACTGCTCATAGGAAGAGACGCTCATGTCCTTCCTCCATGTGCACGACTTAAAATAAGCCTGTTACTGGCAAGAGAAGAAAGTTTTTCCTTTCACCTAGACAATAAGAGCCAGTAACACTTTCCTGAAACACAGCCTGGGGTGGAGCTGCAGATCAAATAAAGTCAACAAACATGAGAACCTGAACAAACAAACAAACAAACAGACGATAGATAGATCTATCTGTCTGTCTGTTTTTATCTATCTATCTATCTATCTATCTATCTATCTATTTTTTTTGTCTGTCTGTCTGTCTGTCTTTCTGTCTGTCTGTCTGTCTATCTATCTATCTATCTATCTATCTATCTATCTATCTATCTATCTATCTATCTATCTATCTATCTATTTATCTACTTTTCTGTCTATTTTGTCTGTCTGTTTTATCTATCTATCTATCTATCTATCTATCTATCTATCTATCTATCTATCTATCTATCTAAAACCCATCTTTTCCCGTCTGTCTGTCTGTCTGTCTATCTATCTATCTATCTATCTATCTATCTATCTATCTATCTATCTATCTATCTATCTATCTATCTAACTATCTATCTATCTATCTATCTGTCTGTCTATCTGTCTATCTATCTATCTATCTATCTATCTATCTATCTATCTATCTATCTATCTATCTATCTATCTATCTGTCTGTCTGTCTGTCTGTCTGTCTGTCTGTCTGTCCATCTGTCTATCCATCTATCCATTTGTCCATCTGTCTATCTGTCTGTCTGTCTGCTTATTCTGTTTTCATAAACGATATAAGAAACCAGTGATGCATATAATCAGAAATTAATTTTCGGTGATTTATATAGTCTGCATTTGCCACATCTGGAAAATCCAGTGGATTTTTTCAGCCCTAAATGAGCATGTCTTCTTTAATGATACGCTCATGTGTATTTGATCTGTAGCAGCTGAACATCAGGCTCTAAAACTGATCTTTAATCTGTAATCTAAACAGTAATTACTGATAAATATCTGGGACATTCAGGATCATTCATTAATTTTTTAAATCTTAAAAAATAAACATTGTTAGTATCTAACTGTTTGCACTGAGATCAAACTGAGCCATGAATTGTTTGAG
>JAUCMX010000012.1:22905028-23030028 GCA_033459395.1 Hemibagrus guttatus | reverse complement strand
GTATAACACAAAGACAGCTCCATGAAGACATGGTGTGGAGGTTTAGGTTTTAGTGGAAGAACTCGAGTGTCCTTGCACTGAGCCCTGACTCTGACTCAACCCCACTGAACACCTTTGGGATGAACTGGAACTGGAGCCTCATCACCATCTTAACATCAGAGTCTGAGCTCACCAGTGCTCTTGTAGAATGTGTGAATGAGCCCAAATCCACACAACCACAATCCAACATCTAGTAGAAAGCTTCCGAGAAGAGAAGAGAAGAGAAGAGAAGAGAAGAGAAGAGAAGAGAAGAGAAGAGAGGAGAGGAGAAGAAAAGGGGCGGAGAGAAGAAGAGAAGGGGTGGAGAGGAGAAGAGAAGAGAAAAGGTGGAGAGGAGAAGTGAAGAGAAGAGAAGAGAAAAGAAAAGAAGAGCAGAGAAGAGTTTATTATAAGACCAAAGAGAGGGAATAAATCTGGAATGAGATGTTCAGCAAGTACATACAGGCGTGATAGTCAGGGGTGCACAAACTTTTGGTTATAAAGTGTTTAATCCCTGAACACTTGCACATTAATCTGCATTCATCTGCACTGTAATTATTAGCTTGTTGCATGTAGCCTGGCCATACATGCAAATAATATATATATATATATATATATATCATTCTTAATCGAAAGTCTAATCATTTTATATGTTATTAAAAGATTCACAGTAGACTGAATAAGTTGCACTTCAGTAAGAGCTACATCACTGAATTCTGTAATCCAGGCTCTCGCTGTGGAGCTGAAGGAAGAATCCGGTTCGAGCAACGCTGCCGACTCCACCAAGCTGACGCTGACTTTACTGAAACATTCCCTGGAGTTGAACGGTGAGACAGCGCTGGAGGACGAAAGCATCGACTTCCTCTCGAGGTGGAAGGAAGGGATGAGCTTAGCGTTCGGTGGAGTGCCAGGTAAAGCAACCGGTAAAATCATCACCGTTTACCTCAACTGATATACACCATTTATTCTTTTTTTCTTAATTCTTTTTAATGTTTCTTTATCCCTTTGCCTTTCTGTGGGCTCCAGAATTATTTACACCCCCCATTTAAAAGAAAAAAAAATTGTCAAATTAAATAATTTCTGTTCTCTGAGAAACTGGAAGTAAATTTGGTGGTAAAGCAGTTCATCAAAAATGCCTAAAAATAAAAAAATGTTATTAAAAATACATTTCAGAAAACTAATAAATATAATCTAATAATTAAAACATTATATTAAATCATATGGGAAATTATTGGCACCCCAAAGAACATATGAAACACAGAGGGTTATTGACTTAAACACAAAAACGTACACATGTAAAGAAAAAAAAATCAATTAATTGAAATGAAAATCCGTTAACATTATAAAATCTTTACAGCTCACTCTGATGTTTCAGGTCAGAAATCTAGTCACCTTTTGTATGTGCATATCTACATAAATATATCTTTTAATAGTTTATTTTTGTGGATTATTTTGAAGACAGTGATTAGTGCTACAAGATAGATAATATTAGTACTAATATAATACACTAATCTTTAATATATCTAAGAATATAGCTCTGAAATATCTCTGCATGGTCTCTGGGATTTATTATGTGGTTGTGGGTGTTTTGTATGATGTGACACACTTTTGCAGGTGAGAGTGAGGACTCGACGAGCTCGCACCACCTCCAGGGCTGCTTGGAAAAAATTCTGATTCAGGGACAAGACATCGATCTCGATCGGGCTTCCTTCAAGCACACGTATATCTCATCACACAGCTGTCCTGCAAACGCAGTGAATGAACTCACGGAGAGTTAGTACATCAGAGGTGTTGTTTTTTTAATCACAGAAAGAGGCGTGGCTACACCGTCACCAACCAGCTTCCACCAAACAAATTAAATTCAGTTAAATCATCATTCCAGTTTGACTAAATCCTACATAATTACAGTAGAAGTGTCACGTTGGCCCACCTTTACCACCCCATGTTTAAAATCCTGGACCCCTGATTTAGTTCACAACTCATTTCTTCAGATTATTTCAATGGCAAGGAAGTAAATATCCTTCTAACCAACAACAGCTAACAAATAATAGTCATGTTACATTATCCCATGATATATTCATCCCAGGACATTAACCTGCCTTGTTGCTTTGTGCTTTTCTTTCCTTTGTGTTCATACCGTGTTCAGGTCACAGAAGATTGAAAGATAATTAATGAGTGTTTTCTTACAAAATTTAATAAAACATCTCACTTTATCCAGCTTGTTTAAAGGTTTTTGTGTTATAAATGTCAGATCTCTGTATATGAAATTCAGCCAATAGTACCACAAGATCTATATTATGGTATTGTTTAGAGTTTATATTTTAAAATAGTTTTTTAAAATCAGTAATCTTATTACATTTGATAACAAATAGATGAACAATAAGAAGTATGTCTGTCGTCAAGAACGGCATTGTAGAAGGCAAGTCCAAGACCAGAAGTACCTGAGATCGAGTCAGGACAAAATGAAAGAATCAAAGAGTCAAATGAAAGAATCAAAGAGTCAAAGATCAAGAGAATCGACCTACGCTTCACATCAACTAGTTGACTTCATTCGTACATTGCTCAGTGATTAAGCAGTTTCACTTCTTGATGAACATGAAGTGAAACTGCTTAATCACTGAGCAACTGAGAAACTGAGCAGTTTGACTTCTTGATGAACATCATTGTTTTTATGGACAGAATTTCTAGGCGCAGCCAGGAGCTGGAGGGAGTCCGATTTGGGGACCACAGGATTTCATCGCTGATTTTTGCAGATGATGTTGTCCTGTTGGCTCCTTCAAGCCTGGACTTACAGCATGCACTGGGGCATTTTGCAGCTGAGTGTGAAGCGGCTGGGATGAGGGTCAGCACCTCCAGATCTGAGGCCATGGTTCTCAACCGGAAAAAGGTGGCTTGCACCCTCCAGGTTGGAGGGGAGTTACTTCCTCAAGTGGAGGAGTTTAAGTATCTCGGGGTCTTGTTCACGAGTGAGGGAAGGATGGATTGTGAGATTGACAGACGGATCGGTGCAGCGGCAGCAGTAATGCGGTCTATGTACCGGTCTGTTGTGGTGAAGAAGGAGCTGAGCCGGAAGGCGAAGCTCTCGATTTACCAGTCAATCTACGTTCCTACTCTCACCTATGGTCATGAGCTCTGGGTCATGACCGATTGGGTAAGATCCCGGATACAAGCGGCTGAAATGAGCTTCCTCCGTAGGGTGGCGGTGTGCTCCCTTAGAGATAGGGTAAGGAGCTCTGTCACCCGGGAGGAGCTCGGAGTAGAGCCGCTGCTCCTCCACATCGAAAGAAGTCTCCCTGGAGAGGTGTTCCGGGCATGCCCCACCGGGAAGAGGCCCCAGGCAAGACCCAGGACACGCTGGAGAGATTATGTCTCTCGGCTGGCCTGGGAACGCCGCGGGGTCCCTCCGGAAGAGCTGGAGGAAGTGTCTGGGGAGAGGGAGGTCTGGGCATCCCTGCTTAGACTGCTGCCCCCGCGACCCGGGTCCAGATAAGCAGAAGGCAATGAATGAATGAATGAATGAACTTCTTGATGAACATTTTGCAAAAGAAAAGACAACACAAACAATATTTTTAAAAACTCTCAGGTGAGATCAAGGCTCAAGACTGAAACAAGTCCAAGTACAAATGCAAATAAATCTTATTGATTTAGAGACAAGTTCAAATCAATACATAAGACATCTCGAGACCGAACTTGACTCATCCAGCCCTTTTATGACCACATACTCTAATGACATTGTACCTGATCTAGGATGCTCAAAATGAGAAATCCTGGAGTTGACTCCGATTCTGATTCGAGTGAATATGAATCAGTTGAGTCGATTCCGCATAACAATTTATGTACAGACAGGAAACGAGATATAATAAAATAAACAGTGCAATATTAATTAATTATTCGTATAATACAGCTTATAACTGTTATGTTCCAGCTGTTATGTCTTTCAAACTGAACTACTAACTGAAAAAGGTTTATGAAACATTCTCATTTTCACGTTTTTTTTTTTTTAAATTTTATTATTATTATTATTATTTTTAAATCAGACATCCGTATGGACATCTTCATCAAGGTGTTTTGGTCATACAGTCATCGATTATTGGCGTCTGGTTGAGATTGTTTTGTGTAAACAATGAGTTTTTTCATTCAACATCTCCAGACTAGGAATATTTACGAACAGCGTCACTGTGTGGAATCGATTCTGAATCTTCAGAGTCGACTCTTGAATCCCAACTGTCTGGAACCGAGTCACAATAATGCCTCTTTTTATAATCCAAACACAGTCCTTTTTATTAAGTACTTTTTTGTTGTTAAAAACAGGTTATTTATCTTCATGATGCTTTATCAAAAAGGGAATAGTGAAAAAAAAAGAAACAAACAGATTTAAATTGATAATGCAAGCTAGAATTTGTGTGCTCTAGTGCCATCTAGTGGACATTCTCACATTTTAACATATAAAAAGCTCTGCATGTCAGAGTGATTACATAAATATTCAAATACTCATTCAAAGTATTTAACAAATCACTAAAGATCAGAGTACAGTATCAGAGTTTCTCTTTCACTCAAATACAGAATTATTGGCACCCTTAAAGAACATAAACAAATATGATCATATAGCACAAATAACAACATAATAAAAGCTAAATATCCCGCAGTGTTGGATTAAATCTGGATCTGTCTCTGCATTTTCTCACTGTGTCTAACGTGATAAAATTCCTCACATCAGGCTGATGATCCCTCCAGAGATGAACAATCCTAGTAGCACCTGCAGTACTGAAACTTGAGCGCTGTTGTTGGTTGTGAATTGTTGTAGCCCTGGATAAAAATAATAAATAATTTGATTATTTATTAGGAAATTCACAAAGCTGTAGACTGAGAAACTGTAGAAGGGTCAACACTAAGAGGGATTTTTGTGTGTGTTTGGACGTTAACACGCTACCTGACATGCATGGAGACTGACTATACAGTACATCAGTACAAAACAGTAGAAAGTGGGACTGCATTTACAAATAAACACTAGACTGGAATGTTCACTCAGTTCACAGTAACTTAACAAAACCTTTAACGTTCAGTTATAAGGTCTGGAAGTATCATTAGAATAAGAGATCCATTTACCTTCTACCTTCAGTAAAACAGCTCCTGGTTCTCCGTCCTGAGATTCATCATGGATGAGACACTGATATAATCCTGCATCAGACGGGTGAACTGGACTGATGTGAAGAGAGAGATCACCGTCTAGAAAGCTTTCTACTGACATCTTAAATCTGCTTTCAGTAGTCACCGATCTGTTAGCAGGAGTGTACAGCAGAACCGTGTGTCCATCTTTCATCCATTTTACATCTTTAACGTCTTGTCGAGTGTCTCCGTAGCACGGGAGGGTGACGTTCTCCCCCTCGAAAGCCTTTACGAATGTCGGAACTTCCGGGTAAACAAAAACAAATCACCTTATTACTTTTAGCATTTAGTGTGGCTGGTCAGACTTTACTACAGACACGTTAAGAGTGACAGAATTTTCTGCTGATGACAGCAAGCACACTTACCGATAACTTTCAGCTTTACTTCAGTAACTGTTTGTCCATTACAGCTGCACATGTAGGAGCCGGCATCATTGTAGGCTACTGAACTGATCGTCAGGGAGAAATCTCCTCTGCTTGTATCTCCTTTTACTGAATATCTGCTTTGTAAATGCTCATGTTTGGGACACATCACGCTCTGAGCAACGACGGCTCTTTTAGGAATGAAGCGGATCCACCGAACCTCTGGACAATTTCCTGAGCAGCTACACGGGAGGGTCAGGGGTTTATTCACCATGGAGTCTCTGAAGAGGAAGGCTTGGCACTGCTGGATCAGCAGGTAAACTAACAGATCAGAGAACAGATCAGAATAGACATTTTGAACATGTGACACACTCAAGTCAGAACAGTTTCCTGTCCAGAATTTACAGCTGTTTCTTTTGGAAATCGATCCTCGTTCAGCATCTCGTTCAGGTGATCTCGGCCTGAGTGTTTTGGTGTGGATCTGAGCGTGATTGCTGTGTTCGTATATGTTTAAAGAAACAGAACCAAGGGACAAAACTCACCAGGTTCCAGAAACAAACGCTGCAGACTTTTGAGAATGTTAAAGAAAGATCTCACACTAGTGTCTACAACTTCCTCTGAAAGAAGCACATGTACACTGCTGCTTAGGTGATACTTTGATCTTTACTCCATCGGTCACTTGTGCGTAATGAAATGTATACACCTGAAACTAGAATATCTTTCAGTAAACAGGGCAGGTCTACTGTGGAGTTGGACTATTGGATTAGACTTTAGATTAGACTGATGAAACATTTCGATGTGAACATAAAGACATTACAGTGTGATTATTGGACCAACATGACTTAACTATTTTTGGATGTCATGTAAATTTACATTATCTTAATATAACACTTTTCTCTCTCTTTTTTAGGAGGTGATAGAGAAGTCTAAAGCAGGAGAAGTCTTATGTTCAAGTCTATTTTTTCTTTCTTGTATTTATTTAATTCAGGCAAATAATACAACAACCAACACACACCTCTAAATTGAGCAGCTGCTTGAATTCATTGATAATCATGCATGAGAAAAATACATACTGTAAGTGAACTCTACATTATGGGAAGAATCTCCCTTCTGTCCAAAATGAAACAGAAACTCTGATTAAAGTGGTGTCTCCTTCAGTCCACAGAAACACCTCTGTAATACCGTACACTTACACCGGATTGTATCACACTTGTAGTAATGTAGTGGATTTAAGTGTGAGATCTGTTCTGCATCTCTCCTGCAGTTACTGTTTAAATCATCATTATGTGTTTTATACAGAATTATAAACAGTAACACTTACCTATCACAGGAAAGACAGGACTTAAAAACCCCTTCATGATGATGTTTCAGAACAGCAGACCTGCAGAGTTATTTCACACACCGTAAAGAAACAGAAACCTTATCACTAATGCTCTTCTTCTTCTTAAAACAGTTAAAGATTTTAAATATATCAATACACATGAAGTTAAATAGGCTGACATCACATTTACAGTTCACAGTTAGCTTGTGGCTTTATTTACGTGTTAAGTGTTACTACTATTTAACAAAGGTATAAAAAGAAAAGAAAAGAAAACCTCACTGATTTGCAATGCAAGTTGAAAAACGTTCCTGAAAGACTACCTGGATGTACCACGAAGGAGGTGAACTCATATGAGGCTTTTAAACAGGACTGATCTGTACCAATATTAACCTCCACGATGGAGCTAGAAATGTGTCAAAACTGGGCTTACACTTTGCATACAGGTTATTCATACAGATATTTCAGCCAATGGGGACACGGTGGCTTAGTGGTAGGCGGTTCGATTTCTGCCTCAGCCGGGTGTGTGTGTGTGGGTGGTGGGTGATGTGTGGTGGGTGGTGGGCTCGATGCAGGGGAATTCACCCTTTCTTCATTAGTTTCAAACATTTCTCCCGCAGTTATTTCCCTCTATTCGAATACAACAGGAAATAGTCTCTTCCGTCGCTCAACACTCTCAAGGTTTGATTTCTGCCTCAGCCGGGTGTGTGTGTGTGGGTGGTTTCGAAAGTAATAGTACACAGTTGTTGAGAGACGTGACAAACATGAGCATTTACAAAGCAGATATTCAGTAAAAGGAGATACAAGCAGAGGAGATTTCTCCCTGACGATCAGTTCAGTAGCCTACAATGATGCCGGCTCCTACATGTGCAGCTGTAATGGACAAACAGTTACTGAAGTAAAGCTGAAAGTTATCGGTAAGTGTGCTTGCTGTCATCAGCAGAAAATTCTGTCACTCTTAACGTGTCTGTAGTAAAGTCTGACCAGCCACACTAAATGCTAAAAGTAATAAGGTGATTTGTTTTTGTTTACCCGGAAGTTCCGACATTCGTAAAGGCTTTCGAGGGGGAGAACGTCACCCTCCCGTGCTACGGAGACACTCGACAAGACGTTAAAGATGTAAAATGGATGAAAGATGGACACACGGTTCTGCTGTACACTCCTGCTAACAGATCGGTGACTACTGAAAGCAGATTTAAGATGTCAGTAGAAAGCTTTCTAGACGGTGACCTCTCTCTTCACATCAGTCCAGTTCACCCGTCTGATGCAGGATTATATCAGTGTCTCATCCATGATGAATCTCAGGACGGAGAACCAGGAGCTGTTTTACTGAAGGTAGAAGGTAAATGGATCTCTTATTCTAATGATACTTCCAGACCTTATAAACTGAAAGTTAAAGGTTTTGTTAAGTTACTGTGAACTGAGTGAACATTCCAGTCTAGTGTTTATTTGTAAATGCAGTCCCACTTTCTACTGTTTTGTACTGATGTACTGTATAGTCAGTCTCCATGCATGTCAGGTAGCGTGTTAACGTCCAAACACACACAAAAATCCCTCTTAGTGTTGACCCTTCTACAGTTTCTCAGTCTACAGCTTTGAATATTTCCTAATAAATAATCAAATTATTGATTATTTTTATCCAGGGCTACAACAATTCACAACCAACAACAGCGCTCAAGTGTCAGTACTGCAGGTGCTACTAGGATTGTTCATCTCTGGAGGGATCATCAGCCTGATGTGAGGAATTTTATCACGTTAGACACAGTGAGAATATGCAGAGACCGATTCAGATTTAATCCAACACTGCAGGATATTTAGCTTTTATTTTGTTGTTTTATTGTCCCGTGTGTTCAGTGCTCTATATTTTAATTGTCCTGTATTCATCTCATATTGTTGTGTATTTGTAACTCATGCAATCGTATGTACTTTCAGAGTCAGATTTACAATATATGAATTCAGTAGAGTAGATTAAATTCACCGTTCATTCTGCTGCTTGATTATTGGTTATTTATGACCTTTTATGAAGCTTATTATAGGTACAAAAGATAAGAGTTCCAGCCTAGTGCCAGGAAACTGTGTCTTAAATTTAGGCCAAAAATTAATGAACAAATTATGAACATGTTGAAATTTAGAGAATGTCTCGAGAACATTTGTATTTGTGCTATATGATCATATTTGTTTATGTTTTTTAAGGGTGCCAATAATTCTGTATTTGAGTGAAAGAGAAACTCTGATACTGTACTCTGATCTTTAGTGATTTGTTAAATACTTTGAATGAGTATTTGAATATTTATGTAATCACTCTGACATGCAGAACCTTTTATATGTTAAAATGTGAGAATGTCCACTAGATGGCACTAGAGCACACAAATTCTAGCTTGCATTATCAATTTAAATCTGTTTGTTTCTTTTTTTTCACTATTCCCTTTTCGATAAAGCATCATGAAGATAAATAACCTGTTTTTAACAACAAAAAAGTACTTAATAAAAAGGACTGTGTTTGGATTATAAAAAGAGCCATTATTGTGACTCGGTTCCAGACAGTTGGGATTCAAGAGTCGACTCTGAAGATTCAGAATCGATTCCACACAGTGACGCTGTTCGTAAATATTCCTAGTCTGGAGATGTTGAATGAAAAAACTCATTGTTTACACAAAACAATCTCAACCAGACGCCAATAATCGATGACTGTATGACCAAAACACCTTGATGAAGATGTCCATACGGATGTCTGATTTAAAAATAATAATAATAATAATAAAATAAAAAAAATAAAAAAAAAACGTGAAAATGTGAATGTTTCATAAACCTTTTTCAGTTAGTAGTTCAGTTTGAAAGACATAACAGCTGGAACATAACAGTTATAAGCTGTATTATACGAATAATTAATTAATATTGCACTGTTTATTTTATTATATCTCGTTTCCTGTCTGTACATAAATTGTTATGCGGAATCGACTCAACTGATTCATATTCACTCGAATCAGAATCGGGTGAACTCCAGGATTTCTCATTTTGAGCATCCTAGATCAGGTACAATGTCATTAGAGTATGTGGTCAAAAAAGGGCTGGATGAGTCAAGTTCGGTCTCGAGATGTCTTATGTATTGATTTGAACTTGTCTCTAAATCAATAAGATTTATTTGCATTTGTACTTGGACTTGTTTCAGTCTTGAGCCTTGATCTCACCTGAGAGTTTTTAAAAATATTGTTTGTGTTGTCTTTTCTTTTGCAAAATGTTCATCAAGAAGTGAAACTGCTTAATCACTGAGCAATGTACGAATGAAGTCAACTAGTTGATGTGAAGCGTAGGTCGATTCTCTTGATCTTTGACTCTTTGATTCTTTCATTTGACTCTTTGATTCTTTCATTTGGCTCTTTGATTCTTTCATTTTGTCCTGACTCGATCTCAGGTACTTCTGGTCTTGGACTTGCCTTCTACAATGCCGTTCTTGACGACAGACATACTTCTTACTGTTCATCTATTTCTTATCAAATGTAATAAGATTACTGATTTTTAAAAAAAACTATTTAAAATATAAACTCTAAACAATACCATAATATAGATCTTGTGGTACTATTGGCTGAATTTCATATACAGAGATCTGAAATTTATAACACAAAAACCTTTAAACAAGCTGGATAAAGTGAGATGTTTTATTAAATTTTGTTAGAAAACACTCATTAATTATCTTTCAATCTTCTGTGACCTGAACACGGTATGAACACAAAGGAAAGAAAGCACAAAGCAACAAGGCAGGTTAATGTCCTGGGATGAATATATCATGGGATAATGTAACATGACTATTATTTGTTAGCTGTTGTTGGTTAGAAGGATATTTACTTCATTGCCAGATGAAATAATCTGAAGAAATGAGTTGTGAACTAAATCAGGGGTCCAGGATTTTAAACATGGGGTGGTAAAGGTGGGCCAACGTGACACTTCTACTGTAATGATGTAACACTGAAAGGATTTATGAACTGGAATAATGATTTAACTGATGATGATGATGATGATGATGATGATGATGAGGATGATGATGATGATGATGAGGATGATGAATTAGTGAATGAATGAATGTCATGGTAACAGTGGACATTTTGTAAGTTAAAAAATGTATAATACATTATCACAGTTTGGCACATATTAAAACAAAGATCTATGAAAACTATAAAGATGTGTAATTTATTTAAAGGGCTTGTAGAGACATGAGCTTGTTTATAATTGACGAGATTCATTTTTAATCCATTTGTAACAACATAAGTTTTATATTTGAGAGAATAAAGAATATTCTTTACAAAAATAAAGCATTATTTAATTGCATAGTTATTTAAACTGTTGTAGGGGAACACAAATAAAACACACACATCATGTCAAGTGGGTTTTATTTTCATTGTTCTTTATAGCTTGTGTACAATGGAACAAAATGCCAGGTGTCCAGGACCAATTCAACAATTCTACTATTTTCACTACTGGTAGATGCTAATGGAAACAAACTCCCTCACAAACTGGATTGAGCGTGTGTAATGGACCTTCCTGTTGCTATCTCTCTGTATGTCACTAATATAATGTTTGTAGACATTTGTATTAAATGTCCTCACTTTCCATAGTGTAGGTCATGTGTTTCATGTATGTGTATAAGACATTTAGTCTTGCTGATGTGACATAAAGCTGCTCTGATGAAGCATGAGGTGAAGCAGCCAGTTCCTCTGCCTCAGTGACTGAAGGGGACGTGCGTGAGCCCACGGGTTTGTGCTTTTTCTGCTGTTGTTCGAGATGGCCAGTGCTGATACACTAGCTAAAAAAATCTAATCAAAGTTAAGTGTGTAATATTCCTGAAAAGAAGATTAATAAAGAAATAAGGAAATGCGCTGCAGTGATGACCTCCTCGACTCTGACAGCAAAAATGGAAGATTTTATATCAAAGCAAAACGGGACATCCAATCAAAACAGGAGGTTATAAATAACCATTGATCAATGTGCACACAGCCAACTGGAAGGTGAATTTAAGCTCCTCTATTAAATATATATATAGCTTATATAGCTTGAATTCACTGATATTCATGCATGAGGAAAATACATACTGTAAGTGAACTTCCGTCCAAAATGAAACACAGAAAGTTACTGCAAATATAGTCTCTGCTGTTGTCTGTCCGACTGAAACCCATTCAAACCGGTGGACAGTCCAGATTTTTTGATAGAGGTGATAACCAGGTGAAGGCGAAACAGCTGAATAAAAATGGATATAAAATGCTGTAAGCTCTGTCACTACCCGCAACTAGTCCACTGTTAAACACGTTTAGAGCATTTCACTAGACTGCCTTTAATCATGAAGGTTTGTCCTGCATCTCCACTGCAGTTACTGCTTGAATCCCTCATCATTATGTGTTTTATACAGAATTAGGAACAGTAACACTTACCCATCACTGCGATGTCAGGAATTACAACTGGCTTATTAACGTCCACGATGGAGCCAGTGCTCTATACATAGGAAACAGGACGAAGACTAATGCATATCCGGTCAGTGTACTTTTTAGTATTTGAAATTTCTTTTTATTAACAGAAACAAAAAACAAAAAAAAACGAAAATGAAAGTAATATTTTATTTTTATTTTAAACAATAAACAATAAAGTAAGCAATAAATCGTTTTTTAATGATGTGATGAAAATGTGATGAAATTGTCAGAAATATATAAAGTAGTAATAGTAATAGAAAGTAATAGTACACAGTTGTTGAGAGACAAAAGTTGTTTCCTGTTGTATTCGAATAGAGGGAAATAACTGCGAGGGGAATGTCCAAAACGAGTGAATAAATGGTGAACTCCCCTGTGTCTTCACTTCCCTGAGCTTAACACACACACACACGGCAGATGTGGGAACCGAACCGTCAACCGTGTGAATCACGGAGTTTTCACACAGTTCTGTTATGAATTAGTCTTCGACTTGTTTGCTATGTATAGGGCACTAGCTCCATCGTGGAGGTTAATATTGGTACAGATCAGTTCTGTTTAAAAGCCTCATATGAGTTCACCTCCTTCGTGGAACATCCAGGTAGTCTTTCAGGAACGTTTTTCAGCTTGCATTGTAAATCAGTGAGGTTTTCTTTTCTTTTCTTTTTATACCTTTGTTAAATAGTAGTAACACTTAACAAGTAAATAAAGCCACAAGCTAACTGTGAACTGTAAATGTGATGTCAGCCTATTTAACTTCATGTGTATTGATATATTTAAAATCTTTATTTAACTGTTTTAAGAAGAAGAGCATTAGTGATAAGGTTTCTGTTTCTTTACAGTGTGTGAAATAACTCTGCAGGTCTGCTGTTCTGAAACATCATCATGAAGGGGTTTTTAAGTCCTGTCTTTCCTGTGATAGGTAAGTGTTACTGTTTATAATTCTGTATAAAACACATAATGATAATGCTGAGAGATTCAGACAGTAACTGCAGGAGAGATGCAGAATAGAGCACTCATGGAAATACAATACATTACACATGTGTGATACAAGTCGCTATCAGTGTATTGTGTATTACACTAACTGTGTTATAGCATGATGTAACTGCTAGATATTCAGAGTATATTCCAGTTTCAGTGCCATATCACCTTCACGTGGTTATCAACTGTATCAAAAAATCAGGACTGTCCACAGCACATAATGTGCAGTGATTACTACATTGACTACATTTATAGTAGCATTTTTTCTGTGGACTGAAGGAGACGCCGCTTTAATCAGAGTTTCTGTTTTATTTTGGACAGAAGGGAGATTCTTCCCATAATGTAGAGTTCACTTACAGTATGTATGCATTAATAATTTTCTCATGCATGAATATCAATGAATTCAAGCAGCTGCTCAATTTAGAGGTGTGTGTTGGTTGTTGTATTATTTGCCTGAATTAAATAAATACAAGAAAGAAAAAAATAGACTTGAACATAAGACTTCTCCTGCTTTAGACTTCTCTATCACCTCCTAAAACAGAGAGAGAAAAGTGTTATATTAAGATAATGTAAATTTACATGACATCCAAAAATACTTAAGTCATGTTGGTCCAATAATCACACTGTAATGTCTTTATGTTCACATCTAAATGTTTCATCAGTCTAATCTAAAGTCTAATCCAATAGTCCAACTCCACAGTAGACCTGCCCTGTTTACTGAAAGATATTCTAGTTTCAGGTGTATACATTTCATTACGCACAAGTGACCGATGGAGTAAAGATCAAAGTATCACCTAAGCAGCAGTGTACATGTGCTTCTTTCAGAGGAAGTTGTAGACACTAGTGTGAGATCTTTCTTTAACATTCTCAAAAGTCTGCAGCGTTTGTTTCTGGAACCTGGTGAGTTTTGTCCCTTGGTTCTGTTTGTTTAAACATATACGAACACAGCAATCACGCTCAGATCCACACCAAAACACTCAGGCCGAGATCACCTGAACGAGATGCTGAACGAGGATCGATTTCCAAAAGAAACAGCTGTAAATTCTGGACAGGAAACTGTTCTGACTTGAGTGTGTCACATGTTCAAAATGTCTATTCTGATCTGTTCTCTGATCTGTTAGTTTACCTGCTGATGCAGCAGTGCCAAGCCTTCCTCTTCAGAGACTCCATGGTGAATAAACCCCTGACCCTCCCGTGTAGCTGCTCAGGAAATTGTCCAGAGGTTCGGTGGATCCGCTTCATTCCTAAAAGAGCCGTCGTTGCTCAGAGCGGGATGTGTCCCAAACATGAGCATTTACAAAGCAGATATTCAGTAAAAGGAGATACAAGCAGAGGAGATTTCTCCCTGACGATCAGTTCAGTAGCCTACAATGATGCCGGCTCCTACATGTGCAGCTGTAATGGACAAACAGTTACTGAAGTAAAGCTGAAAGTTATCGGTAAGTGTGCTTGCTGTCATCAGCAGAAAATTCTGTCACTCTTAACGTGTCTGTAGTAAAGTCTGACCAGCCACACTAAATGCTAAAAGTAATAAGGTGATTTGTTTTTGTTTACCCGGAAGTTCCGACATTCGTAAAGGCTTTCGAGGGGGAGAACGTCACCCTCCCGTGCTACGGAGACACTCGACAAGACGTTAAAGATGTAAAATGGATGAAAGATGGACACACGGTTCTGCTGTACACTCCTGCTAACAGATCGGTGACTACTGAAAGCAGATTTAAGATGTCAGTAGAAAGCTTTCTAGACGGTGATCTCTCTCTTCACATCAGTCCAGTTCACCCGTCTGATGCAGGATTATATCAGTGTCTCATCCATGATGAATCTCAGGACGGAGAACCAGGAGCTGTTTTACTGAAGGTAGAAGGTAAATGGATCTCTTATTCTAATGATACTTCCAGACCTTATAAACTGAACGTTAAAGGTTTTGTTAAGTTACTGTGAACTGAGTGAACATTCCAGTCTAGTGTTTATTTGTAAATGCAGTCCCACTTTCTACTGTTTTGTACTGATGTACTGTATAGTCAGTCTCCATGCATGTCAGGTAGCGTGTTAACGTCCAAACACACACAAAAATCCCTCTTAGTGTTGACCCTTCTACAGTTTCTCAGTCTACAGCTTTGTAAATTTCTTAATAAATAATCAAATTGTTGTTGTTTTTATCCAGGGCTACAACAATTCACAACCAACAACAGCGCTCAAGTTTCAGTACTGCAGGTGCTACTAGGATTGTTCATCATCATTTGCACTGTGTGAAAAAGCAGAGACCGATCCAGATTTAGTCCAAGATATGAATTGATATTTAGCTTTTATTTTGTTGTTTCATTGTCCTGTGTGTTTAAGTGTTCTATGTGTTTATTGTCCTGTACTCATCTCGTACTGATGCTGGTGAGGCACTGTCTCTTACAGAGTCAGATTTACAAATATATGAATTCACTATTCAACTGGCTGCTTGCACATTGATTCATGGTTATTTATTACTTCCTGTTTTGAGTGGAGCGGTCATACTAAACGAAGAGGAAACACAGAGGTTCAGACGAGGTCCTACATTAAAGGTCTATATTCTTTAAGCAGTGTATAATCTGGAAGTGGAGGAGAGGCATTTCATTTTCTTATCAGTTGTAAGAAATATCACCAGAGCATCTCTGCTCTATGAAACATCACACTGTTAAGTGTTTTATTTCCATTGCTTAAGGTTATGTTATAAACTGCATGTACTGTATAATGATTTGACTGTAAGAGAAACTCTGATACTGTAGACTGTTATGGTGACATTTGTATGATTTAGGCTGTGTGATCGTCTTTAGTGATTTGTTCATAAGAAAGTGATGTAAAGAAGTTTAAAATTGTGTTTTGGATCTGAATAAAATTAAATTGAAATATTTTGAGTGAGTATTTGAATATATAAGTAATCACACTAACATGCACACACACAAAAAATTCTTGCATTATTAATTTAAATCTGTTTGTTTTAACTCGATTCCAGACAGCTGGGATTCAAGAGTGGACTCTGAAGATTCAGATACCCAGATCACTGAGCTTAGCGATCAGTTTACTAGGGACGACTGTATTAAAAGCAGAGTTGAAGTCAGTTCACAACATCCGAATGTATGTATTGTTGTTATTGTCCAGGTGGGTGAGAGCTAGATGATCCAGTGTAGGTGGGAGACACGCTATGAGGTGACAGAGCCAGCTTCTCAAAGCACTTCATAACAATGGGGGTGAGTGCAACAGGGCGGAAATCGTTCAGGCACTTTGCAGAAGAATGCTTGGGCACTGGTGTAATGGTTGTTGTCTTCAGACATGTGGGAACAGTGGCCTAGGCAAGTGACAGGTTGAAAATGTCAGTGAAGACTTGCAACACTTGGTCAGCAGAAGGTCAGAGTTGCTGTGGAAGTGCTCCTTGATGCGTAGTTTATGGCCATGCTTGGCTTTCCTAGTGCCCCTTTTCAGGTTGGCCCTGGCTCTGCTACAGTCCTCTGCATCTGCATACATGTGGTAATGTATATAGAGGACCGTGTTGTTACAAGAGAAAAATTTATATGTGAGATATTTTGTGTTTAAGATGGAAGGGAGTTTGTATGGTGTAAAAGGCATCATAATTAATCTAAGAGGGACTAAGGCCTGATCATCCTTATGTTCTCTCTGAACCTATTGAGTAGGTGGCTTATACAGCTGGTAGTAAGGCTTAGAGCTTACAGTAACCCTATGTCATCGTTTTCACAGTAGATGTTGAATGTTCCTATGTTTTGTCTGATTCATTCAGCAGTATGGTCTGGATCTTGGTGAAATCTAGGCGGAAGCCTTGCTGAGGAGAGGTGAGTGTTGTTGAGTGCTCCCGTTAAAAGATTGTTGAAACATGCAAAAAATGTTAAATGATAGTTCAGATCTTTCTTCATAAGAGTCATAGTTCATGTGTGTAATTCATATGTGTAACTGTTGTAAAGTACAGGGCGTTAGTGTAACATGCTAGGTCGCCGTTTTCAGGTTCGGCTCCTGAGGAATACAGGTGGTTTTTCATGTGGTCCATTGTTATTGTTCTGTCTCATTTGAAGGTGTGCATGTAGAAGCCAAGTCAATAAAAGTTGCTGTACTCATTCATTCATTCATTCATTCATTCATTATCTACTGCTTATCTGATCTAATCTCAGGTGTCATTGGGCATCAAGGCAGTATACACCCTGGACAGAGTGCCAAACCATCGCAGGGCGCACACACACACACACACACACACACACACACACACTCATTCACTCACGCAATCACACACTATGGACAATTTAGAGATGCTAATCAACCTACAATGCATGTCTTTGGACCGGAGGAGGAAACCGGAGTACCTGGAGGAAACCCCCAACACACACATGGCGGAGGCGGGAATTGAAACCCCAAAATTTTATTTTATTTTGCTTTGCAGGGCTCTTGATAAGATTAGAAAGGATGAAGTCAGGAAGGCTTTGAAGAGGATGAAAAGTGGAAAGGCAGTTGGTCCTGATGACATCCCGGTGGAGGTCTGGAAGTGTCTGGGAGAGGCAGCAGTGGAATTTTTAGCTAGTTTGTTCAACAGGGTTTTAGAGAGTGAGAGGATGCCTGAGGAATGGAGAAGAAGTGTGTTAGTGCCGATCTTTAAGAATAAGGGTGACGTGCAGAGTTGCAGCAACTATAGGGGGATAAAGTTGATGAGCCATACAATGAAGCTATGGGAAAGAGTAGTGGAAGCTAGGTTAAGGAAGGTAGTGGAAATTTGTGAGCAGCAGTATGGCTTCATGCCCAGAAAGAGCACAACAGATGCAATTTTTGCTCTGAGAATTTTGATGGAGAAGTATAGGGATGGTCAGAGGGAGTTGCACTGTGTGTTTGTAGACTTGGAGAAAGCGTATGACAGGGTGCCAAGAGAAGAGCTGTGGTACTGTATGAGGAAGTCAGGAGTAGCAGAGAAGTATGTCAGACTGGTGCAGGACATGTATGAGAGGAGCAGGACAGTGGTGAGGTGTGCTGTAGGTCAGACAGAGGAGTTCAAAGTGGAGGTGGGACTGCATCAGGGATCGGCTCTGAGCCCCTTCCTGTTTGCAATGGTGATGGACCAGTTGTCAGAGGAGGTCAGACAGGAGTCTCCATGGACAATGATGTTTGCAGATGACATTGTGATCTGTAGTGAGAGCAGGGAGCAGGTGGAGGAAAACCTGGAGAGGTGGAGGTTTGCGCTGGAGAGAAGAGGAATGAAGGTCAGTCGTAGTAAGACTGAGTACATGTGTGTGAATGAAAGGGAGGGAAGTGGAACAGTAAGGTTACAGGGTGAAGAGGGACAAAGTTAGGGAGGCCAGATTAAGATGGTTTGGACATGTTCAGAGGAGGGAGAGTGAGTATATTGGTAGGTGAATGTTGGACATGGAGCTGCCAGGCAGGAGGCAAAGAGGAAGGCCAAAGAGGAGGTATATGGATGGAATTAATGAGGATATGAAGCTAGTGGGTGCAAGTGTTGAGGATGCAGAAGATAGGGATAGGTGGAGAGAGATGATTCGCTGTGGCGACCCCTGAAGGGAAAAGCCGAAAGAAGAAGAAGAAGGGCTCTTCTGCTCTTCTTTCCTCTTCTGGTTGGCAAAGCTGCAGTGGTCCATATTTCATTCACGTCATCACGTCAGTCGAGCTTCAAGCATGAGGTGAAAGCCAGCTACATTTACACAAGATGGTGCTGTGTTACACCAGGGCTACATAAAACCTGTGGGAGCTGTGAATAAAAAAGAAATATTTTTAGCATGATTATGTTTGTTAACGTAGGACAGGGCCGTGCACAGACCTTTTGAGGGGCATGTGCTGAAACTGAAAAAGGGCACCCCCCCTCCCAATAAAAAACACCTCCATAAAAGGAGTGTAAGGACAAAAAGGGCATGTTCTCTGCAAAGGTTGAGCCCTACCTGTGCACGTGTCTGACATAGGATTTTCATATTTTTCCAAAACTTTGCAGTTGTTTGAAATATATATAACTTCAAATATATCTTAATAATTGAACAATCACCTGAACAAAATATTTCTCCAGTTCCTTTGTTTCCTGCTTCTGTTGCCCTCGCTCTGAAGTCAAAGTGGCCTCCAGCTGATCAACACGTATTTGCAGTCGCTCTCTGTCTCTCAGCAAGCTCTGTCTCTCTAGTACTTTAGTCTTCTCCCGGTCCTCAAAGAGATTCAGGGAATCTTCGAGCCTGATGATGTGCTGGAGGAGAGCAGTAGTCTTCTCCTCCACGTCCTGCTTGATCTTCTCTTTTTCCTGCTCCTTCTGCTGTTCCACTGAAGCCAAAGTGGCCTCCAGGTCAGCAACACGTTTCTCCAGTCTGTCTTGTTCTGCCATCAAGTTCTCTGCCTTCAGGTCTGCTAAGAGCTTCCATTCCTCATATACAATCAGACAATGATTGAGCTCATTGACCTTATGGACAAATAGATCGTTACTCCTCTTCATTTTCCTCTTGATCACCTTATCCTGCTCCACATGCTCTTGCAGTTTATCCAAAGTGGACACCAACTGATCAACATGTTTCTGCGTTCGCTCTCGGTCTTTCAGCAAGCTCTCTTTCTCCAGTTCTTCGTACTTCTTCCGTTTCTCGCAGAGTTTCAGGGACACCTGGAGCTCGGTGATGTTCTGCCGGAGTCTGGCGTTAGTCTCATCCATGTCCTGCTTCCAGTCCTTTAACTGAATATACAAAGCAATGTCCAGCTTTGCCACCTCATTCACCAATGCGTCACCATATTCCATTTCCTTCTCCTCCATCAATTCACATTCTTCCATCTCATTGACTTCTGTCTCCAACTTCTCCTCCAATAACAAAGTGAAGGAGTTTGTCAGCCTCCTTCGTGTAAATCGTTTCATAAGCTTTCTAAACATTTTGCAGTGTCGTCTTTCTCTTTGCACACTCGGTAAATTCACAGATCATAAATAGTCATGTGACAGCGTTCTGGTTCTGTTCGAGAAGCCCGCTTGTGACGTAACACACACACGTTCTCGACCTGGGGGTGTGAGGGTCTGAGGTCAGAGACCCGGCACGCTCTCTCACCACGCATGCGCAGAGTAAGGCAGCCCAGAATAGAGGGTTTTGTATTCTTCCAAACTTTTCCTATTTTTTTCCACACTCTTTTTTTTTCGTTTTGTTTTTTCACGAAAGAAAATCGAAATCACAGTCTTTAAGTAAAAATGTATTTAAAAATAGAAAAAAAAAAACCCCGAATGATTGTGTAGTGAGCGGGACGCCGTTGTTTCTGAGGCCAGAATGGAGGCGTGGTCTCTCCTGCATGGCGTCAGGTGTGTATACCAGAGAGAGTGGAGCACAGGTTGAGGAGTTGATGCAGGAATTGGGAGAGCAGGATGGCTGTGTGAAGATCTACTTTGCTTCCTTAATGCATGTAAACTATACATTTTACGTGTAAACGCCGTGGCTAATCTAAACTGTTAACACCAACACATTTATTAGCATCAATACTTTTACTATTTAGTGTATGATTTATACAACTGAGATTAATTAATAATAAGCGGGATAAAAAAAAAATAGCCTTTACATATATAAAATTGTCTTCACATATAGTCCACTAGACACAATATTAAATGAATTTACACAAACGAACCAGTTCAAAAGTTTAAACACGATCCATTCTCAACACTTTGTGTTATTTAGGGCTGTGTTCATGTTTTCTGGTAGTTGTTCATGACTCCTTGGTTCGTCCTGAGCCACCGTTCTTCAGAAAAATCCTCCAGGTCCTGCAGATGATTGGCTTTTTCTGCATCTCCTGCATCTCGGACTCCTTTCCATCAGCAGCTGGATGACGTTAAGATTCATCTTTTCACCCTGAGGACATCTGAGGGACTCGAGCACAACTATTACACAAAAAGTCCAGATGTTTAATGATCCTCAAGAAGGTAACATGATGCATTAAGAGCAAGGGGGTGTGTAAACTTTTGGACAGGAGGATTGGTGTAAATTGGTTTTATTTTTTCGTCTTCTTGTGTCAATATCTTGTGAAGGGTAGTACTAAATGCAAAACTGGATTTTCTTTAAATGACAATAATAATAATTTACACCATCCTGTTCAGAAGTTTACACACCCCCTGGCTTTTAATGTGGTGTAAATAATGTGCAGGACCTGGCAGGACCAAATAAATAAACAAATAAATAAACTGCAACTCTCTTATTTAAGAAAAAAAAACATTTTACAACAAGCATATGTAAACGTATGAGCTCTACCGTATTATTTATCATGCATTTGTCCTATTATTGAATTATTTATCATTTTTAAATAGTAGTATTTGTTCAGAGTTTGTTTTACTTTGATCATTTTTAAAACTGTAATTAATGATGCTTAATTTTACAGAATATTTTATCGGATTTAACTTTATGAGCCCTTATTAACACAGAATTTCTGACTGATTTATGAGCCCTTATTACTGCAGCATTGTCTCTGCTTTTTTCCTTTGCTTATTATTATTATTATTATTATTATTTATTATTATTTTTATTAATATTATTATTAATAAATAATTACCCTTTAAGACACAACCACAAATCAGAACAATAAACATAAATGATTGTAGAAGATCAGTATTTGAACATTTCTGTATTTATTTCTGTGTAAATAATAAATAAAGTGTATTTGTCTTCAAGTATGAATTTGCGTATTTGTGATTTGTTTTAACGTCAAAACACAATTCTGTGAGTGTATTGTATACATGTAATTCATGTGTGTGTATTACAAAATTCACTGTGGAGATAGTAATGGATGCTGTGAGAAGGCTATTAATATCAAAATCTCAGTGTTTTTTACTGCACCGTTTCTCATCTCTGGCAGTACGAGTCTTTACAAACTGAATCTTTCTGAACAGCAGGTGTGTTTTACTGAAGCACACACAATCTGACTTTATACCTCCCTGTTTGTGCATCTTTTCTGCACATAAACAAGAACAAACTCAACCAATAGTTAATTTGCCCAGAGGTAATAACACACTCACACTATAAAGATCAACAATTACATCACATTTCTAATAACCAACAACTTTCACACACTATTTCTATCAACGTTTTTTTAATCAAATAGTAATTGTAATAATAACTTTCTCATATGGTTGTGTAATGCTGCATGTTTAGAGCTTATTTCATGTGGATGTTAATAAATAGGAGAAAATGCTCAGAAATAAACATATCCCATGATGTAAGAAATCAAATCATTAAAAATATTCAGTTCAAGCTTACAGAAGTGCTTTGAGTCTCTCTCAATAAACACATCCTGATACTGGTTCACAGACTGAAAATGTGATCAGTCTAAAAACTCAATAAAAGGCGATACAGCAAAAAAGACCACAAGATCTTTAAAAGGTATTTCAGGAAGAGGTCGGTCTTTAGACGTCGTCTGAAGGCGGTCAGTGGCTCGGCCGTTCGGACATCTAGGGGAAGTTCGTTCCATCACCGAGGCACCAGATCAGAGAAGAGCCTTGATGCAGGTTTTCTTTGTACCCTGAGAGATGGTGGGATCAGTGGAGCAGTGCTGGAGGCCTGGAGGAAGCATGGTGCAGTGTCAGGTGTGAGAAGAACATTCTGGATGGTTTGCAGAAGTGGAGCGGTGCTCAGAGGCAGACCTGTCAGGAGCTAGTGCAGTCTTAAAATGAGAAGGGACTGAACGAGCACCGGAGTGACCTGCGTGGATAAAAATCAAACCAATCCTTCTGTAAAGGAGAAAGTGCAGTGTGAGAGGAAAAGGACAGCTGATTGTCCATGGTTACTCTCAAGATCACGTGCAGTGACTGAAGGTCAGATCGGCGAGTTGTCCACGGAGGTCACAAGATCCTGAAACAAAATGGATAGAATGAATAAATATAGACACACAAATGAGCTTTTTCAGCTAGACTCAACTCTGTCTTCACATAAACAAACACTAAAAAAGAAAAGAAATGAAAAAAGAAAACTTATGAAAGGCTCACACTTGCACAGTTTCACACTCAGGAGAGTTCACATCTTTGTGAAGGTTCTAAGCACTTCCAAGCTCTCCTTCAAAACTTTAAGAGAAATATTGTGCAATATGTTTAAAAAATCATTAACTTGATTTGACTGCAACATCAAGTACATCTCCACTTACTACTAATCTTAACATTCATGAAGAGATTCATTTTATTTTATTAGATTTAAGTTACATTTTTTGAAGTAAAGTCTGTTTTTTTCCCCAGACAGGAACATCACAGTCTTCAAAACATTAAGTAAATTTATTGTTGTGAAGTAAGCAAGTACATTTTTACATTTATATATTTATTTTTTCAATAGACATTTCAAGTTATCTCAGGTTATTCTGCGTGTTCAAATCCTCCTTGTCAAGTGTTTACGAGTCAGAAATTCTTAATTACGACATCAGGTGCATTGAAGTCACGTTAGTCGGAGGTGAGCCTTCTCTTAATTAACTATTAAAAATGTACGATAATGATAATGATAATAATTGGGATGGATTAGAGCGGAGACTGCGAGCCAGGCCAAAACTGGGACGTCTGCCTTTACATGCACATGAATGTAATATGGAGTTGTCCCACACTTTGCAGCTATAATGGCTTCAACTCTTCTGGGAAGGCTTTCCACAAGGTTTAGGAGTGTGTTTATGAGAATTTTTTTCCTCTAGAAGTGCATTTGTGAGGTCAGGCACTGATGTTGGATGAGAAAGTCTCCACAGTCTCCAGTCTAATTCATCCCAAAGGTGTTCTATGGGGTTGAGATCAGGAGTCTGTGAAGTTCCTCCACACCAAACTCGCTCAACCGTGCAGATATAGGATCTGTGCAAGTATCAGAGAATACAGGGCGCTGAGAGGTAATTTCGGCAGTAGCTTAGCTCCCCTGAAAGCCTTCATCTAGTTGAACTAAACAAATTATTTACTGACGGAATAGACTGAGTTTCAGCTCCTCATCAGTTGTTGTTATTATAAAGAACTGATTCTGGCTTGGTGAGAGTATTGTGCAAGCCTCCAAAAGCTTGCTTGTGACAAGCGGAGGATTTCCCCTCGCCTTGCAGTATGTGTAGGGCTTTCCAACCTATTTCTAGCTATTTCTCATCAGCTATATATGGTTGAAAAGACAATAAAGCTTCTTTGACTTTGACCAAGCACAACCTAGTTATAGGTTCACCTCATCCTCTGATAATGCAGATGAACACGACACATCAAACACATGTTTATCAACTCAAACACAATATCAGAAAACACTGGAAGTTCATACCATGTGCAATATCAACTCTTAATATCATCTACAATTCCACTTAGCAATGTCATGTGCAATATTTACTGTCACTGTTGTTGTCAGTGTATAACGCTGCTATCAGTACTGGTGCTGTCATTGTATTAAGTAATGATTTTTTTTTACATCTTAATTCCTAAGCACCTTTTTTTGTACATTTTGTATATGTGGCATAATTTCCTTCAGGATTAATAAAGTTTGCGGAGAAGATTGCTTAGAAGCAGTCGCTCGAACCGAGCATTTTTTCTGCTTCTGTTTCTATTGAATTTAATAGTGCAGATAAAATGAAATGAATAATTTGCTGTAACCTTTTTATTGCTTTGTACATGCTGTTCATAAAAACAAGATGTGTCTTAAAGACCATATCTATAGTTTTTAGTAGTTTCAAATCTCTTAACTGTCACTGTCCCACAGGTGGACCCATTTTTTAATTCATATGTAAAACCCCAATATCCTATTCTAAACCCAAATACGTCATTGGAAAGCTTTAAGTATCTCTAAGATAAAAAAGTTCTGTAGATTTAATATTTCACACAGATTTAGCAAAAGCATGAGTTGTGGCCTTTTTTTATGAAAAGCCGTTACATACACTTAAACTTTGGTGTTTATGCAGCATGTAATTCATAACACAGTATCCCATACTAGTATTTATCCATGTGGTTGATGCCTTGAATAAAAAGGGCATCTAAATGTGTGTTTTGGTGTAACATCAAATTATAATCAACTGTCTTTCATTCAACAATGGAGCATGACTGATGATACAGTAGCTAAAAATATTACAGAAAGTCATATTAATGTCATCACTTTCTGTAATATTTATGTATAGTGATTTCTATCAAAACATTTTGTTGGTATATTAATATATGTGCTTGTTAAAACAGTAGAAATGGGAAAAAATAACAATAAAATAAGGATTAATGATCAAACCACAAAGATAACTAGAATGCCACCGTGATTCACACTCTTACACAATCCAGTAACCTGTACCCACAGAAATGTCGACCACATCAAAATGGAGTTTTGACTGCGGTTAAAAAGAGACAGAGATGAATCAGAATTATGTAAATTAACACACTCGCCTGCTTCGGGGGTTCACCTAACAGTCTCTGAAACGCTTTGTACCTTACAAGGTGAACGGTAAGTGTTTTTCTTTTTGTTTTTACTTTGCTGCTGTGAAATAAATGCAGTGTCAGCTTATATCTTTCTGTTTAGTCATTTTTAAAATCTTTATTTTAACAAGCACTCAGTTAACTCATGGAGCATGTCAAATTACTCCAGATTATATGTAAAGAAACAGAAACCTTATCACTAATGCTCTTCTTCTTCTTAAAACAGTTAAAGATTTTAAATATATCAATACACATGAAGTTAAATAGGCTGACATCACATTTACAGTTCACAGTTAGCTTGTGGCTTTATTTACGTGTTAAGTGTTACTACTATTTAACAAAGGTATAAAAAGAAAAGAAAAGAAAACCTCACTGATTTACAATGCAAGCTGAAAAACGTTCCTGAAAGACTACCTGGATGTACCACGAAGGAGGTGAACTCATATGAGGCTTTTAAACAGAACTGATCTGTACCAATATTAACCTCCACGATGGAGCTAGTGCCCTATACATAGGAAACAGGACGAAGACTAATGCATATTCATATCCAGTATTGGTGTGGGCAGAAAACTGAGAAATTTCAGGGGTCAATTTCTTTCTTTCTTTCTTCCTGACTAGAAAAGACTTTCTGACTAGGGGCATGCCTCTTTACAGTGCTCAGCCCGGCGCAGGCAATTAGGGCTGATGCGCTGCACCTGGGCACGCCGCTATATGAGCCTTAGGGTTTTTGGTGCAGATATAGGATCTGTGCAAGTATCAGAGAATACAGGGCGCTGAGAGGTAATTTCGGCAGTAGCTTAGCTCCCCTGAAAGCCTTCATCTAGTTGAATTGAACAAATTATTTACTGATGTAGTAGACTGAGTTTCAGCTCCTCATCAGTTGTTGTTATTATAAAGAACTGATTCCGGCTTGGTGAGAGTATTGTGCAAGCCTCCAAAAGCTTGCTTGTGGCAAGCGGAGGGTTTTCCCTCACCTTGCAGTATGTGTAGGGCTTTCCGACCTATTTCTAGCTATTTCTCTGCGCTTCCCCATAGCCGTCACACGACTTCATAACGCAGTGGTTAGTGCGTCGGGAAACCTCCCCGGTTCGCACCCTGCTTCAGACAGTCCTTTTGTTTATCACCCAATTATTCCAGTCATCTCCAGACCCCCTGATTAAACCCTATCACTATCCTACATCCATCTGGATAGCGGGCCAGGCTCGGTACTCCCCACTCCTTTAGTACCGAGTCCTTCGATCCCCGTAACAAAGTGAGGCAAAAGATGGCGAAAGTCACTCGTTATTATATACAGCGGTGCTACTGATGACAGTCATTATCAGAAAACAGCGAAAAGTTTCCAGGTGTTTAAGTCAATATAATATTGAAGGCATGCTGATTGCGTTATATTCAGATGGGGGAAACTGTACAATATCCTCTCTCTCTCTCTCTCTCTCTCTCTCTCTCCCTCTCTCTCTCTCTCTCTCTCTCTATCTCTCTAAAAAATATTAAGTAAAAGCCACGCATTTTCTATATACTAAAAAGTCAGTGGATTAGATTTAAAGGCTTTATTTCCGCTCATGTTTTTAACAGAGTGACAGTGGCAGTGTAATGGAGTGAACAGACGTGCACAGTGATATAGATATATCGATGAGTTAATGTGGATAACCTTTGCGGCTGTATTCTCAGGTGTCTAATAAAGTTCCAAGTTGTTGTCCCAGTATCCTTTATTGTTTTTCCACATTCATTGCATGTGGCTGATCTTCCAGACATTCCTTCTGACAACATTAGAAAATGCAAATGATAAAACATACAGCACTGCAGGACCTGTCATGCTTCGTGAGACTCTTATCACATTACAGATTTTACGCGCCGCACACGGCCGAATAAATACATACACAAATAAGACACGTGATCTTTCTTTATGACGTCAGTAGTCAAGGATAAAATACTCGAGTTGATTTTAAAGCATTCACTAATCTTTTATGTAGAGTCAAGTCTGAGTAATGTACAGTGGGGCAAAAAAGTATTTAGTCAGCCACCAATTGTGCAAGTTCTCCCACTTAAAAAGATGAGAGAGGCCTGTAATTTTCATCATAGGTACACTTCAACTATGAGAGACAGAATGAGAAAAAAAAAATCCAGAAAATCACATTGTCTGATTTTTAAAGAATTTATTTGCAAGTTATGGTGGAAAATAAGTATTTGGTCAATAACAAAAGTTCATCTCAATACTTTGTTATATACCCTTTGTTGGCAATGACAGAGGTCAAACGTTTTCTGTAAGTCGCCACAAGGTTTTTACACACTGTTGCTGGTAGTTTGGCCCATTCCTCCATGCAGCTCTCCTCTAGAGCAGTGATGTTTTGGGGCTGTCGCTGGGCAACACGGATTTTCAACTCCCTCCAAAGATTTTCTATGGGGTTGAGATCTGGAGACTGGCTAGGCCACTCCAGGACCTTGAAATGCTTCTTACGAAGCCACTCCTTCGTTGCCCGGGCGGTGTGTTTGGGATCATTGTCATGCTGAAAGACCCAGCCACGTTTCATCTTCAATGCCCTTGCTGATGGAAGGGGGTTTTTACTCAAAATCTCACGATACATGGCTCCATTCATTCTTTCCTTTACACGTATCAGTCGTCCTGGTCCCTTTGCAGAAAAACAGCCCCAAAGCATGATGTTTCCACCCCCATGCTTCACAGTAGGTATGGTGTTCTTTGGATGCAACTCAGCATTCTTTCTCCTCCAAACACGACAAGTTGAGTTTTTACCAAAAAGTTCTATTTTGGTTTCATCTGACCATATGACATTCTCCCAATCCTCTTCTGGATCATCCAAATGCTCTCTAGCAAACTTCAGACGGGCCCGGACATGTACTGGCTTAAGCAGGGGGACACGTCTGGCACTGCAGGATTTGAGTCCCTGGCGGCGTAGTGTGTTACTGATGGTAGCCTTTGTTACTTTGGTCCCAGCTCTCTGCAGGTCATTCACTAGGTCTCCCGTGTGGTTCTGAGATTTTTGCTCACCGTTCTTGTGATCATTTTGACCCCACGGGGTGAGATCTTGCGTGGAGCCCCAGATCGAGGGAGATTATCAGTGGTCTTGTATGTCTTCCATTTTCTAATAATTGCTCCCACAGTTGATTTCTTCACACCAAGCTGCTTACCTATTGCAGATTCAGTCTTCCCAGCCTGGTGCAGGTCTACAATTTTGTTTCTGGTGTCCTTTGACAGCTCTTTGGTCTTGGCCATAGTGGAGTTTGGAGTCTGACTGTTTGAGGTTGTGGACAGGTGTCTTTTATACTGATAACGAGTTCAAACAGGTGCCATTAATACAGGTAACGAGTGGAGGACAGAGGAGCCTCTTAAAGAAGAAGTTACAGGTCTGTGAGAGCCAGAAATCTTCCTTTTTTGTAGGTGACCAAATACTTATTTTCCACCATAATTTGCAAATAAATTCTTTAAAAATCAGACAATGTGATTTTCTGGATTTTTTTTTTCTCATTCTGTCTCTCATAGTTGAAGTGTACCTATGATGAAAATTACATTATATTAACTTCACAGCGGTAAAGTTAGTGTGTGGCTTTATTTACTTGTTAAGTGTTACTACTGTTTAACAAAACAAACATAAAAAGAAAAAAACTTGCCATATATATATATATATATGTATCAGATCAAACCATTCAATCTCTTGACAAGGAATGCGTTCTGATTAAACAACCAAAACCCGTGTAATGGTTGGGCTCTTTGTGACAGTGGATCTCCAGCTGTGTAACTAACGCTCCTGCTGTTCTGTGTGTCTTAGGGTTTCTCCAGCAAAGCCAGGTTTGGACTGCGGCGCAGTAAGACTACCAAAGATCAGCGGCAGGACGCGGCGTTCGGACTGGCTACAGAGACCTAAAAGACTTTAAAAGTGACCACTCGTTTATCATGATTTTATTAGTTCAGTTGCAGATATATTACACACATCTCTCATCTGTCTGTCTGTCTGTCTGTCTCTCTCTCTCTCTCTCTCTCTCTCTCTCTCACTAACACACACAAACACACACACACACACACAATGATGGCATAATCCTATAGTGATAGTGATACTGAGTATTCAGGACCGGTGTAGGTGTGTGTGTTGTGCTTGGGTTGTGTGTGTGTGTGTGTGTGTGCGTGTGTGTGTGTGTGTGAGATCTGATTGGTGTGTGTGTGACGTGTGTTTATAGATTGCTACAGGACTGAAGGTGATGTTCGACACGTCGTTCTCTCCAAACACAGGGGGAGTAACCATCCAAGTGTTCGTTATATCTCATATTTTATTCTCTCTTATTGTGTTTATATTAATGTCATCTCTCCTCAGGTCAGTGAGTACATTAGTGTAAATTTGCATATGCATGAAGTAAGCCCCGCCCCCTTCCCCTCTGGTACAGGAAGAATGGGAAGCTGCAGACGGCGTATAAGTGTGAGTACCTGAATGTGGGCTGTGACGTGGTTTTCGATTTCTCTGGCCCGTTGGTTCAAGGCGCCGCTGTTCTGGGCTACAACTCCTGGCTCGCCGGTTTCCAGGCGACCTTTGACCCCGCCAAGTCCAAAATCACCCACAACAACCTGGCCATCGGCTACCGGGCGAGAGACTTCCAGCTGCACACACCGTGTGTGTGTTTATAATACCCAACAGGTCCCACTCACTCAGCTCACTCGTACGTCTTTAATCCTCTCTGAATGTGTGTGAGTGTGGCCCCCCACACACACACACACACACACACACACACACACACTTCTGTCCAAATGTCAGGATCAGGACTTGGTGAAGGTGGAGTGAGAAGATGTACTTCAGGTAGTGTTTACAGTGTTTAGCTGCAGTTATACTGAAGTGTGTGTGTGTGTGTGTGTGTGTGTGTGTGCCACGTTTTTATCTGGATATTAATGGTCATTATGGTTTCTATGTTTTGAACTTGATTAACTCCAGGACTGCATCAGGGATATCCATTCTAATTTACATCCTCTACATCCTGCATCCATTTCTTTTACACCAACTGACATACCTGATTAGCTTAATCACAAAGGTCATCCATAACTAGACAGGGCATGAACATGATAATAATGACCCCTGGTCCAAATTCATGGTAAATTTCCAAAACAAGCTTCTCTGTGGCAATATAGTGTAGTATGAAATAATCTCTTCACATGTTTTGTCCTCAAGAAGCATGTATTTATATTTAGAAAAGGGCAGTTCTACATTATTCACCTTCAGACATAGTGTGCACACAGTTTCAGGACAAAATCTAATACAGCGTTCAGAACGACCCTGAGAAAACAATATTAATACAAAATAATAGAGAAACACCAGAAACACAGTGCGTTTTGACAAAACTTTCACTGGTGTGAACAGTCACCTCCAGAGCATACTGTGATCAAATACAGTTTCCAGAACAACCCTGAGAAATACAATACAAGATAGAGAAACTCCAGTAACATCATCCGTTTTGATCTTTTACTGGCGTTTTCTCCTGTGGGAAGTGATGTGGTTTTTAACAAAATATTTCCAATTTTGCTTCCAAGGACTTCAGGTTCTGCAGCAAGGCACTGCTGACAGTCTGTTTTTACCTGGTACTTCACTCATCACTAAGAAATGCCTTTCAACAGCAGCACATTCCAGCTTCATTTGGCAACAGGTTGTTCACCTAGGTAGGCAGAAAAGGAACATTCTTATATAACCACCAAAAATGGGCATTTAAGGTAAATCCCCACAGATTTGTTCTGTAACAGTTGGAAACACAACATTTGGTGTGTAAACTCTATGTACATGTGGCTACACAGCACAAAGTAAAATAAAACAAATGACATATTTGTTATGCTTTAATTGGAAGGTAATCTTGTTCAAGATATTAAATTTTTCAAGGCCAAAATTCACATATATATTTCTTGGAGTCTGTTGTGTGAGTGATGTAACATATAAACTTAACATATAGTTTACAAGAGAAATGTTTATCTCTATGTACATTCAGCTATTAGATGAAGATGTGGAGCAAAAAGCACAATATTTGCTTCTGAAATATACTGAAGCATACATACAGCATATAAAATAAGTATTGAACACCTTGAATTGGTCCTGGACACCTGGCATTTTGTTCCATTGTATACAAGCTATAAAGAACAGTGAAAATAAAACCCACTTGACATGATGTGTTTGTTTTATTTGTGTTCCCCTACAACAGTTTGAATACATATGCAATTAACTAATGCTTTATGTTTGTAAAGAATATTCTTTATTCTCCCATATATAAAACTTATGTTGTTACAAATGGATTAAAAATGAATCTCGTCAATTATAAACAAGCTCATGTCTCTACAAGCCCTTTAAATAAATTACACATCTTTATAGTTTTCATAGATCTTTGTTTTAATATGTGCCAAACTGTGATAATGTATCTTTATATTCTTTATTCTCCCATATATAATACTTATGTTGTTACAAATGAATAAAAAAAGAATCTCGTTAAGTACAAAAAAGCTCGTCTCTACATATCCTTTAAATAAATTACAAATCTTTATAGTTTTAATTGTTTTTTGTTTTAAGTTTTTATGACATTCTTCATCACCATCAACATCATCATCATCATCATCATCCTTGCCCTGCAGAAACCTGAGCTGCCGCTTGACGCTTCCTTTTGTCGCAAAGCGTCAAACACGGTGTCGTGAAGCGCGCCGCCCCAGCGAAGATGGCGGCCGAGCTGCATCCGCGCAGCGGAAAACTCATCGGGCTGTCTAACTCGAACCGCACGGCGCAGCGAAATCAGCCAGTTCAGGAGTTTAATCACGGTCTGGTGCTCAGCCGGGAGCCGCTGCGGGACCGCGATGTCTTCACAGTTCGGATCGACAAGAAGGTAAACAAGTCCGCCTCATCAGGCTAAGATAGCTGCCGTCGGTTTGTCTGCAGTGCCGGGCTAAATCCCAAACCCTTCCTTGACCACTACAGAAGTGCACTACGCAGAGAAGGGTGTCCGTTCTGGATGACGTTTTGGGGACTTCCTTTCTCTAACACTGCCACTAAACCATCTGCTGAGTTCAATCAGAGATCTCTTTGCAGCAGGAGCAAGCTTGCTGTAGTATACAAACTAATACTTACACCCCACGTAGTGCACGCTCTGTTTGTTTGGGACGTAGCCCTCGGTAACGCCAATATTTGACACTGACATCTTAATAACAGATCGGAGTGATGAAAATATATATATATTTTTTTTACAATTTGACTGTCACACAAGTAAAATCGTGTCGTTATGACATTTTGGTTTGTTAATGATTATTACCTTATTAAATTCCGAAATCTAGTCTAGCTACAGCTGCTAGCTTAGCTTTAGGACCATTTTTTCAACCCACCGTTTTTAAGGTGAAAACACTCCCATTGCACTAGTTTTGGGGCGGTTATTACCCAGGTTCTGCTCTTTTATTGGCTAGACGTCACGCTCTATCAAGAACTGTCCAATCGTGAAACAGGAGGCGGGAGTATCTGAAAACGGATAGGAAAAACAAACAAACTGTAGCTTAGCTCGGCTCTTCAGACATCATTGACAGAGATGCGGTAGTATTAGCCAGTAAAGAACCTTTATTAGGATTATAACATTATAAAAACACTTTAGACAAGTTAGGATATGTTGCAATTCAAATCAAACCAACTTAACATTTAAAAATGGCTGTTATCTATCTACTAATATCTCAGCGATATTTAAAGCTAGCTCTCTGACTGACAGCCGGTTTGTTTGCTAACTCGATACTCAACATTTTATTATTAAAATTAAAATAAAATTCAGAACGTTTCATAAAACAGTTCAAGCCAATGCGACGCCGCAGTGTAATGTTTTTTAGCTACATTACTAATTTAAACTATGAGCAATTTAAGTTAATTTTCGCTGTTTTTAAAGGTTGAACGATTTTTCATTAAAAACATATCGTCGATATTTTTAAGATATCGGGGTATGCAATGTATCACAATATTTAAGCGAGCTAACAAATTTTAAACGGAACTTTGGAGACACATTCCAAATAAAAAAGGTACTAGGTATGTTTATAAAAAAAAAAAAGAAAAAGATTTTAACATCAGTTATTCACTGCAGTAAATTGCTTGGCAGTATTTCCGATATGATTTAATGAAACTGCAGCAATACGAAAAAAGTCTACGATGTAGCCATGGCATTTATGATTTTTTTTTTTTACCTGTTGATATGGTGATAACCAGGGCATTTTATTTTATTTTTTATTTTATTTTATTTAATTAATCAATTTTTTTTATTTTTATTTGAATGCAAAACCAGTGTACTTTTTTTTTTTTTTTTTGGTGATCTGTTTGAAAACAAGTGGGTGTGTCTGTGGTTATCAGGTCAGTAAAACACGCAGGGTGGAATGTTGCCCTGTTTTCAGTGTGTCAGATCATTTGACTCAATATGATTCGACTCTTTTGACTCCCAAAAAAGTTTTTAAATTTTTAATAAAATGTAACTTAGATTTTGTGGGTATGTGAGCGGATGTGGAGTAAAGCAGGACCAGAGAGGAAGAAAAGCAGGTGATTAGCAGGTGAAAGAAAAGCAGGTGTTTCCAGTAGTGATGAGAATTTGGAATCATTCAGTGAGTCGACTCATTTCGGCTCCCAAACGGTTCACTTCTGTTTCCCTCTAAACTTACACAGATTTTGCGATATCTTGTGCAGTCTTGCTACAACACTACAATAAACATTAACGTGGTCACTGGTGCACTGTTTGGACAGATGAAGAAAGGACATTTTTTTATTTTACATTTAATAAACGAAGGCAGACTTCACAGTGTGATTCTGACCAGGATGAAGTTCTTACTGCAGAGGAATGAAATCATACTAGACGAACAGCTCAGATGCTGAAGTGTTCAAGGAAGTATTTATGAGTCGACTGTGAGTCGACTCACCTTAGAGTCAAATCGTTTACAAATGACTCATCACTAAGAGAAGGGGTATAAATAGTAGCAGTGATGGCACGTCTGTCTTAATCATGTTACTAACCATACATGAACCTAGTTTATTCCAGTTTTGTTATACAGAAAATTTGTTTTGTTTGTTTTTGTTAAAAAAAAAACACTGTCCAACTGCAAAACGTATTAAACAAGATACCTATGATCAAGAACAAAATCATAAAACAGCCATCCATCATATTTAACCAAGTGAGAGCTCTAAAAACGCCAGATCGTTGTATTTGTAGGGTTCAGGACGATACCTCATACAGACAATAGTGTTTGCAGGAGTAATTGTACAGCTTTTGTCTGAGAATGTACACTAATTAAGAAATAATGGTTCTGGCTTTGCGTTTCAAATCATCATAAAAAAATGAAATATATATATATATATTTAATTTTTTCATTTTTTAAATATATAAAATGCACCAAAATGGGATCCAGACTGCACCTCACTTACCAAAACTTTAATTATAAAAATTTAATATTAATAATTAAATAATAATAATTTTATTAATAATAATAAAAATCTTTTGAACTTTTTGCATAAACCCAACCCCACAAAATTTTACGCCTGATTTTTGAAAGTTTGAGAGAGGCTGATTTTCTTCTTACTGGCGTGCGTATGTTGATCACATCTAAAGAGCGAGCGATATTATTATTATTATTATTATTATTGTTATTATATCCTTATTGTTCGAGTATTGGCCCCTCCCTGTACACATGCCTCTAATAGTATTGGCAACCTATCTGCACCCTCACATCCGAAATTTTTGGTGCTCAATCTGACCACTCGCCTCCAAAAGCATTAGCTGTCTGTCCGCTCGGGGACGAGTTTTGCCACGGCAAGCACCACTCACATTTTCTTCAGGAAATGTACATGTCTAGTTAGTGGTGCTTGCTACGCAAAGCACACTATTACTGTCTCAGATACTTTTATTATTATTATTATTATTATTATTATTATTATTATTATTACATTCTATAAGCCAGTATGCATAAGTCAGTCTGGATAATAAGGTCTGTAATTAAAAATGTAATTAAAAATAAGCAGTTTAAACTCCAGTGTATTTCAGATATTAAAGTAAACTCAGGAATCCATGAGAGTTTTTAATCGAAGATCAGGTTTTACGTAAGTTAGTCTTAGTTCTTATGCGCAACCTTAAACACACTCAGGAGCAGGAGGAGGAGACGAACGCTTCTTTAGTTTTTAAAGATTTTTAAGAGTACAAACCTTCTCGTGTAAATGCTTGTACAAACGTTTTAAGCGTAAATCTGTTCATATCCAGGCGAGGCTCTTTATTCCTCCTTTATTCCTCCTTTATTCCATTTGTCCTGCTGTCACTTTACTCTTCGTTCTCTGCACTGACGTACACTTGACGGCACATCGTCTTGTTGATTGGATTGTACCGGCTGTACTGTCAGTCCTCTTTTTCCTAAACTCAATCAAGTCACAGCTTTAGAGCCCTGTGTTTCTGTAATGTCTTATTGTCACGTTAAATGTTGCTTCTTCTCACTGTGGATCTATTTGATGTGAATTTGTACACACTGTACACATGATGAGCGAGTATCTCACACACCTCCTGTCTGCAGGTGAACTCGTGGAGCGGCTCTATAGAGATCGGCGTGACTGCGCTGGACCCGGCCGCTCTCGACTTCCCCAGCAGTGCGACGGGGCTGAAGGGCGGCTCATGGATCGTGTCCGGCTGCTCCGTGCTGAAGGACGGCCGCTCGGTTCTGGAGGAATACGGGCGTGACCTGGACCAGCTTGGTGAGGGCGACCGTGTCGGGATCCAGCGGAACGGCCGGGGAGAGCTGCACCTGTGGGTAAACGGGCAGGACTGCGGTCCGGCGGCCAGCGGGCTGCCCTCGCGCCTTTGGGCGGTAGTGGACCTTTATGGCAAGTGCACTCAGGTCACCGTGGTCAGCTGCGAGCCTCCACCGGACACAGAGAACGAAGAGCGGGAGGAGTTAGAGGAGGGAGAGGCGGACAGGGCGGCGTCTACGGCAGCGTCTCCGGCTGCTCTCATGCCGGATCATGAGGACAGAACAGGGGGCGTGGCTTTACCCGCTGTTCCTGCTATAGCTGCCGTGGTGAACGGCTCTGCTGAGGACGGTACGCACTTAAAAACGTCTGAAATGATAGAAATTTTTTTTTTTCAACCTGTAACACGTTCTGTCTGATTTTATTTTCATCCTCAGCGCCTGAAGTTACACGAGGACACAGACACGGACGACCGGACAAATTCCCAAATAACTTTGATCCAGACACCGGTATTGATTTTTAACATTAAACGGGTTTTTAACCACACCCAAAACGTCTTGATGTACATGCTGTATAAAAATAAAAATAGAAAAAAAATTCTGAGCAATTCTAATTCATTTTGCTCATATCGGACCGGTCAGATCGGATCGGATCTGCCTTTGGTGTAAATCACAAATTTCCCCATCCTTCTCCTTAAATATACTCGTCACTGTAGAGAGCGAGGATGATGAAGATGATGATGAACGACTTTGATACGGCACTTTCGATAAAGTCACGTGTATTCCGTTCTCAGTCACTAATCGGACTAATATGTATACTAACACTAATATGCATCAGATCTAGAAGCACATATGAAAGGTCTTGCATGAAAAGATCAGATCTTCATGTCCACACAGCCCTGGACGAAACATCCGTATTTTAATGAGGAAATCAGATTTTGTGTTCTTTCAATCGCACAAACTCAGCATCTCATAGACATTATGGACTCGTAGCCACGCCTATGCAAATAATATACAAATTTACATGTCAGCCTGATTTGCATGAATTGCGAAAATAACTGTTAAATGAGACCGTACAATTTTATTAGCTTTTCTTTCACACTCTACATTAAGAGGCTTACATTCTTGCATCAGAAGGCATGAAAAAGAAATCAATCCGGTCTTTACATCTATAAATAAACAATAAAGAGACATCAGTTAAGAGCTTGTGATTCCATGCACTAGCAGGAAGATTTAAAGATCAACTCTGGGGCATGTTGTTAACGAAAATAATCAATGATGGTGTGATGTGATTACGGGAGAGTTACTGGTGCCAGTTTAAAGATTGTTTTCCAGTAACAGAACAACTTGAAGTGACACACCTGTGATTTAGCATTGGGTGAATTTGCATATTCGAACCTGATTGGCTCTTGTATTTTATGATGTCATTACACCTGCATGTCATTTGTTTAATAATCCCCAAGATTTCTTAAATAAATAAACAAAAACTGCTCAAGTGACAATTTGCTACTTATTTCATTTAGATTTCTGAATGTTTGACTGACGGATTTTGTCTTTCCTTCTGTTTTTTTTCCTTTCAGTCCTCACAGAGCACCAGTTATTCGACGTGTTCAACAACGCCATCGTGTCGCTGTACCGTTCAGAAGAAGAAGGTGGAGACGACTCGGGTTTAGGAGGTCTAGGCGGTTCAGGAGGAAGTTCAGACTCCTCCAGAGGGGGAACAGGAAGCAGTAATGGATCTCGAGAACGAGGAAACGAGAACGGGGTCGGAGGTCGAGCAGAGGGCGGGGGCAACAACAATAACAACCTGTCAGGAGGAGGAGGAGGAGGAGGAAATGGGGCGGGAACGGCGGTAAGCAACAGTGGGATGACCACCAACGACGCGCTGCTGTTCCACGAGAAGTGCGGCACGCTGATTAAACTGAGCAACAACAACAAGACAGCCGAGAGGAGGAGACCGCTGGACGAGTTCAACAACGGCGTGGTCATGACCAACCGCCCGCTCAGACACAACGAGATGTTTGAGGGTGTGTGTGTGTGTGTGTGATAATTTTCCTAATAACTTACCTGTTTGCAGCTGCATTTTCTAAAAATAATTAAAAGTGTAGTAATTAATTACAAAAAAAAAATCTGATATATAAGCGTTACATGTGAGGTGGAAAAACTTATCCTGGACATAAATGTTGAGAATTAATGGCACCCTTCTATAGAATTTGTACAATGAATGAATGAATGTTTAAACAAGTTGTGATTTTGTGCATTTGTGTGTAAACTCATTGGATGACGATCATTTAAATATTAATCTCTAGATAATACAATAGATAATCATATCACGTTTGCCTCGTTTGCTCCGATGCTTTTCTCCAAAGCACAAATCACATACTAGAGGTAAAAAATAACCATCACACACAAAATGTAATAACTTTTTCCACCATATAATATTTTCATTAACTATAAAACAAACATCTGTAATACATTCTGTGGTTTAAGCTTTTAGGCTTATCGTAAAACTTATTCATTTTATTCATATCCATTCCAAAAGGGTGCTAATACACTGATCAGGCATAACATTATGACCACCTGCCTAATATTGTGTTGGTCCCCCTTTTGCTGCTAAAACAGCCCTGATCCGTCATGCACTGTGTATTCTGACACCTTTCTATCAGAACCAGCATTAACTTCTTCAGCAATTTGAGCAACAGTAGCTCGTCTGTTGGATCGGATCACACGGGTCGGCCTTCTCTCCCCACGTGCATCAATGAGCCTTGTTCGTCCATGACCCTGTCTCCGGTTCACCACTGTTCCTTCCTTGGACCACTTTTGATAGATACTGACCACTGCAGACCACAAGAGCTGCAGTTTTGTAGATGTTCTGATCCAGTGGTCTAGCCATCACAATTTGTCCCTTCGTCAAACTCGCTCAAATCCTTACGCTTGTCCATTTTTCCTGCTTCTAACACATCAACTTTGAGGACAAAATGTTCACTTGCTGCCTAATATATCCCACCCACTAACAGGTGCCATGATGAGGAGACCATCACATGAGTGCTCAGAATGTTATGGCTGATCGGTGTATATTTTTAAGATATAAAATATGCACAGAAATGAGAGATCTCCCAGCTCTGTGTGCCGATACATTAACCCTGGTCATTTCTGCTATACTGTGTGTTAGATTCGTATCGATAAACTGGTGGATAAATGGTCCGGATCCATCGAGATCGGAGTGACGACCCACAACCCCAATAATCTGGATTATCCTGCGACGATGACCAACTTACGCTCAGGTCTGTTTATAATAATATATAATAATAATAATAATAATAATAATAATAATAATAGCTCAGTTCTAGTCTTGTTTAGAGATATTTGATGTTGTGAACCGTGTCGCGTTGTCAGGAACCATCATGATGAGCGGCTGTGGGATTTTGACCAACGGAAAGGGCACACGTAGGGAGTACTGTGAGTTCAGCCTGGATGAGCTTCAGGTAATATTTCTACACACACACACACCTTGCTTTAACACACTTCTCTATGTCTCAATCATGTGATTGTTGTTGTTTATCTGTAGGAAGGGGATCATATCGGGTTGATGAGGAAAGCCAGCGGCGCTTTACACTTCTACATCAACGGCATAGACCAAGGTGAGTCCGTACTTAAGTTTTTATCCATCAATCTGGAAGACACTTTCATTCACAGTGACTCTGGATTAAAACTTTAGTCTGAAGATTAGAGCTGGTAAAGGTGCCTGTAGTCAGTCCTCCAGAAATCAAGCAAACTCGTGAAGTGAATCAGTTCATCAATTCAAGTATTGTTAATATACTTCAATCGCACAAACTCAGCATCTCACAGACATTATGGACTCGTAGCCACGCCTATGCAAATAATATGCAAATTTACATGTCAGCCTGATGATACTACAATATCAAGTATAATTAATTAATTAATTACGATGGATGTTATTCTTTTTAGGAAAAAAACGATGCATTTGATATTAATCGTTTTTTTCCTAAAAAGAACGACATCCATCGTCTTACGTTTTTCATAATTAAAAATGGAAAATGCGTTAAATTCATGAGACCTAAAAGGTTTGCTGTGTGTGTGTGTGTGTGTGATATTTTCAGGCGTGGCTGCTAACCAGACCCCGGGTGTGGTATACGGTGTGGTGGACCTCTACGGCATGGCAGTAAAAGTCACCATCGTCCACAATCACAACCACAGCGACCGTTTACGCCGCAACAACGCCATCATGAGAGCTCTATCACCTGACGTGGGCCGTCCCCGACCCGCCCTCTCGCTCACCCCTGACCCCGAAGCCCCGGACCGGCTTCTCTTCCACCCCAACTGCGGGCAGAAAGCGGCCATCATCGGAGACGGCAGGACGGCACTGCGACCTCAGTGAGGATTTATTATTTTTAAACAGACTGCACTTTGTAAGAATGTTTTTAATGACTCATTTCTTTCTGATTCGCCCTTACAGCGCGACAGACGACTTTAATCACGGAGTTGTGCTCAGCAATCGCCCTCTGCACTCCAACGAAGTGTTCCAGGTCCGCATTGACAAGATGGTGGACAAGTGGGCGGGGTCTATTGAGATCGGTGTGACTACGCATAACCCCGCATACCTACAGCTACCGTCCACCATGACCAACCTGCGCTCAGGTACGAGTTTTCAGAAGATGGCCGAGTTCTTAGATATTGTGATACTTTATGGTCACGATCTAACACAGAGCTTGCATCTGTTTCTGCTCTTCTCTTTCACAGGGACATGGATGATGACGGGGAACGGAGTGATGCACAACGGAACCACGATACTAGACGAGTACGGACACAACCTGGACCGGCTAAAAGTACGCTTTCACTTCTCAATTCTACTTTTATTGCTTTATTTTATTTAATATAGTGCTTGACTGACCAGGTAATTCATCATCATTATAATAATTATTATTGTGTGTGTGTGTACCAGGCTGGAGACACTGTCGGCGTGGTGAGGAAGGATGATGGCAGCCTGCACTTCTTTGTGAACGGGGTTCCCCAGGGGCCGGCAGCCTGGAATGTACCGCCCAGTGTTTACGCCGTAGTGGACCTGTACGGTCAGGCGGCTCAGGCAACCATAATGGATGACATGGGTGAGGGAGCAAAGGGAGAGAAGATAACAGTTGACCACACACACAAATTCAGCAGAACGAACATCTCTCTTTCTCTCTCTCTCATTCAGCTGACCTTCCTCCTCTCCCGGACGACAGCTCCGAGGGTCCCGTCGCCATGTCCCCCGGCAGCCCGTGCTCTGTCACCGGAGTCAGTGCGGCCAGTGACCTGCGCTTCCATCATCTGCACGGCACCAACGCCGTCATCACCAACGGCGGCCGCACAGCTCTCCGACAGAACTGCCGCAGCGAATTCAACGATGCTATCGTCATCTCCAACAGGTGTGTGCTACCAGAGGTGTCAGTGTTTACGGTTTATGTGTACACCCGTTGCTATGGTAATACAGGGGGACGCCTAAATTTTTTCAACTAAAGCACCGGTCAGAATACACAGAAGGGGAAAGGACATGGGATGTGAAAGGCAAGTTTGTAGGTGCGTTTGGTTTTAATTTGCTCTGGTAAACTTGAATCCACGGGTTTGGCGAAGGCGGGGGCGGAGCTGTAGAGTCTCTGATCGGTAAAAGTGCAGGGTAGAACAGATCTTTATTTTAGTGAGTCACATCATTTGATTCTTTTTTCCCTCTAAACCAGACAAAAGGCACGTTTCACTGCTGTATCTGCTTAAATTATATTTGATTTAGTAAAAGCAGCACCAAATGACCAAGCACTTACTGAAGATGAAGATGCTAACAGTTCAGGTGGTAAGAAGTGTATTTATGTAACGTGTGTTTTGGTGAATCACACATCCCTCACAGAACGTCCTGTTTATTATTTATGCTGTTTGCATGGAATCATCTGGAGTCACCATCCTACAGTAATGGTGTCACTGCTAAGACCTTCTGTATAGAAACTGTGTGTGTGTGTGTGTGTTATCAGGTGCCTTCATGATGGTGAGTTGTTTGAGATTGTGATTCAAAAGATGGTGGATCGCTGGTCAGGATCAATAGAGGCAGGTGAGTTGATCTGATGTAATAATCCAAGAAACCCTGATGATGATGATGATGATGATGATGATGATGATGATGTCATTCTATAAAATTCCACACATTGCCGCTTGGCTGCCATCTTTGCTCTCTGTCTCCATATCCCTTACTAATACGTGTAGGTTTTACTCTAGAAAAGAGAAGTAAGCTGTGTTATCAGGCTTGATTACAGAAATTTAACAATTACACGTCTTCAAATTAAACGTTTTTTTGAATGGACAAATAAATGTAATGCATATAACAGTATTTTATTCATTCATCCATTCATTCATTGTCTACCGCTTATCCGATCTATTCTCGGGCCACGGGGAGCCTGTGCCTCAGGCGTCTCAGGCGTCATCGGGCATCAAGGCAGGACACACCCTGGACGGAGTGCCAACCCATCGCAGGGCACACACACTCTCTCATTCACTCACGCAATCATACACTACGGACAATTTAGAGATGCCAATCAACCTACAATGCATGTCTTTGGACTTGGGGAGGAAACCGGAGTACCCGGAGGAAACCCCCGAGGCACGGGGAGAACATGCAAACTCCACACACATGGCGGAGGCGGGAATCGAACCCCCAACCCTGGAGGTGTGAGGCAAACATGCTAACCACCGTGCCCTCGTAACCGTATTTTATTTCGATTTTATTTTGTCTATGAAACAGAAATAAGTTACATTTCTATTAAGACACAAACATTTTGTTTAATATCCACTGCATAACATATCTTTTATAAAATCTTCAAAGAGCAATATGGCTGCAAAATAACATTTTATAAATATTTTAGAAATAAATTTATTGTGCAAATTAATCGAATCAGTTATATTCAGTTGGACAATCAACGAGAAGGCTGAAACCAAGTGCATTCTGTATTTTTGTTTATTGTATATTTTATGCAGTTATTTCCTGTTTATATAACGTTAGGAATGAACTTTTAATAAAAATACTACATGTCGTAGATGTAGATTATTGATCCTGAATTAAAGGCAAGTTGAGCTCTTAGATCCAGGAAGTATAAAGTGCTGGAGTGGAACTTTCTGCATAGGTGTGATATTTAAAAATAAATATATGTGACTTGTATTAAAAAGGAATTACAGCTTGTGATGTAATCAGGTCACTGAAAACAAGTTAAAATGTTTTCTTTTGTTTTAGGAGTGACTGCGATCAGACCAGAGGAACTGGAGTTCCCCAACACCATGACAGACATCGATTATGATACCTGGATGCTGAGGTGCATTGTGAATTTTAATTTAATTTTATATTATTTTATTTTTATTTTGTTTGTATTTTATTTTATTTATTTTTTTATTTTTTATTTTTGAGCTAAAGATATCCTCCAAAGATATGAAAGATTCCACAGATCACAAGCCTGTCCATGTCCAGTGATAAAGCTCCTCATGTCTCTGCTCTCCCTCTTCTCCCCCGTTACAGCGGCACAGCGATCATGCAGGACGGGAACACCATGAGGAATAACTACGGCTGTGACCTGGACTCCCTGGGGACGGGCTCCAGGATCGGAATGATGCGTTCAGCCTCCGGAGATCTTCACTACTACATAAACGGAGTGGACCAGGGAGTGGCGTGTACTGGGTTACCACCAGGTAAAGGTGGTAACTCTTTTTGTGATTATCTCTCTCTCTCTCTCTCTCTCTCTCTCTCTCTCTCTATTTCTGCATCTCTCTAATCTCTACATTAGAAAAATAACATTGACAAATACATGGATACAAATCTCTCTCTCACAATCTTTTTCTCCTTTAATTTTCTCCCCTCATCTCAATTTTTCTTTCTCCTCCTTTCTCTCACTCTCAACTCTCTCTCTCTTTTTCCTTCTTTCTCTCACTCTCATTCTCTCTCTCCTCTTTTTCTCTCTCTCTCTCTCTCCTTTTTCCTTCTTTCTCTCACTCTCAATCCCTCTCTCTCTTTCAATCAATTTTCTTTTTCTTTCTTTCACTCAATCTCTCCTCTCTCTCTCTCTATCAATCTCTCTTTCTCCTTCTTTCTCCCACTCTCAATCCCTCTCCTCTCTCTCTCTATCAATTTTCTTTTTCTTTCTTCTCTCTCTCTCTCTCTCTCTCTCTCTCTCTCTCCTTCTTTCTCTCTCTCAATCTCTTTCCTCTCTCTCACTCTCTCTTTCTCCTTCTCTCTCTCAATCTCTCTATTTCCTTCTCTCTCTTTCTCTCGCTCACTCTCCTTCTCTCTCTCTCACAGACGTGTATGCTGTGATTGATCTGTATGGTCAGTGTGTTCAGGTGTCCATCACTAGCTCATCTGGTCCTCTTGACAACAGCCTGTGTACCAGTAACATCACAGAGAAGAGTTTCCCAATACACTCACCAGGTACTCTGTGTGTGTGTGTGTGTGTGTGTGTGTGTGTATATATATATATGTTTTTGAATGGGATGACTGTATTCACATTTTCTTTAATAAAATCCTTTTGCATGTCTCCCTCTAGTGGCAGGAGTGGCTCATCGTCTGCACAACAAGCACGGGAAGAATGTGGTGTTGCTCGGGGACGGCTGCCAGGCCGTCAGGGTGGGAGGGTATTCTCACGCCATCGTATTTAGCGCAAAGGAGCTCAAGACGGACGAACTGTTCGAGGTGAGCGCTGGGAAGAGAGAAAGGCATCTTGCTTTTGTTTCTTCTGTCGTATCGATCTGTACTCTAACGTCTTGTCTGGTTTCCTTTAGAACTCTGTTCTCTCTCGCTCTCTCTGCAGGTTAAGATCAACGAGGTCGATGAGCGGTGGTCCGGGTCTCTCCACATAGGCTTGACCACCCTGCAGCCCCCAGATCTGCCGTCCTGCCCCCTCAGCGGCCTGTCGCCCTCCCTCACTCAGCTCAGGTCAAAGGTCACCTGGCTGCTCGCCGGGTCAGAAGTCAGACGCAACGGCATACTGCAGAGACAAAACTTCGGCTGCTCGCTCGACCGACTGACGGTGAGAGACCAAGATGGTGTCCAGTAATAATCCAGTGTCCTGTATTACTGCAGGTGTTTAGGGTGTGTTTGTTACAGCAGGAGTAAATAGAACAGGTGTGTTCCTGCAGGTGGGAAACCGAGTGGGTGTGAAGAGATGCAGCGATGACACAATGCACATTTTTATCGATGGAGAGGACATGGGACCTGCGGCTACCGCTGTGGCTAAGGTAGACACACACACACACACACACACACAGAAACAGACAGTATGTTGGTTGATATACCATTGTAATACCATTGTTTCTGTGTGTGTGTGTGTGTCAGAATGTATACGCAGTGCTGGACCTTTACGGGAAGGTGACGGCCGTGTCCGTTGTCAGCTCCACTCTGGCAGAGGACACAGACAGCGTGAAGGCTTCGTCCCTCTCCTCGGACAGCTGCAGTGAAGGAGAGGACGAGTCCACACCGGTCAGTCAGAGCGTAGATACTGATCTCAGTGTGCAGTGTGTGTGACACGATGCTCTTATATTCTGATCTCTGTGTTTTCTCTCTGCGCCAGTGCGAGAGCGAGTCTGCCATGGTTCCCGTGGCGATGTCCTTTCTGGAGAATCATGGGAAAAATATCCAGTTGTCCAATCAGAACCTGACGGCTGCACGAGTGTCAAGTTATAACCAGGGTCTGCTGGTCACAGCACATGCTCTACCTCGCCAGCAGCTCTTCCAGGTGGACACACACACACACATATGCGAGTCAAATTCTTCATCAACAAGTGCTTGTCTTTTACCTTCAGTGTTTTAGGTTCTTTTTCCTCACATTAAGATGCTCAAATACAAATATTTTGGAATTTTTTAATACCGCTACCTCTTAGTATATTAAAGCAGCCTCCTGGATCCTTCACTGTGTGTGAATATGTGACTCTAACCGTCTCGTGTCCTCGTGGTCAGTTTCAGATAGACAGATTGAACACATCGTGGACGTCGTCTCTCTCTCTGGGTGTGATCGGTCACTCTCCAGATCGCCTCAACTTCCCTTCCACGGCCTGCTGCCTTAAACGCTCCGTCTGGCTGCTGCAGCGAGACTCTGTCTTCCACAACTCACTGAAGGTGACCTGTCTGTCTGTCTCTCTGTCTTTATATTCATTCTCAGTATGTTTTGTAATCTGTCTGTCTCTTTCTGTACATTTTTCTTTCACTGTCCATGTTTTTTGTCTGTCCTCTCTCTGTCACTCAATCTTTCTGTCTCTCTCTCTCTAGGTTTGGTGATTTGTCTGTCTTTTCTTTCCCTGTACCCCTGTCTGTCTCTCAGTATTCCCTTTCTCCCTTTTCCCTATCAATATTCACTTTCTCTCTCAGTATTGTCTTTCTCTCAGTCTCTTTCTGTGTGTCTCTTCCTCTGTCTGTCTGCCTCTCTCTCCCTCTTTTTCAGTATCCCTTTTTATTATGTTTTGCAATCAGTCTGTCTCTTTCTGTCCATGTTTTTTGTCTGTCCTTTCTGTGTTTCTCAATCTCTCTCTCTCGCTCCCTCTCTCTCTCTTTCTAGGTTTGGTGATTTGTCTGTCTGTCTCTTTCTCTGTGTCTCTCTTTCAGTATTCCCTTTCTCACTGTTCTCTGCCTGTCTCTTCCTCTGTTTGTCTGTCTGTCTGTCTCTTTCTCAGTATTGTTTTTCTCTCTCTCCTCCTCCTCAGATTTGTGAGAACTATGGACCAAACTTGGACACGTGTCCTGAGGGGACAGTGCTGGGTCTGCTGGTAGACGCTAACGGCTGTCTCCACCTGTATGTGAATGGGATGGACCAGGGCATGGCAGCGCAGGACATCCCGAGCCCCTGCTACCCAATAATCGACCTGTACGGCCAGTGTGAACAGGTCTGTACACACACACACACACACACACACACACACAGAATAATCCGTAGTAAGAAATAACACTCCCTAAACCGAGTCCCCGAGTTCTCGTATCCTGTGCAGATGTTGTGCTCTCGTCTCCTCAGGTTACCATAGTGATCAGCCACATGGAGGCCGTGGGGTCGGAGAGCGGAGACGTGCTCTGCCAAGGTGACATGGAGAAAGCTGACATGGTGGACGGTGAGTGGACATTCCCTGGCCGTGCCTCAGACTCGCCTCGTCACACTCCTCTCAGCTCTGCATACTTTATATACATGCAGCGTTTAAGAGTTTTACAGCCCGAGATGATCTGAGACACACACACCTTAACTGTCTGATCATTTCTCTGATTTTAGCAGTGATCAGATTCATGTCTGGAAATTCTCTGTGTATCTGATCTCTCGTTATTCCAATGTTATTTTTCAGGAATAAAGGAGAGTGTGTGCTGGACTCCTCCTCCTGAGGTGAACCCCAACAAGACGTGCGAGTACCAGGCTCTCTGCTCCAGATTTAAGGACCTGCTCACTCTGCCTGGTTAGAGCTGCTTAATTACTCTGCCTCTCACCTGCTGTACATGTGCAATTATTTTATCCTCTAACAACTCTCTCCTCTCTCTCTCTCTACTCCTCTCTCTCTCCCTCTCCTCTCTTTCTACTCCTCTCCTCTCTTTCTTTCCCTCTCCTCTCTTTCTACTCCTCTCCTCTCTTTCTCTCCCTCTCCTCTCTTTCTACATCTCTCCTCTCTTTCTACTCCTCTCCTCTCTTTCTCTCCCTCTCCTCTCTCTCCCTCTTCTCTCTCTCCCTCTTCTCTCTCTCCCTCCTCTCTCTCTCCCTCTTCTCTCTCTCCCTCTTCTCTCTCTCCCTCTCCACGCTCTCTCTCTCCTCTCCTCTCTCCCCCTCTGTCTCCCTCTCTCTCTCCCTCTCTCCACTCTCCACTTCTCTCTCCCTCTCTCCACTCTCCACTTCTCTCTCTCTCTCCACTCCTCTCTCTCTCTCTCTCTCTCTCTCTCTCTCCTCTCTTTCCCTCTCCTCTCTCTCTCCCTCTTCTCTCTCTCCCTCTCCTCGCTCTCTCTCTCCTCTCCCTCTCCTCTCTCCCCCTCTCTGTCTCCCTCTCTCTCTCCCTCTCTCCACTCTCCACTTCTCTCTCCCTCTCTCCACTCTCCACTTCTCTCTCTCTCTCCACTTCTCTCTCTCTCTCCACTCCTCTCTCTCTCTCTCTCTCTCTCTCTCTCTCTCTCTCTCTCTCTCAGATTGTTACTTTAATGAGGATGCTAAGTATAACCTGTGTTACTGTGAGTCCTGCCATAAGCTGCGTGGTGATGAGGCTTATTATAAACACGGCGAGCCGCCACGGGACTACGCTCTGCCCTTCGGCTGGTGCCGCTTCGCCCTGCGGTCAGTCACTACACACACACACACACACACACACACACACACACACACACACACACACACACTCACTCACTCACTCACTCACTCACTCACTCACTCACTCACTCACTCACTCACTCTCTTACATACACACACTAACAAAAATGCACACAGAGACACACACATACACACACTCTAACATAGATATGCATGCACACACACACCGTGTAATAGACACACACACAGTCTCTCTCTCTCTCTCTCTCTCTCTCTCACTCACACTCACACACACTAACATAAATGTGCACGCACACACACACTGTAATACACACACACTCACGAACAGAAATGCACACACACACAGTGTAGAGTTTGTAGCTCCTGGTCTCAGTGAGTGATGTGTAACGGTGTGTGTTACAGGATCAAGCCACACAGTGACGTATCAAACACCTATAAGAAGTGGCACATTGCGTATCATGGAACGAGTGTGGGATCCCTGCGCCGCACGCTGGACCACAGCCAGCTTCTACCACGTCAGTACTCACCCTCTCTCTCTCTCACACACACACACACACACACACACACACACACACACACACATTCTCCTGCATGAATAAGAGAGGAATGAATGGTGTTTATGGTCCTCTTCAGCAGATTCATCGCCCGTGTTCTTGGCGACCCCGGTGAAGGTCGAAGGTCATGGCAGCTACAGTGAACCGGAGGAGAACAGCGCCCCCGAGAGGGAGATCCCCCGCGTGCACCTCTCCCCCACTATGCGCTACTCCGGCCTCGAGGTCTTCGCCCCTAAAGTGCAGTAAGTCCTCCTCGTCAAGCCTCTCATCAGCCATCATCTCATAGCAATGTGCAGCGGAACCTCAGCATATGAATGTCCTCCTTTATGAATTTTCTCCTACTGTCTCTCTCTCTCTCTCTCTCTGTCTCTCTCTCTCTCTTTGCTGTTCTCTGACTATCACTCTCTTTTTCTCTCTCTCTCTGCTTTTCTCTTACTGTCTCTCTCTTTTTCTCTCACTCTCTCTCTGCTTTTCTCTGACTATCACTCTTTTTCTCTCTCTGCTTTTGTCTTACTGTCTCTCTCTTTTTCTCTCTCTCTGCTTTTCTCTTACTTGTCACTCTCTCTCTCTCTCTCTCTCTCTCTCTCTCATATACAATAGTAATAATAATAGTTGAGCACTCACACCATCCTGTTGTTGATTAGTTTCCTGTATCCTCACTCTCTTCTCGTCTCTCTCTGTGCTGCAGATTCCGAGATCCTCGCTCGCTGCGCTGTCATCAGGCCCAGGTGGGCTTCCAGGTGTGCGTGCGTCCTGGCTCCTACAAGGTCGGCCCTCAGTCTCTGGGCATCAGCGAGCCGCTGGATCCCAGATTCAACAACACGGAGATCGAGTGGATCACCAAGGAGAAAGGAGGAACCCTGCTGTACGGCCTGCTCATCCGTGTGGAGTGAGGGATATAGAGAGAGAGCGAGAGAGAGAGCATTCAGACCGCTGGTACTGCTTCAGAGAAATGAAGTTAAGCTCTGATCTCTCCATTTTTCTTTTTATTTGAAGGTGGTCTTTTTTTGGGAGACACTTCCTGCACTTTGTTTCAGACCCCAGCGGGTGATTTCTGTCCATCTGCCCCCTCACACCACACCTCTCTCCCTCTATTCCTGCCCCCCCCCTCCATCCCTCCATCCCTCGGTGTCTCTTTATTCATCAATTTCTCTTTATCTGCCTCTCTTACATTTTTCCTTTCTTTATTATTTTTTCTTTTCTTTCTTGATTGCTTTCTTTTGTCTAATTCTTTCTTTCCATGTCTTTTAATTTTCATTTTCTTTCTTTTTCTTTCTTTCTTTCTTTCAAAATGTATCAATCTATTTCTCTTCTTGTCTTTCTCACATCTATCTCTTTCTCTCCCTTTTTCTTTCGGTCTCTCTTTGTCTATCTGTCTCACTGTATTCTCTCTCTCTCTCTCTCTCTCTCTCTCTCTCAAACTTAATCAATTTTTCTTTCTCTGCCTTTCTTGGTTTTCTTTTTTTCTTTCCTACAGAATGTCTATCTATTTTCTTTCTGTTTTTCTAACTCTTCCATCTCTCTCTCTCTCTCTCTCTCTCTCTCTCTCTGTCACTCCTGCTTTCTTTCTGTCTTACTGTATTCCTTCTTTCTTCCTTTCTCCTCCTCTCTCTGTATCCGTCAAAGGACGTCGGACTCCAATCACCGTCTCATAGCACAGTCCTGGATCCTGTGAGCATTTTCTTCTTCTTCTTCTTCTTTTTTTTTTTTTTTTTTTTTAAAAAAACCCCCAAAAAAACAAAAAAAAACAAACAAAACTGTTGTTCAGAGACAAATCAACAAATCCATGTGGAACTACACAAAGACGTCTGCTGGGGGGAAATAATGTAAAGAGTGAAAAACAAAAGAAAAGACTTGAAGACTCTCTAGGATCAGGAAGAGATTTCCTCGACTCGGGAAGCCCGGGATTTCCAGGATCCGCTTTACACAGCAGGAGATTTTGCAGCTCACACGCAGTATTACATTTTTACTAAAAATCCGTTCCCGTTTAACAAAAACAAAAATCACGCCGTCTTTCCGATTCTCTCTCGGCTCGTGTAAAGTGGGACTCGTGTCCTGTTCCTGTTTTTTTTTTTTTTTTTTTTTTTTTTTTTTTTATATTTTAAGCTCTCCGATAGCAAGAGAACTGGAATGAACGGAAAACTGATACCTCTCAGACCGGAAGCTAATTACTTTATTTTATTTTCTAAAACGTCTCAAGGTGCAAAGACGATTTTAAGATCTCCTGAGATTAAGAATTAGAAATCCATCGTGCTCGTAAATATTTACACCCCCCCCCCCCCCCCACACACACACACACGCACACTCACTCACTCTCACGTATGCTCCAGTGTTCAGAAATTGTTGAATGTAAAAAAAAAAAAAATAAATAAAAAAAAAAAATAAAAAAAATCATTCGAAGGGGGAAAAAAAAAAACAACTATATCCTGTCACAAGGAATTATGGGAAATGAAGTTTAAATAATTTTTTTTTCCTTTTGAGTTTACACTGGCTTTCTTTTTCTTTTCTCTCTCTTTTTGTTTTTTAAGAATGTTTACTGTCACTTGCACAGCCCTTATTTTATTTATTTATTTTTTTTTTTAAATAGTGTCAACCATTCAAATGAGAGATTTTTCTCTCTTTAAAAATCACGTCCAATAATACATAAAAAGAAATAATAATAATAATAATAATAATAATAATAAAAAACAGATTTTTGTTGCCAATAATAAACTACTTGAGTGGAAGTTTTACATCCACCGCGTCGCCAAGAGCCGTGTCTGAACATACACTTGCTATCAAACTGAAATGTGAACACACACACACACACACACACACACAGGGGTTCACACGTTGGCCCATTTGCTGCTTTTTTGTTGTTGTTTATTTTTTTTCAATCATTACTTTGTATTATTTGTTCCTGTTGGTTTTTATTTGTATTTCTTTATGTTGTACAGGCTGTTACAGAACACTAATATTATCTTCCTGATTTGTAAGAAAATAAAAATGTATATATATTAAAAAAAAAAAAAAAAAAAAATCAGCCACCATCATCTAAGATCTTTCCGTTAAATGTCTCATCTATGAAAAGTCAGCCACAGAATTATTGGCACCGCTAAGCGGTTATAAATACATCAAATTTTAAAGTGTGTATACGTAAAAGACACTGCTTTACATTTCTGACTTATTGTTAAACAGCTGTACTCTGATTTCCTGTCTTCATTCATTCAAAATTCAAAACGAATATTATTCGTTTCGACAACCGGGTTAACACCGGTGTCGACGTTCATTCCTACACCGTTCATCCGATTTAGATTCTCGGATTTATTATTAGAGTTCAGCTCTTATATGGTGTCCAATTATTTATGGACCTGACTGTATGTCTATACACCGATCAGCCATAACACTGAGCAGTGAGAGGTGAAGTGAATAAGACTGAGTATCTCCTCATCATGGCACCTGTTAGTGGGTGGGATATATTAGGCAGCAAGTCAACATTTTGTCCTCAAAGTTGATGTGTTAGAAGCAGGAAAAATGGACAAGCGTAAGGATTTGAGCGAGTTTGACGAAGGGCCAAATTGTGATGGCTAGACCACTGGATCAGAACATCTCCCAAACTGCAGCTATTGTGGGGTGTTCCCGGTCTGCAGTGGTCAGTATCTATCAAAAGTGGTCCAGGGAAGGAACAGTGGTGAACCGGAGACAGGGTCATGGACGAACAAGGCTCATTGATGCACGTGGGGAGCGAAGGCCGACCCGTGTGATCCGATCCAACAGACGAGCTACTGTTGCTCAAATTGCTGAAGAAGTTAATGCTGGTTCTGATAGAAAGGTGTCAGGGTGCCCATGCTGACCCCTGTGCACCACTGAAAGCTCCAACAATGGGCGCGTGAGCATCAGAACTGGACCACGGAGCAATGGAAGAAGGTGGCCTGGTCTGATGGATCACGTTTTCTTTTACATCACGTGGATGGCCGAGTGCGTGTGCGTCTCTTACCTGGGGAGCACATGGCACCAGGATGCACTATGGGAAGAAGGCGAGCCGGCGGAGGCAGTGTCATGCTTTGGGCAATGTTCTGCTGGGAAACCTTGGGTTCTGCCGTCCATGTGGATGTTACTTTGACATGTAGCACCTACCTAAGTATTGTTGCAGACCATGTACACCCTTTCATGGAAACGGTATTCCCTGATGTCTGTGTCCTCTTTCAGCAGGATAATGCGCCGTGCCACAAAGCAGAAATGGTTCAGGAATGGTTTGATGACCACAACAACTAGTTTAAGGTGTTGACCTGGCCTCCAAATTCCCCAGATCTCAATCCAATGCAGCATCTGTGGGATGTGCTGGACAAACAAGTCCGATCCATGGAAATAATAAAATTTTTAGAAATAATTTAATTTTGTCATTCGGGTTGTTTTTACTTCTTTGTTCCAGGGGTGCCAATAATTCTGGAGTTGAAGTTCATGTTTTTCAGTCTTTGTCTCATTCTATTTCTTGCTCCAGGGAATATTATACATCACTAAATACGCTTTCCCTCCCACAGAAATGTTGGTTAAACATCAAGCGAAGCAAAACGGTTTGATTTTGAATTATTTTTATTTTCGAGTAGGAAAAAAAACAAATCCGCCGCCACTGACAAGTTTATTGCAGTGTTGCATATTAACCAAAATCGAAATATCCCATAATTATGGTTTAAGGCCGAGAGCGTTACTGTCTCTGTTTACTGAAAATCTGATGTTTGTCTGTCCATGAGAATAAACACGCAACACACACACACCACCGTGACTCTAAAAACAGAGATCGTTAACAGGAAACGTGCATGCTGAGATCGCTTTATTCCGGCTCGTGATCACGGTCGTCGTCTCCCTGCGGATTATTTCTGCACTTTAGTTTAATATCTCATTCGACCAGCCTGTGGATTAGTGTGTAAATAAAAAGCCCAACCCTTACTCTATAAACACTAGAAGCACCGGGATTGAAACTGGTAAATAAAATCACGCAAAACTTTAGAAATCTGTTGTATAACCGCATAAAAACCTTACATCGTTAGCAGCAGCAGCAGTTTGTTTTGCTTTTTGCAACAGAGAAAGCTTTAACGAGTTGAAAGGAATCCACGAGGGATGGATGTGGGGAAAAAGTTCATAAATCTATACACAAAAGATCATAATAGCTGGAAACCGAATAGCTTAAAGGTGCAGTTTGTAATTTTAAAAATGATTCCAAATGTGTGTTTGTTGTGTCGTTTCTCAAATACAAAAAAAAACCCCCAAAAATACGAAAAACATACTCGACACACTCCCACGTCGTCGCTCTGGATCGTTGCTTTGTTTTGTTGTTTTTCTGGCCCTGAAAAGAATTCCGTCACTTTTTTTCTTGTCCAGTAAGCAAAGTGGAAGGGAAAAGGGAAGTGGGAGACTTGTCACTGTTTTAATCGGAATTCATCGTTCAACTTTACAAACTGCATCTTTAACAAGACTCACGTGATCCTTCTTTCCTTTGTGTTTTTTTTTTACCCCGCGATTAAAAAGTGCGCCTCTTCCGTGTCGCTAAATCTGAAGTGAAAGCAGATCGTTAGAGACAAAAACAAATATATACACGCTTTAGCAATTCTGTACTTTACAGATCAAATAAATAAATAAATGAGAAACATAAAAAAATAATAATAATAATAATAAAAGAATGAAATATTCTTCACAGATTCATCTCAGGATGAGAATTTATGAGTCGCTACTTTCAGGTTCCAAGAATAATAATAATAAGAATAATAATAATAATAAAACACTTCTTTTCACAGTAAAAATGAACAGCTAAAAGCACCAAGTGCTTCTGTGGCCTCGTTTATAAACACGGCGCTCGGACAAAACCGTCCTCAAGATGGCAGGAAATGGGTGTAGAAATTCTGTGTGTAGAAAAATAAGGAAGTGAAAAGGAAACCGGAAAAACGGTGAAAAAGTTCATCAGTCGGGATTTAACTCGTTAGGAGTGAAGATCGGTTCACGTCACCGACACTTTCTGTCCACTCCAGCTTCCTGAAGTTCTGAAGTTTCAGCTTCTTGTGCATTTGTGATGCTTTTCAGCTCAGTGTGTTTATTTAATATTCCTACACCTTGTAGGAAAACAGATTTTGAGGTCACTCTAAAATCTGCTTTAACATACATTGCTCTTTGAATAATTATTTACATATCCCAGTTCTCACCACCAGATGGTGATCAAAGCAGACGTTTATCAGGAACTGTGAACCAGCTAACAGTTGGGGGTCGACTCCGAGGATTTCGATGCTTTGTTTAAGAGTATCACCTCTAGGCTTTTGTATTGTGATACCTTCAAGGCCTGCCCACTCAAGGCCTTTAAAAGTATGTGCCTTTTCACTGGACTCGATCAGTTTTATTATCTGATCTCCAATAAAACATTCCTGCTGAACACTACTTCCGAGTCCGCTGGTCTGCTTCGGGAAATTCACAACAGCCTTCATTCCTTCCTTTCTGAAAGAGACACTAAGGAGACATTGAGAGTGAAATCTTGTGCTGGTTGAAACTGATCGGTTTTGTGCGTGTGCAGTTTTTATAAACGAAGCCCTGATTCGCACAAAAGCTATTAAACAAACACACTGTGAACTACAGGATCTCTAAATGACAAAAATGTGAGATCAGTGCCAGTAGAAAGGTTTCAGAGAGTGTGGAGTGACTTTATTTCAAATCTAAAACGTTTTCACGTCCACCGATGCCAGGGATAGGACACGAGCGACGTCTCCAGAAATTTCATTAAAATGAGAGAAGGGATGCGAGTGCAGTGGATGCGAGTTCAGATGAGGCTGAACCGCTGCTGGTTTAAAGAGACGGATAAAAAGAGCACGGGTTCAGCCCTGGGAGGAAGCTACATGTACAGGCTGAAAATGTTCTGTGATTTCTCCTTCATGTGTATAGGAACAGACATATATGAGAGAGAGAGAGAGAGAGAGAGAGAGAGAGAGAGAGAGAAAGAAAGAGAAATGTAAGTCAGGTATCGCTTTCTTTCAGAACTTTTTGAGCCCCCAGGCAGACGTCTGTTTCGGGGCCACAGCAGAGCCGAATGTGGGGAAATCCTCAGCGCTGCTCATGTCAGGGGCCTAGAGAGAGAGAGACAGAGAGAAAGAGGGAGAGAGAGATCAGAAAATCAACACAAACTCTATATGCAACACACACAAATTTAAAACAACTAAAATGACATAGGATCTACCTTTTCAACAACCAAAATGCCATGGTTTATGAACATGTATGAATATGCAAATGAGAAGAAACGCCCCAGGTCCTTGCATCATCCCAGATGATATCGTTAAAATTCCCGAGCTCGTATTTGTCACAGACAGACAAGACGCATTTCACTATCAGTTTCCATGATCATTCTATTAAACCTCAGCTTTTGTTACTATAGCAACCAAGATGTTTGACATCTGCACCAAATAAGGCTCACTGGTTTCCTCCAATATATGTATATAACTGGCAATTTTAAATCTATCTTACACTAGTAAACTAACTAAAATGCCAGTCTCTATCAGTAGAATCAACATCCAGACCAGTTAAAAGCAATTAACCTTTAAAACAAAATGCCATTCATGAGGTGCAGTTATACTGGGAGAATTATGAATAAAACTTTATATTATATTCATTCATAAAAAGAGGCATTGGTGGCTCAGTGGTAGGTTACTTGCCTATCATGCGGAAGGCCCGGGTTCGATTCCCAGCCAATGCCTCAATCCCAGCCACTGGATACAGTGCCGGTCCCAAGCCCGGAAAAAATGGGAGGGTTGCGTCAGGAAGGGCATCCGGCGTAAAACCTGTGCCAAGTTGTTGTGCGGACCAGTTGGTCCGCTGTGGCGACCCCGAACAGGGAGCAGCCGAAAGCAACTTCTTCTATTATATTCATTATAATTATTAAATAATTGGTTTATCTATGTCTTTAGTGTGTCTTTATACATGCATAGGTATATTAAAAGTCCACGGAGGAACGCTGATGAATCGACTTCCTGTTATTTCATTATATGGTGTGTGCCTGTGAATGAGCTGTTACTATGGAAACGATCAGAACGTCAGCACCTCGGCTCTTTCTGACCGCTCAGAGCTGAGGGATATAAAGATCACCTTGCTTCCTGGGACGTTCCAAGGAGCGTCTCTGACGACAAAGCCTTTAGCCGGGCCTCGGCCCTCCTCGTCTCCTCCTCCTCCCATGAACTTGGACGGAGGTTTCATATAGGCAGCCAACGTTTCCGTCTCGGTCACGCTCAACATCTGAGTGATGTACACACACACACACATTGCACAGAGTTCACTAAACTCAAAGTCTGCACTATATTAGTGTCTCTCACTCACATATTCCTCCTCCAGGTTGAGCAGATGGTCCATAGCTTTATCGACGTTCTCTGGTCGGCCCGTGACCGTCACTTTGTCAGGGTCGTCCGAGCCGGGCTGAGGAAACCTGATATCTACCTGGAAAACACATGAAACCACCATGAGCTGATTCTGCATTTCAGTTTGAACAGGAAGTCGTGTTGGAGTGACGATGTGTTTGATCTACATAACAGCTAATAGCGTTCGAGATAGAATCATCTGTGAAGCAGGAAGTGTGTTTGAGCTACAAAGTGAGGAAATCAAAATGGAGGCCTTTTAGCAACAATCTAGCCATCTAAATGTGACCTCAACTGAGCGAACACTGAGTCAGTGTTTCAGATTTAACAAGTGAATATGTTTGTATATTGATTGTTTTAAAGCTAATATAGTTATAAAATTGTTATAAAGCTAATAAAGCTATTTAATATACACTATAACTCTTTTAAGGTATGAAGTGCTGCTGTGTTTACTGTTCATGCCCTGAGCAGCCATTTTGATGTGATGTCACTTGCTGAACTTTGGGCTTAAGGAAACCCTCCTGAGTTTCTCAGACGGAATTTCTTAGGCTACGTCTACACTAAATTGGATAAATTTGAAAACGGCGTTTTTGTCTAAAAACTCTCCGCGTTTTTTTCAATCCCAAAAGTTGGTCATCCACACTGAAACGTCCGAAAATGCTTATGTCCCCATACTGCGCCTGAGGAAAACGAAAGATGCTTCGGCCTGCGTCATTTCCGCCTAGCGTTTATTTACTTTCCAGGTCTTTGAAACGGCGTCACGATATGTCGAGGAAAAGTACCGAGTTTTTTTAAATGGACCGACTGTGAGGTGGAGTTGCTGCTGCGAGTAACACATGAGTATAAAGTTGCAAAAGCGAGCGAGAATGTAGGCTGAATTGGTCACATGACTAAAAATGTGTCATTGTTTTCGAAAGCCTTCGTTTTCACAGTCCACTTTGGAGAGTGTTTTCAAAAAGTTATGCTGTTTTGGACTAAAAATGCCATCTCAGCGTGGACGGAAAGCCAAAACGGATAGAAAAATATGTGTTTTTAAACGAAAACATGTTGGTGTGGACACGGCCTTAGTGTGTTTTTTTGTTTGTTTGTTTAGAAGTCTTAGGTTGGAAATCACAAATTAAGACCTTTTTCCACAATCTGGACAGGAGCTTAGTGAACTGTCTAAATATGCAGAACTATGAAAAAAAAAATGTAGGGTTTTATCAGCATTAGCTTCTCCCACTTTATGTAGGATGATATCCTCGATGAAGAGACGGCGTGTGTTTTTTTAAATGTCCGCCATGTTTGAGCATTAGTGGCCTCACCGAACATCTAACATGATATTTTAAATGATACAGTACTTAATAAAATTAAATTACTAACTCTTAGTGAATTGAGAAACCTTGAATCTTTCTGTATTATCTTTCTGCTTTATTTATTAAATGTTACACGATTATTGATTAAAATGAGATAACTCTGTTTACTCAGTGTCACGCACTTTAAACTCCTCCATGAGTTTGCGGATGGCTTTCCCGCGAGCTCCGATGATGCGTGCGTGGACCCGGTGATCCAGCCGTATGTCCTCGCTCACCATCTCCTGCAGCTCTGCGACCATCTGCTCTATAGCTGTCTTGGCCTCCTCCACGTTCCGTTCATAACCCCAGATCAGGATCGCATCCTGAGAAAAGACAGGAGGTGAGTTTTCCTGAGCCAGCACAACACCCTGATGACTGGGTGCTCTAGGGACGCACCTGCTGCTCGTCGTTCTTGTCAGGGAACTGCACGCTGACGTCGTGGTCTTTGCGGATCTGGGAGATCACGGCTCCTTTACGGCCGATGATTTTGGGGTGGTATTTAGGGTCGACCGAGAGGGTCACCTTGTAGCTGCGTAAAGCCTGTAAAGTGTTAATCACACAGTGAGAGATGTTAGACACAGCGTTGGCAGCACATCAAATACTTCAGTTTAAACATATTTCACATACTCGAGGTATCACTGTAATACTTTACAGCAGCATGCAGAACGGCAGAATTATTCATTACTGATCAACAGACTGATTAAATGACATACAAGATGTTTATACCGATACTGAAACATCACGTGTTCAGCTGATAATGATAACACATTTTCTCTTTAGAAACCACTAAGCTGTAGTTCATTTAAATATACACTGAGAAATTTCTAAATAGGCGGCACGGTGGCTTAGTAGTTAGCACGTTCTCAACTCCAGCGTCCTGGGTTCGAGTCCCGCTCCCGCTCACTGTGTGTGTGGAGTTTGCATGTCCTCCCCGTGCTTGGTGGGTTTCCTCCCACTGTCCAAAGACATGCTTCTAGGCTGATTGGAGTCTCTAAATTGCTCGTAGTGAGTGAACGAGTATGTGTGTGTGTCCTGCGATGGGTTGGCACTCCGTCCAGGGTGTATCCTGCCTTGATGCCCGATGACGCATGAGATAGGCACAGGCTCCCCGTGACCCGAGTATACATCGGATAAGCGGTAGACAATGGGAAAAATGGAAATTTCTAAATCTATAGCCAGGACTTTTCTTTTTTAAATACAACTTAACTAAGGTATGAATATAATAAACAAAGTGTAAAGAAAAAACAAAAAAATTGAGTCCAATAAAGTCTTTATTTGTATTTATCTAAACATTCCATTCGTGATCAGTTCAAATTCGTTCTCAGAAATACTGATCCTGGGTATTGGATCAGTACCGTCTCTATTGTAGTGTATTGATTGTGGTTTTTTTCTGAGGCCTAGGAGGTGAGCTGGTGCTGGCTCTCTGGCGTCGCTAGCTTGGTGTGTGTGTGTGTGTGTGTATGTGTGTTTGTGTTGGTAACAGAGCAAGTGCTTTGCGTTACGGTGTGTTGTGCTCCTTTACCCGCTCCTCCTGTTCTGCCTGGAGCTCTTTGACTCTGCACAGCAGCGCCTGCTTGGCTCTCTCTACGCTGACCTCCTGCCCCATGACCTTTATCACATCAGACTGCTGCTCAGCCTGAGGAACCCAGATGTTCACCTGCACAAAGCCAGTCAGATTATATCTACACTTATCCTTTTCATTTAACCTGTACTGAATATTCACCCCTGACTTCACGTTCTGTAGTAACGTACCTCGTAGTCCTCCATCATCTTCCTGATTCCGGCTCCTTTCTGGCCGATGATGTAGCGGTGCAGGTCGTTGGACACCTCCACGTCAACCGTCACAGGAACCAGCGCCTGAAAGACAGAGAAGAAGTAATAGCGATAGAGATAATCTTAAAATTCACTGTTGAATGTTTTTAAATAGCTGACTCATATTCAATGAGGTAATAACGCAGTGTGTTCCTCACCAGCAGGGCCGATCGAGCCAGCTCGCACTTCTCTGCACGACCCGTCACAGTGATGATGTCACATTTTCGAGGCACGGAGTCCGTCTCTGGGCTGGTGCTGTTGTTCTCCACGGGAGACATTTCCTGAGCTGAGCACCGAACACATAACCGTGAGATGTAACCATACAAACCCTTAAACTGTTACGATAGAAACGATAATGTATAAAAACAGACGCTTTAACCAAAAAAACTCTGATTTGCAGTGCTGCTGTGACAGAAAATGAATCAATACCTTCTGACCAATCAGAATCCAGAATTCAGGAGCACAGACACACACCTGCGGTTTCCTCTCTCTCTGGGAATTTGATCTGGACCTCGTGATCTCGGGTGATCTGCTGGATCCTGCTGCCTTTGGGTCCCATCACGGCTCTGTGGTAGCGCTGAGGAATCACCACCTCCATGCTCACCTGAGACTCCTGCTCATAACACACACACACACACACACACACACACACACTTACTCAGATCCCTCAGTGTACATCGGTAACACTGCAAAAAAATTACCTAGCAGCCCTTATTATCAATGTTTTATCTCTCGTGAGCATGTTGTGATGTGAGATACTTGTTACTGTTGTTGCTTGTGGGTGTGGCCTGTTTACCATTTGTTTCGTTCTGATTTATTTAGTTATTTAGCTATGTATATTTCCCTGAGGCATGAAGAATCTCTGCTACTTCCTTCCAAACTTAATTTACTACATAATATCCAGCACAGTTAGCAGATTTTCTTCCAGTAAATTGTCCGCAGGAACTACATAATCCTATGCACATATTTATAAATAAAACCCCTGATGCTCACCAGCTCCCGAATGATCTCGTGGATGCGCTTTTTTGCAGCATTCACACACTCTCGGGCTCCTTTCAGAGTGATGCAGTCGCTGTGTGTTCCTGTACGAGGGAAACTAACGGCGACGCCGCCGTACTCCTCTGTTAACTCCCTCAGCACCTGCCCTCGTCGACAAACAAAGTGACGATGATGCCGTGGGTCCACGACCATAGTGTCCTCTATCACGTCCTCCTGCAGAGATACAGAGACAGAGGTGTGTAAGTTTGTGTGTGTGTGTATGTTATTAATAATCATTTTCAGAGCAGTACCAGGTTTTTAATTAGGTTCTCCAGCTCTTTCTGAGCGAGCAGCACGGCTTCCTCTCGGCCCATGATGGTGATGCGCTCCTGCTCTGGTTCTTCAGGTGAAGGGAAGATGATGCGAGCTCCTGTCCGGTCACGAACACGCCGAATATTTGCCCCTCCTCGGCCAATTAGGAACTTGTGGTACTCTGGCTTGGCCTGCAGCTCTACTGAGAAATTGTTGACTTGCTGGAGGACAAGGAACAGAAATAGCAGGCTACATATATATCAAACTAGTAGAGTTTATTTTACTAAAGTTTACTAAAATGGTACGTAATTATCAGAGTAATTATATAAACCTGGAACTGTCAAAGGATCCTGGGAGTTTAAGGGTTTCAACACTGAATTATTAATGTTCATCTCTCTCTCTCTCTCTTTTCTCTCTTTTCTCTCTCTCTCTGCCAGCAGCCAATCAGATCACAAAATAAAGAGAGAAGGGGATGGGACAGGAGCAAGCCTTGGGCAGTATGTTACTCTTACTGAACTAACTAACTAACTAACTAACTAACTAAATAAATAAAGAAAGAAAGAAAGAAAGAAAGAAAGAAAGAAAGAAAAATACAATAAAAAGAAAAGAAGAAAAAGAAAATGGGCAGAAAGAAAGAATGAATTAGACAAAAGAAATGAATCAAGAAACAAGATATAAAAAAAGAAAGAAAGAAAGAAAAAAGAAAGAAAGAAAGAAAGAAAGAGAAAAGAAACAGAAATAAGACAAAGGAAATAAAGAAAAGAAAATTAGACAAGAAAAAGAAAGAAATAAGTATATGTACATATGGATGAACCCATGATGAAACCCGTGTCTCTCCTCACCTTCTCTTCAGCGAGCTGCAGTAGCTGTTTCTTGGCTCTCTCCACTTCTTCTGCAGGCCCACGGATGGTCACCCTGTCCACCCCTGAGCCCTCTGCGGGGAAGTGAATGTGAACGCCTCCACAATCCTCTATCACGGAGCGCACCAGACAGCCCTTGGACCCGATCAGGGAGTTGTGTAGCTTGGCCGGGATGGTCACCTCGGTTTCCTTCAGATTCGCCTACACACACAACGTGAGAGTCTCCGGGCATGTTACAGACTATTTATCAAGCATGCAGTGCATTCTCTTCTTCTCCTTTATGACTTTTTCACTCTGTCCTTTTTCTCACCAGGTCTCTCTGGATGGAGAGGATGCGGTCCCGCGCTGCTTCACAGTTACTTTTCTTACCGGTGATCACAATCGTCTCCGAGTCGCTGTTCTCTGTGGGGAGGTCGATCTTCGTGTTGGTCTCTTCACGGATCTGCAAGAAACCACAAATCATCACCACATGGAGATGTGCTGTTATAGGAAAATAATCAAGGACTGGTTAGAGCAATGAAGCGTAGCTACTGTTACCATTCTAATTGAAAATTTGTAAGAGAGAGCATTCATATGCCAAGGTTCCACTGTATTACAAAAGTACACAACACTTTTTATCCATTTATAGCTACGTTTTATGTTGTGACAAAATAGTTCCTGTTATCACTTTTTAACTTAAGTGAACATTTTGTCCTCAAAGTTGATGTGTTAGAAGCAGGAAAAATGGACAAGCGTAAGGATTTGAGCGAGTTTGACCAAGGGACAAATTGTGATGGCTAGACCACTGGATCAGAACATCTCCAAAACTGCAGCTCTTGTGGGGTGTTCCCGGTCTGCAGTGGTCAGTATCTATCAAAAGTGGTCCAAGGAAGGAACAGTGGTGAACCGGAGACAGGGTCATTGACGGCCATGGCTCATTGATGCACGTGGGAGCGAAGGCCGGCCCGTGTGATCCGATCCAACAGACGAGCTACTGTTGCTCAAATTTGCTGAAGAAGTTAATGCTGGTTCTGATAGAAAGGTGTCAGAATACACAGTGCATGACGGGTCAGGGCTGTTCTGGCAGCAAAAGGAGACCAACACGATATTAGGCAGGTGGTCATAATGTTATGCCTGATCGGTGTAAATCAGATGCAGTTGCACAGCCCACAGAGTTTAAATATACACAGAGCACAGTGGTCACATGATCACGCTCTTTCATGGAAACCTGCAACTTAATCAGACATATTGATGAAGTGACTGACAGACTAATAGCTCCTGATCACAATGACAGACACGTTTATTATTTGTTATAACGACACCAGCACCTTGCCACTGAGATCTACAGTGCCTGATAAAAGAGTCGCAGAAATCAATCGTTTTAGCCGACTCTGGAGAACTATTTCTATTTTTAAATGTTGACTCAGGAAAACATTTAGAGAATTTATACATTTATTTACTTATTATTGTGATACAGTGAACCTGTAAGACAAAAATGTACACTGTTTTGCATTTTTTATGACTGATTCATATTTCTTTCTTTCAAATCTCATTCAAAATATTCAGAGAATCAAAATGAATCAAATGGTGAATCAAGCATAGTGAATCACACCTCTAATATAATAATGTATATACTGTATCACAGAGTACACAAGCTAAAGTGATCTAAATCTCTAGTTTTCATATTCTACTCACCTTTTTAATGTTGGCACCTCCTTTCCCGATGATATTTTTATGAAATTGCTTAAATATGGGAACAGATATGGAGTAGCTGCTTTCAACCTGATTTAAAAAAAAAATCAAACATACAACAAAACAATAGTGAAATCATCTTTGGTGATAATTCTTGTACTCAGCAGTTTTGTTATAGAGGAACTAAAAGCTACTAAAATATCTGATTACTGACTCCATTTTTTTCTAATTATCGTATTATTTATTATTTTGTAAAAGCACCCATTGTGTGATTTAGAGCAAAAAGACTGTGCAGGGAATCGTACCAGCTCCAGCAGGAGTTTCTGGAGAAACTTGGCACATTTCTCCACTTCATTTTTCGGCCCACGGAGCTGCACAATGTCACTTTTCTGAGACTGGTCCGGAAACGTGATGATGACCTGCAGAAACCACACACATCACATCACTTTTCTTATATGTTTTCCTTCTTTAGGTAATAATGCTGTGAAATTTGTTTCAGTAACCGAGTTATGATGTTCCAGGAAACACCACAGGGGCCTACAGAATACGGTAATAATATTACAACAATAGTCATTAATATTAATATTAATATTAACATTTTAAAAAACAATATTAAAATTAATATTCATATATATATATATATATCTTAAGATATAACTGATCTCGGTGTTGTTCAGGGTTTGGTAAATGACAAAACAAAAGATTTTTTGATTTTACTGATGATTTTACTTTCAATGTAAAAGTTAAAAGGCTAAAAGTTCATGATGTGTAATGGTTTAAACATGTTTAAAGGTTGAAGCATTACAACGTTAACACATTGCTAAGGTGTTGCTAAGCGATGATGTTGATAAGTGATGTTTGCCATGATATTCCAGGTGGTTGCTAGGGTGTTGTTACATGGTTGCTATGATATTCCAGGTGGTTGCTAAGGTGTTGCTAAGATATTCCAGGTGGTTGCTAGGGTGTTGCTTGGTGGTCACTATGCTAACCCAGTTGGTTGCTAGGGTGTTGCTATGTGGATGCTAAGATATTCCAGGTGGTTGCTAAGGCGTTGCTATATGGTCACTATCCTAACCCAATTGGTTGCTAGGGGTGTTACTATGTGGTTGCTAAGATTTTCCAGCTGGTTGCTAGGGTGTTGCTTGGTGGTCACTGTACTAACCCAATTGGTTGCTAGGGTGTTGCTATGTGGATGCTAAGATATTCCAGGTGGTTGCTAGGGTGTTGCTTGGTGGTCACTATGCTAACCCAATTGGTTGCTAGGGTGTTGCTATGTGGATGCTAAGATATTCCAGGTGGTTGCTAGGGTGTTGCTTGGTGGTCACTGTACTAACCCAATTGGTTGCTAGGGTGTTGCTATGTGGATGCTAAGATATTCCAGGTGGCTGCTAGGGTGTTGCTTGGTGGTCACTATGCTAACCCAATTGGTTGCTAGGGTGTTGCTATGTGGATGCTAAGATATTCCAGGTGGTTGCTAGGGTGTTGCTTGGTGGTTACTATGCTAACCCAGTTGGTTGCTAGGTTGTTGCTAAGATATTCCAGGTGGTTGCTAGGGTGTCGCTTGGTGTTTACTATACTAACCCAGTTGATTGCTAGGGTGTGTTGCTAAGTGGTTGCTGTGTTATTTCACATGCATGCTAGTGTTGCTAAGTGGTTGTTATAAGAATCCAGTCCAATCAGCACAGGGTTCCTGATAGATTGGACTTGTTGGTAATACCTCAGGAAACTTGTCTCTCACTTCTTTGATCTTCTCTCCCTTCTGGCCGATGATGGTGCGGTGAAACTTCTGCCCTATGATCAGGTCTTTGGTGCGCTCGTTTTCCTGAAGAGACACACAACAAACTGTGTACACCATCTCACCAGATATTCTCACATACGGCACAAAAAAGGAAGTGCTGCATGACCATAGCGGGTCATTTCCTGCTTTGAAGACATTTCTAATCCTGAAATAATCTGTTTTAAGGATGTTTTGAATAAGATATAAGAAAAATATGTCTCCAATGGTTAAATGGATGGAGATGAATACAGTGAGATTTTCTTTACTGATTGACCCCGCCCCCATTTCCAGTTATATACACAAAGCTCCGCCTCCAAAATGAAGGATGGATTAACTAGCTACCTTTAATGATGCCTTAAAATAACAGTGATTTGCAATGTACACATTTTGGAGTATTTGGACTTTATTGTTAATTTCCCAACCCAGAAATTAAATCTGTTAGCCCCACAAACCCCCCATTATTCCCTCCTCTTATATACAGAATTAACTAACAACTTAAAAATTACTTACTGCTGCTTTAATACTTCTGATATACAGAATAAATAGAATATCTCAGTTGGTTTGTCCGGAGTTAAAGTCATGTCGTGTGTATTATTTACAGCCTCACCATGCGCTGGGCCATGTCCACCAGCTCCCTGCGAGCCTGCTGCACTCCCTGAGGGTCTCCCTCGATACGGACCAACCCGCAGCGGTCCGAGTCCTGAGGAATCCGCACTGACACTTTGTACAGCTCCTTGATCCGGTTTACTGAAAAATGAATATCATTCATTAAAATGTGCAAATGTTCGATCAGCACTTCAATATTCCTGCCTCTTTTTTCATTTTAAATTAGCACTACACAATTTTAATCTCCTTTTTCAGGAGACACTCACTGTTTGCCCCGTTCTTGCCAATGAGGTGTCTGTGAAAACGCTGGTCGATGTTAATTTCCGTGTAGTCCATCCTTGACATCTAAAAACAATAAAACAAAGTAACCTTATTTTTGATAACCCAAAAAAAGTAAAAAAAAAAATTTGTGCTGTAGTTTTGATGTTACACTAGACCTAAAATCCTATCAAAGGTATCATTTTTGCAGAATGCGCCAATTCTAATTGGTCAGAAGGTGTTCATTTTTTATCAGCACCTTTGACAATAAAGCATCTATAAATCACAGATGTATATTTGATATGAATATTAATAAATAAAAATGTTTTCCATAAAGAGATGTTTATTTAACATTTATGGGAGGAGTCTCCAGTGTCAGTCTCGCTCTAATTCAACCCAAAGGTGTTCTATGGGGTTGAGGTCAGGACTCTGTGAAGTTCCTGTCAGGTTCTGGGCTGTTTTGTTTTTGGACGCTAGAGGTCCTCGTGAAGCTCCTGCGCCTGTGCAATTAGTGTATTGCTTTCACATGTGTCTCGTTCGGGTGTGGGTATTTAAGTCTCTTTGTTTCTCGGTTTCGGGGTTGGGGTCTTTAATTGTCTGTAGTCGGCGTTAGAGGTTATGTGGCCGGCTTTTCGGGTGGGCTTTTGGTGCTGTCTCTGTTTTGTGCTCGGGCTTCGGGATCTGCCTTCTTCTCCTCGGGAGTCTCTCCTTCTCTTTGTTTTTGTTTCGAGTCCCAAGTTTCCCTCCCGAGTTTCCCTTTCGAGTTCCGAGTTCCGAGTTTCCCTTTCGAGCTTCCCTTTATGTTTTGTCCTTTTCATTGTATTTTCATCCCTCCGATGATGATCTGGATCTGAGGAGCCCTATAAGGAGCACTAAAAGAGCACTAGATACCAAAAGCCTGACAGTTCCTCCACATCAAACTCGCTCATCCATGTCTTTATGGAGCTTGCTTTGGTCACTGGTCTGCAGTCATGTTGGAACAGGAAGGGTCATCCCTAAACTTTTCCCACAAAGTTGGGAGCATGAAATTGTCCAAAATGTCTTGGTATGCTGAAGCATTAAGAGTTCCTTTTACTGGAACTAAGGGGCCGAGCCCAACCCCTGAAAAACAACACCTGGATTCAATGATTTGGAGGGGTGTCCCAAAACTTTTGACAATATAGGTGTTTGAAATTGCTGTGGTATAAATGGAATAAAACACTTTGTTGTGTTGTTACAGGGAAACAAACAACAGTGTTGTGGTTACATTGACTCTGCTACATCACACCATCCCAGTGTTGACTATTTTCCTATGACATCGTGTTTTACATTTACATTTCTGCAGTTTGGTAGACGCCCTTATCCAAAACAACGTACAAAAGTGCTTTAAAGTCTCCATCGATGAATACATTAACACTGGTTCACTCGGTCACAGGTTTAGGATTCCATTAGCCTCAAAGCTCTATTGGGTTTTATTCAATACTTACCTTCCTGATACATGGCACTGTGACATTACTCCACCTTTACCTGCTTTGAAATACCACTATATTTGAATATTCATGATATGCAAATTTAAAAAAAAAAAAACACACACACCAGTGCATACTCCTATTATTCCTCCAACTCTTTCCCTGTAGCGTGTTTATGTACCCTGTGCCTTAGATCCTGTATGTGTGAAACTTCCCTATCTAATTAAATTACAAACCAAACCGTCTGCAGAATCATGCAGGTTCTGTAGCTGAAATCTTTTCCACATCATCCTCTACCAAAATGCATACTGAAGCCATGATAATAATAAAAAAACACTACTACTATAAAAAAAAAAATGTCTGACCAGATCATTAATAATCTCCTGCATTTGAGCCTGAGCTTGCTCCACTTCCTCCGTCGGACCTTCCAGAATGATCCGCTCTTCCCCGTCTGTGAACTCGATGTGCACCTGTCCACAGGTAACATTCAAAACGTCAATACTTTAAAAATAATTTAAGTAATTTTATGTATTTATGTAGACGTTTCCCGCGTACCCTGGGCAGCTGCTGTGTGATGCGGCCGATGTTTTGTCCTTTCTTTCCTATGATGAATCGATGGAGCCAGGCAGGTGCGGTCACTTCCACTGCCATCACACTCTTAGCCTGAAGATCCCCCCCACGCAAACACAAATATATATATATAAAAAACACACTGCACATACTTGGCAAAGTAAATGTCTCCTCGCTCTCACCTTGGCATACACCTGTGTCAGGGCAGGTCCCAGTTTGTCCGGTTCTCCTCTGAGGATGATAGTCTCAGAGCTGGAGTCTAATGGGGGCATCTCCACAGACACACCGGTGCTCTCCATGATCTCCTGCAGACTGTTTCCCTTTGGACCGATGATATATTTATGCTGAGACTTCTTCACTTCCACTGAGATGGTCGTCGTTTTTCGCTTCTAGACGGCAAGCACATATCAGTCTTGAACCCTGTAGTCTGCACAAGTTACCCTTAAAAAAGGAAAAAGAAAAAAAAGAAACTCACCTTTTCCTCGTAAATGGCGCGAATGCGTGCAATCGCCATGGCGACCGCCTCCTTTTCCCCAGTGATGACGATCTCATCTTTAAGCAGGCTGGGTGGCGGGATGCTGATGCGAGCGCCTGTCTCTTGGCTCAGCTCCTGAACCAGTCGGTTGTACGCGCCGGCGATGAAGGGATGAAAGGCTTTCTCTAGAGACAGACGCTCCACAGCGCGCTTGTCCTGAAAGAAAAAAACAGCAACACACTGAGTGAGTTTATAGTCTATGCTATTAATACCATCATTATCTGATTATGGCCATGTAAACACCATGGGTATATCTTACATTGGATTTAAACCATTAATCAATATTATGACATGACTTTTTGGTTATTTACTGTGTCCTGTATCCTGGTCATCTAGATTAAAATCTGAATTTTTGAATCTGAACTGTGGATTAATTTTCTCCCACTGTATTTCTGGCTGCATTTCACATCACAGATTTATATTAAAGAGCTCGTTTTCATACTTTATCGTTTCTATAGTAACAGCTCATTCACAGGAACTCATATGTTGACTACGTGACACAAATTATTACAAGAACGTGTTTAAAAAACAAAAAATCACTGGTATACAGAGTCTTTCTGTAAGCAGACTTTTATGTAGCCCTTATGGAATGAGTCTCCAGTGTCAGTGTGTGGAGTTTGTTTGTTGCTGTAGTTTAAAAGGAATAAAACACAACGAAACATACTGTTAAAATAATCAACTTCTACTAATCTGATACAGGCTAATTTTGTGCATCTAAACAGGACTAAGAGATATATTTAAAGGAGAAAACAAAATGATCGGCTTTTCCAGCTCTTGACTAATCCTCGGACCTGTTCTGCAGAGATGAGCAGGATCTCGTGCCGGGCTTTCTCGATGCCCTCTTTGGTGCCGGTGATGCGTATGTTAGCGCTCGGGTCGTCGGGACGGGGAATAGCGATCTTGGTGGCTGTTTTCAGTTCCAGCTCTTGTAGTTTCTCTCCATTTTTCCCAATCACGAAGCGATGGTGCTCCTTCGAGATGATGACCGTGGCCGAGGCCTACGAAAGCACACAGGAGGGGTTTAGACATCCAGGAAAAAAAAAAAAAAAGGTCAGAAGTATGTAGTCAGTATATCTTCACCTGAGTCTGAAGTCGAGCCACGATTTCTTTGCGAGCCTTCATGACCGACTCGAGCTTCCCCGTCACCATGATGGAAAGCCCTTGGTCTTTGGCCAGAGAGAGTTCGATGTGAGCGTCGGTCTTCTGCATGATGTCTAAGCACACTTTCGCTTCTTCTCCTTCCCCAAACTGGCTGTTGTCCTTGTATCGACGCTCCTCCAAGGGCACATGGAACACCTAAAATGTAAGGAGAGAGGTTAACCTAATAAAAAGAGATGAGAGACGCCATGTTATGTTCATTAAACGTCTCTTCTGAACCTGTGTAATGACCGAAGCTTTGATGGGTCGAATTTTGCTCCAAGCTCCCACTGGATCTCCTGATCTCTCCCCCGGAGTGCTCTTCTCCGGTAACGGAGGGAACGCTTCCAGATAAGTGGGAATGTACGCTTCATCCTCAGAAACACCTCCTGGAAATGAATCAGGGGGAAAAAAAAAACAAAAAAAAACGTGAACATGGAGAAAAGGGTGAGATATCAATAAATATTAATACATTTTATTAAAAGCAAATTTGGTTTAAAAAATATAGATATATTTAACTGCTGCAGATGCTTCTAATTACATTTAATTTGAAATTATACATTTTAAAAAAAGATATTAAAATATCTCATAAAAACGTACTGCATGTTTGATGTCTAACACTCCTTCAGTCTATTAAGCTAACAAATAATAAAAGCTTTAAACAAGTTTTTTGCTTATTTATTAAATTGGTATTTAAACATACAGAAATTCATCATTAATATGCATTAAAAAAAATAAAACTGACACGTAATTAAAGATGGCCACTACGACTTTTTAACCGGAAACACGTGACCTCATTCCTCTCACACGAAGTGAGTTTCTACAAAATTTTCCTTATGTGAAAAACGAACTGTATGTTCACACTGTTACGAATGTCGACGGTGGGCGTGGCCTGTGCGTTTAGCTGAAATGCACCGCCTACAGCTCACTATAGCTTTTTTTACACTCCATGTTTATTTAAATTGTATTCTTCGTTCCACCTTCTTGCCATCATGTTCGTTTCATCGGCCGATTACTAGCCTCCCGGGTCTCTGGCGATCTTTTTCTCCATGCTTTCTTTTTTCTTATACACGTTTAACCAGTAGTCTTATATGAGAGGATAAGATGAAACCACAGAGATTGTGAAGAAATGTCTCTGTGTATCCGAGGAATCATTCATGCTGATTGTTTGGATTTTTACGCTCACGGATTTGCCTAGAATTGCAAAAAAACGCAGCTTTCGATGTCTTTTGAAAATAAAGAAGGGTAAAGACGCAAACCTGTCCATTTCAGACAAACGATAAATGTGATATTTTAAAAATAATTTCATTTTTTTTATTCATTTTCCATCTGTTTATTATCCACTTTATACTAAGTGGCCTAAAGAGCAAACAGTGATATTCTCCTCTTTCTGAGACCGAACTGGCGAGATGCTCACCTTACCGACGGCATGAAAGCCAGCGTTACTAGAGTACCTGAGATCTGCGTGTCCTTCAGCCCACTACGGTGCTCAGCAAAACTCTCCTGAGTCAACACAGCCACCGAGCTCATGTTACGAGAGTTGATCCGCTTTCCCGCTGAGAGGGAGAGAGAAAACACAAGACCTTGTGTTATGATGCCATTATTTTTGCTATGGATGCTTTCGATCAGTTTTTTTTCGGTTCAACCTCTAGGTCCGTGTATGAACTTAACACTCAGTACCTGATCTCCGAGTGTGTGTGCTAAACAGGGATAAAGAGCACTGAAATTTGCATTGTCACTCTGCACCGCGCTGCTCTATCTATATTCTCTGTGGTCTTTCCTAGACATGTGGCAGTGCCTGGAGATCCTAAACACCTCGATCCTAAACACCAGTCACAATCCCGAAAGCACACATCCAACCTTACAGACTCGAGTGTTTTCCTTGACCGAGTTTAATCCTTGTGCAATTCTATTTTATTTTTAAAAACTCCTGTTAAAGGCGCAGCAGTGTTTTTTAATTCCTTATTTCTACAAATATAGAACCAGGTGGGGCGGGGTGCGGGGGTGGAATCATGGCCTTAGCAAAAGTGTGAAAAACTCCCGGTCCAGAATGCTTGTTTGAGTTCGTGGCTCATTTTCTAGGGATTATATCCAGACTGGGGGGCGGAGCTTCGTAAAAAGGGGAGGGAATCATTCAAATATCAAACCCATCTAACCGCTAGAAATCCAATCTTAAAGAAAATAATAATAAACAATTACTTAACGCACCTTTAAGCAAAAGGCAATGAGCCAGAGCAGTGTCCTAAATGACATACACACTTACACTATGACAATTTATTTTTATTTATTTATAATTTATTAATAAGGTTACAGATATTAAGGAAATTTTGTTAAAGCCGTTAAGGAAAGCGACATATTCAACAAAGGATGAAATGTAAAAAAAAATTTAAAAAAAAAAAAAAGATTGATTTTATTTGTATAAACATTTCATTTCAATATTTTTTACGAGGTAAAATTCAATTAAACAAATACTCCGCTGCTTAAAAGAATTCACAATATGAATTTGATGCTAATTTTTTTTATCAGCGAAACCTCAAACGACAAATCTCTTTCCCTGATATTTTTCTTTAGCATCACAACAACAATTTTAATATGAAAAAAACCATAACCACACAATGATCTACCTGTCAGTGAGGATTCTCTCCATACTCACCAACATCAAACTGTTTTGCAAGTGTAAACTCATCCACATACCTGCAAAGGGTCGAAAACCAGAGAGTCCGTCCTGAGGGGCGTTACGGAAACCTCTTCAGTGCTGGTCTACGTTTTCAGTCCTGCAATCAACAGCACGCATTAACATAGAAGCTTGGTCGTACAGCGAGAGCCGAGTGCTCTACCTGCTCTGGGTGTAAACACACACACACACACACACACACACGAGTAGCCCCCTGAGGGTGAGCAGGAACAGGGTGGAGACACGGTGCGCTGTCCTCTGGGACGCAATGCTCACAATGGTGCTATGGATAACTTTGGTTTTACACTAGGGATATAGCACGTCTGTGTGTGTGTGTGTGTGTGTGTGTGTGTGTGTTTGAATAGTGAGCAGACCTGAAAGCAGCAAAAATAAAAAGCTGCCTGTTATGAAATTAGATCTCTCAGTCAGTACACTCAGCAGCAAAGGTTATGGATGTGAGGTTGGATCAAAAGCATCATTTCTCATCATGCAGTTAAACAATAAAACATAAATAAATCAGTTCAAGGTTCATACACAAGTCTGTGTACTTTTTTAGAGGTGTAGCGAATACACAATACTTTTCAAATGACATACGACGGCCATTTTAGCCGAATTTTGGAGCTCTGTTTCTAGTTAAAATGATGCCTCGGATGCTGATACGGAGCCATTTTCATCTGATGCTGTATTTAACAGGAAAAGAAATCTATAATGTAAATCAGAATAATTAGCTCAGTAAACGTTACAGATGTTAAACATTATATGTCACAATAACAAGTTTGATGATGTAGAAAATACACCGATCAGCCTTAGCATAACATTATGACCGCCTGCCTAATATTGTGTTGGTCCACTTTTGCTGCCAAAACAGCCCTGACCCGTCGAGGCCTGGACTCCACTAGATCCCTGAAGGTGTGCTGTGGGATCTGGCACCAAGATGTTAGCAGCAGAAGTCCTGTAGGTTGCGAGGTGGGGTCTCCATGGATCAGACTTGTTTGTCCAGCACATCCCACAGATGCTGGATTGGATTGAGATCTGAGGAATTTGGAGGCCAAGTCAACACCTTAAACTAGTTGTTGTGCATCAAACCATTCCTGAACCATTTCTGCTTTGTGGCACGGCGCATTATCCTGCTGAAAGAGGACACAGACATCAGGGAATACCGTTTCCATGAAAGGGTGTACATGGTCTGCAACAATACTTAGGTAGGTGCTACGTGTCAAAGTAACATCCACATGGGTGGCAGAACCCAAGGTTTCCCAGCAGAACATTGCCCAAAGCATGACACTGCCTCCGCCGGCTCGCCTTCTTCCCATAGTGCATCCTGGTGCCATGTGCTCCCCAGGTAAGAGACGCACACGCACTCGGCCATCCACGTGATGTAAAAGAAAACGTGATCCATCAGACTAGGCCACGTTCTTCCATTGCTCCGTGGTCCAGTTCTGATGCTCACGTGTCCATTGTTGGTGCTTTTGGTGTTGCACAGAGGTCAGCATGGGCACCCTGACACCTTTCTATCAGAACCAGCATTAAATTCTTCTGCAATTTGATCAACAGTAGCTCGTCTGTTGGATCGGATCACACGGGCCAGCCTTCACTCCCCACGTGCATCAGTGAGCCTCGGCCGTCCATGACCCTGTCTCCGGTTCACCACTGTTCCTTCCTTGGAGCACTTTTGATAGATACTGACCACTGCAGACCGGGAACACCCCACAAGAGCTGCAGTTTTGGAGATGTTCTGATCCAGTGGTATAGCCATCACAATTTGGCCCTTCATCAAACTCGCTCAAATCCTTACGCTTGTCCATTTTTCCTGCTTCTAACACATCAACTTTGAGGACAAAATGTTCACTTGCTGCCTAATATATCCCACCCACTAACAGGTGCCATGATGAGGAGATCATCAGTCTTATTCACTTCACCTGGCACTGCTCACAGTGTTATACCTGATCGATGTATATAAAAGCTCAACAGTAGAATCAGAAAAGTTTTTTTTTTATTGCCAGGTACAGCAAAGGGATCGCGAGGAGCACTTTACAGTACTAGGAATTTGTCTTGGTGTCAGGTGCAAACATATACACAGATAAAATTTTAAAATAATAAAATAAACTAATAAATTAAATAAAGCTGTTAACAGCAAGTGACTTACATGTTGCAATTTACAATGAAGTGAAATTGAAGGAGACTGTCCAAACATATATATATAGATAAAGTATGTACACAATCGAGAATGATAATAAATATGTACACAGAAGTTTGAATGTGCGTGAAAAGAAGAGCAATTTAGGATGTAAAGTTTGGGTGAAAGTGACTGTCCAAATATCTATATCCAGTATGTACAATCGAGAATGAAATAAATATTGCATACAGAAGTTTGAGTTTGCAGAAGATGTAGTGCAATTTATAATGTGAAAATGTCATGGTTGTCTGTAAGTTCTTGGGGGGGGGGTCATCTGGGGGTAAGTGGGGCACTGGTCAGCAGGCTGACTGCAGTGGCGACTTGTGGCGTGAGGTCCTGGTCCTGATGGACCGGAGCCTCTTTCCAGAGGGGAGGGACCGGAAGAGTTCATTTCCGGGATGAGAGGGGTCGGCTGCGATCTTGCCTGCACGTCTCCGGGACCTGGAGACGTACAGCTCTTGGAGAGATGGGAGACTGCAGCCAATCACCTTCTCAGCTGAGTGGATAACACACTGCAGTTTGGCCTTGTCCCTGGCTGTAGCTGCAGCAAACCAGACTGTGATGGAGGATGTGAGGATAGATTCAATGATGGCAGTGTAGAAGTTAACCAACATCTTCACAGGGAGGAGAAACTTCTTCAGCTGCCGCAGGAAATACATCCTCTGCTGAGCCTTCTTGGTGAGAGACCAGATGTTCTGCTCCCACTTGAAGCTCCTTGGTGATGGTGGTGCCTAGGAAACGGAAGAGCTCAACAGATGTCACCGTAGAGTCACAGAGGATGACGGGGGAGGGGGGCTGGGTCCTTCCTGAAGTCCACTATCATCTCCACTGTCTTTAGGGAGTTGAGCTCCAGGTTGTTCATGCTGCACCATGACACCAGAGGATCCATCTCACCCCTGTACCCCTGACTCGTCCCCATCAGAGATGAGGCCGATGAGGGTGATGTCATCAGCAAACTTCAGGAGTTTGACAGACTGGTGACCAGATGTGCAGCCGTTGGTATAAAGGGAGAATAGCGTAGCGTGTAGCGTGTTTATATCACTAGCTTTGTTCAATCAGGAACACTGCATCGTCCTCAGATTTGAAGCTCCGCCCACATCACAATGACACAGAGTCTTATCACACTAGAACGCTTGTTCCTGCATATTAATGTCAGTTAATGTGTTCTTACGATATAAATGTCCTTCACAACTAGTTTTCATCAATCTGTTTTATCTTTGTTTAGAATTTTCTGAGTTGCCATGTTCATTCCTGTTCATAATTAGAAATATATTCCAGGAGCAATTTATTAAGATGTTGATGATTATTGGATTATTAGAAATAAATCCTCACTTAAATGTTTTTCACGATAAAGCATTATATTTCAACGATTAATCTAAAACATTTCAATAATCAATGAAAACATCTCACTGTGACAAATACTAAAATCATCAAAACACTACTTTATATAGTAGGTTCACAAGCGTATATTTAAATAGGCTCATTTGCATAAATTGATGCAAATCGATTAAACCTGTATAATGTATACTTCTATGATACTTTATTGTCTATTTCGTGTAAATTCGTGCTCTTTTTAACAACATTACGTAGAAATGTTCTGCACAATATACCTCTAGGTGACACTGAGCAACGACTAGATTTATTGAGCCTAATTACGTATGCAAATTTATGCAGATATAATTCCAACGAAGCCCTATTTGCATAATATATACGATACAATGACAAGATATACTAAATATATATTTATTTTAGAAGTGTCAGCAATCAAATAGCAAGCAAAGGCAGCTTTCAGTTAAGTGATTATAGTTATGGTTTGTTCTTAGATATTTTTATCAGCAGTAACAGTGTGCTAGCGATGCTAAAGCATCCAGCTAGCTAGCTAAGAAGCCTTAAAAGAATTAGGTAACGAGATTTGAGTAAAAGAAAAGAAGCAGAGGTTGTTTTTGTGCTGTTAAAATAAGTCAAGCTATAAAGAAAACAGCTTGTTAAAGTCGTGTAAAAGTAAAGACACACACACACACACACACACACACACACACACACACACACACACACACACACACACACACACACACACCACCATACTCAGGCGCGCACACACCGACTATCGTAGCATTGTATACTACAGCTAGCGCGCTAGCATGTAAACAGCTACACAGCTGACGCGCTGCTACTATAATCGTTTTACTTCATGAAAGGATTCACGGCTCAGACTGAAATATACAGACATTAACCCGGTTTAATTTCATAAATATAAATAAAGCAGGATTTCTTAGCTAACCTGATCAGACGAGAAGAAGAGCCGTTTGTTACGTGCTTGACAGCTGACAGTGTAAACACTGAGAATGATTCACTCCGCTAAGAGTCGGTTCTTTCAAACGACGACTCATAAGAGTCGAGTAGCGATTCAAACCTTAAATTTGATTCTTTTTTTTGTCGCCGTGGAGGAGTTTGACTTCTGCCTTCTTTGTCGTGTGTGTGTGTGTGTGTGTGTGTGTGTGTGTGTGTGTGTGTGTGTGTGTGTGTGTGTGTGTGTGTGTGTGTGTGTGTGTGTGTTAATTGTTCATTTTTTTTCGTAACTTGTTATTTTTTAATGTTGTGCTTCTTCTTCTTCTTCTTTCGGCTTCTCTCTTCAGGGGTCGCCACAGCGAATCATCTCTCTCCACCTATCCCTATCTTCTGCATCCTCAACCCTTGCACCCACTAGCTTCATATCCTCATTAATTCCATCCATATACCTCCTCTTTGGCCTTCCTCTTTGCCTCCTGCCTGGCAGCTTCATGTCCAACATTCTCCTACCAATATACTCACTCTCCCTCCTCTGAACATGTCCAAACCATCTTAATCTGGCCTCCCTAACTTTGTCCCCCAAACGTCCAACATGAGCTGTCCCTCTGATGTACTCGTTCCTAATCCTGTCCAATCTTGTCACTCCCAAAGAGAACCTCAACATCTTCAGCACTGCTACCTCTAGCTCTGACTCCTGTCTCTTCCTCAGTGACACTGTCTCTAAACCATACAGCATGGCTGGTCTCACCACTGTCCTGTACACCTTCCCCTTGATTCTCGCTGATATTTTCTGATCACACAGAACTCCCGACACCTTTCTCCACCCATTCCAACCTGCCTGCACTTGCTTCTTTACCTCTTTCCCACACTCTCCATTACTCTGGACTGTTGACCCCAAGGACTTAAACTCCTGTACCTTCTTCACCTCTTCACCCTGTAACCTTACTGTTCCACTTCCCTCCCTTTCATTCACACACATGTACTCAGTCTTACTACGACTGACTTTCATTCCTCTTCTCTCCGGCGCAAACCTCCACCTCTCCAGGTTTTCCTCCACCTGCTCCCTGCTCTCACTACAGATCACAATGTCATCTGCAAACATCATTGTCCATGGAGACTCCTGTCTGACCTCCTCTGACAACTGGTCCATCACTATAGCAAACAGGAAGGGGCTCAGAGCCGATCCCTGATGCAGTCCCACCTCCACTTTGAACTCCTCTGTCTGACCTACAGCACACCTCACCACTGTCCTGCTCCTCTCATACATGTCCTGCACCACTCTGACATACTTCTCTGCTACTCCTGACTTCCTCATACAGTACCACAGCTCTTCTCTTGGCACCCTGTCATACGCTTTCTCCAAGTCTACAAACACACAGTGCAACTCCCTCTGACCATCCCTATACTTCTCCATCAAAATTCTCAGAGCAAAAATTGCATCTGTTGTGCTCTTTCTGGGCATGAAGCCATACTGCTGCTCACAAATTTCCACTACCTTCCTTAACCTAGCTTCCACTACTCTTTCCCATAGCTTCATTGTATGGCTCATCAACTTTATCCCCCTATAGTTGCTGCAACTCTGCACGTCACCCTTATTCTTAAAGATCGGCACTAACACACTTCTTCTCCATTCCTTAGGCATCCTCTCACTCTCTAAAACTCTGTTGAACAAACTAGTTAAAAATTCCACTGCTGCCTCTCCCAGACACTTCCAGACCTCCACCGGGATGTCATCAGGACCAACTGCCTTTCCACTTTTCATCCTCTTCAAAGCCTTCCTGACTTCATCCTTTCTAATCTTATCTACTTTCTGTTCCACAGAGTTCACCCCTTCTACTCTTTTTTCCCTCTCATTTTCCTCATTCATCAGCTCCTCAAAGTACTCCTTCCATCTCCTCTGTACACTCTCCTCACTTGTGAGCACCCTTCCATCTCTATCCTTAATAACTCTAACTTGCTGCACATCCTTCCCATCTCGATCCCTCTGCCTAGCTAACCTGTACAAGTCCTTCTCTCCTTCTCTAGTGTCTAACCTAGTGTACAACTCGTCACATGCCTTCTGCTTGGCCTTAGACACCTCCCTCTTCACTCTGAGCTGTAACTCCTTGTATTCCTGTCTATTCTCTTCAGTCCTGTCCATGTCCCACTTCTTCTTGGCTAACCTCTTCCTCTGGATACTATCCTGAACTTCCTCATTCCACCACCAAGTCTCCTTATCTTCTTTCCTCCTTCCAGATGACACACCCAGCACCTTTCTCCCTGTCTCCCTGATCACTTCTGCTGTAGTTTCCCAGTCATCTGGCAGCACTACCTGACCACCCAGAGCCTGCCTCAACTTCTGTCTAAATTCCTCACAACATTCCTCCTTTTTCAGCTTCCACCACTTGGTTTTCTTCTCTATTTTTGACCTCTTCTTCTTACAGACCATCAAAGTCATCCTACACACCACCATCCTATGCTGTCTGGCTACACTCTCTCCCACTACCACTTTACAGTCACTAATCTCTTTCAGATTGCCTCTTCTACATAGGATGTAGTCTACCTGTGTTCTCCTACCTCCACTCTTGTAAGTCACTCTATGCTCCTCCCTCTTCTGAAAATAAGTGTTAACCACAGCCATGTCCATCCTCTTAGCAAAGTCCACTACCATCTGTCCTTCAAGGTTCCTTTACTTAACTCCAAACTTGCCCATCACCTCCTCATCACCTGTGTTCCCCTCACCAACATGTCCATTAAAATCCGCTCCTATCACCACTCTCTCACCCGTGGGAATACTCTCCATCACCTCATCTAATTCACTCCAGAATCTCTCTTTCTCCTCCAACTCACAACCTACCTGTGGGGCATAACCACTAACAACATTCAACATCACCCCTTCAATCTCTAACTTCAGACTCATCACCCTGTCTGACACTCTCTTCACCTGCAGAACATTCCTCACAAACTCCTCCTTCAGGACCACACCTACCCCATTTCTCTTACTATCCACACCATAATAAAACAGCTTGAATCCTGCTCCTATACTACGAGCCTTGCTACCCTTCCACCTGGTCTCCTGTACACACAGTATATCCACCTTCCTTCTCTCCATCATATCAGCCAGCTCTCTACCTTTCCCTGTCATAGTACCAACATTCAGAGTTCCTATTCTCAGTCCTACACTCTTACCTTTCCTCTTTTTCTCTCTGTCTGTGCACTCTCCTCCCTCCTCTACTTCTTCCACCAACAGTAGCCCAATTTCCACCGGCGCCCTGTAGGTCAACGGCGCCGATGGCGGTCGTTGTTAACCCGGGCCTCGACCGATCCGGTATGAAATTCAGAGTACTGACGATTCGCATGGTTAAATTTGGCAATGTTTTACGCCGGATGCCCTTCCTGACGCAACCCTCTCTCTTTATCCGGGCTTGGGACCGGCACAGAAGTCACTGGACTGTGACCCCCATGCCTAGATTGGTTGTTCTTTATCTAATACTAAAATATATTAATACATTTATTGAATTATTATTTAATGCTTTTTATATATTTCAATATTTGTGACTATATAAAGAGGCTTTTTTTCCTGCTATGTTAATTTTTCTATTCATTTATTTAATGTAATGATTTCGTTGTTTTATACTGTGCATGGTCATGTTACATGTATGGTATTGCATGCATTTTTATTTATTATGATTTAAAATCTTTTTTTTCATTATTTTTTTGTGAAATAAAAAGAGTCTTTTGCCTGTCCAATGAACATTTTACTTATCTAACTAATCCTGCATCATATTTAATAATAAAAAAAAGTTTATTTGATGTAGTTAAAGACTAGCCAACTTGTTTTATTAATATGTTTAAACATTTTTTATTTTAATTATTGTGCATACATTTTACGTATTTTTCTGAGCAATTGTGTATTTTGGAATTAAAAGGGTGCAACAATTGATTGTTCCAGTAGGGGGCGCTGCGGTGTTATGAAAACCTCCTGCTTTCCATATTACACTGATGACGTCACATGGATTCCGGAAGTGATTTCCTTTGGACTTGACGTCTTTTTAACGTGTAATTTGGAGCTGATTAACTGATATCCTGTTAAATAACAGAATATTTTCCTTTCAGAATGTCAGTATCACCTACAACTATGGAGTTTAAAACATTTAACTTAGTATTTTTGTTTAAAAAAAAAAAAAAAAGAACGTTTTGGCACAACCCGAATTCAGGTGTTGTGTTTCAGGGGTTTGGCTCGGTCCCTTAGCTCCAGTGAAAGGAGCTCTTAGTGCTTCAGCATACCAAGACAATTTTGGACAATTTCATGCTCCCAACTTTGTGGGAACAGTTTGGGGATGACCCCTTCCTGTTCCAACATGAACAGAAAGCAAGGTCCATAGAGACATGGAGACATGGATGAGTGAGTTTGATGTGGAGGAACTTCACAGAGTCCTGACCTCAACCCCATAGAACACCTTTGGGATGAATTAGAGCGGAGACTGTGAGCCAGGCCTTCTCGTCCAACATCAGTGCCTGACCTCACAAATGCGCTTCTAGAGGAACGGTCAAAAATTCCCATAAACACACTCCTAAACCTTGTGGAAAGCCTTCCCAGAAGAGTTGCAGCTTTTATAGTTGCAAAGTGTGGGACAACTCCATATTACATTCATGTGCATGTAAAGGCAGACGTCCCAGTTTTGACTTGGCTCGCAGTCTCCGCTCTAATCCATCCCAAAGGTGTTCTATGGGGTTGAGGTCAGGACTCTGTGAAGTTCCTCCACACCAAACTCGCTCATCCATGTCTTTACAGATCTTGCTTTGTGCACTGGTGTGCAGTCATGTTGGAACAGGAAGGGGTCATCTCCAAACTGTTCACACAAAGCTGGGAGCGTGAAATTTTCCAAAATGTATTGGTATGTTTTAAGAGTTTATTTCACTGGAACTAAGTGGCCGAGGTCAACCTCTGTAAAAAACAACAACAAACACCTGAATTCATTGATTTGTAGGGGTGTCCCAAAACTTTTGGCAATATAGTGTATATGTGAGAAATTAAAGATACTTAATAGATTAAAAAAATTGTATGCAACAAATGATTTCCCCAGTAGGGGGCGCCGCGGTATTAATAAACAGATTATTATTATTATTATTATTATTAAAATTCGGATTGTATCGTAACAGATTCAGTGAAATCATCAAACAATTTAAACATTATCTTATAAATCATTTTAAATCATGTGAAAACCTGAGGTTTACACCTTTATATGTTACTGAGTAAACATCTCACAAAGTAATTCTTCTTCTTCTTTCGGCTTTTCCCTTCAGGGGTCTCCACAGCGAATCATCTCTCTCCACCTATCCCTATCTTCTGCATCCTCAACACTTGCACCCACTAGCTTCATATCCTCATTAATTCCATCCATATACCTCCTCTTTGGCCTTCCTCTTTGCCTCCTGCCTGGCAGCCCCATGTCCAACATTCTCCTACCAATATACTCACTCTCCCTCCTCTGAACATGTCCAAACCATCTTAATCTGGCCTCCCTAACTTTGTCCCCCAAACGTCCAACATGAGCTGTCCCTCTGATGTACTCGTTCCTAATCCTGTCCAATCTTGTCACTCCCAAAGAGAACCTCAACATCTTCAGCTCTGCTACCTCTAGCTCTGACTCCTGTCTCTTCCTCAGTGACACTGTCTCTAAACCATACAGCATGGCCGCTCTCACCACTGTCCTGTACACCTTCCCCTTGATTCTCACTGATATTTTCCTATCACATCTCACAAAGTAATTAGTATCAACAAAATGAATGCCCCCCCCTTTCTTTCTTTCTTTCTTTCTTTCTTTCTTTCTTTCTTCCTTAGTAGTAAAGAATAATAATAAAAAATCTAGCAGCCATGCTCTTTTCCAGCTTATATGATTACACTTTTGAAATTTTAACAATCTACTAGATTTTTCTGTACATGTTTATTCTGACAGATTTTTCTTTCTTTGTAGTGACGCAATAATTGAATAATATTGCACGGTAAGAGTCACGTGATTCTTTTTTTTTCTCATTAATTGAATGGAGCAATATTCCAACAAATATTTAAAAAAAAAAAAAAAAAAAAAAAAAAGAAAAGAAAGAAAGAAAAAAAATGGAGGTGGATGATGTTGGGAGATCCTGATCCGGAGTCCACTTCCGCCACGACACCAGTGATGACGCAACAACACACACACACACACACACACACACACACACACAGAGAGAGAGAGAGAGAGAGAGAGAGAGAGAGAGAGGAAAGGGTAAAGGCGTGGTTAGATATACAGTGGGCGTGGTTTAGAGGAGAGGGGGTGGGGTATTGTAATTCAGGGAGTGTGAGCAGTTGAGTGGATCCTGTATGTGCGGCTGTGGGACAGCGGGGGGACACGCCGGCAGGAAAACAAAGACCACATCCTCCTCACTGCAATCACCAACAAAAGATCCAGTGTGCAGCACCAGTCCCGGATCCCCGGGATTTAAAAAAGAAAAAAGAAAGTGTCGATATGATACAGTAAAGGATTTGTGTTTAAAGCCGACGTGGAAACGCGAGGAAACGCAAACGTGTGTGTTTAAAGCCGGCAGGTCCATCACTGCTTTATCCTGGAAGAGTTTCAGTCTGTTTCTTTCTATAAAGCGGATTTAATCTGAAATCTGGAGGTGCAACAGCGAGCAGTGAACCCACACACACACACACACACACACACACACACACACACACACACACACACACACACACAGTCTTTAGGTGAGTATCCTGTCTATTAATTACGCTTTATGTGTTTACACACACACACACACACACACACACACACACAGACACAGTCTTTAGGTGAGTATCCTGTCTATTAATTACGCTTTATGTGTTTACACACACACACACACACACACACACACTCATTCATACTATAGTCATAATCTTGTCCATTAATACACTTATTTACACACACACACACACACACACACACACACACACACACACACACACACACACACACACAGACTATACATGCATATCCTTTCTGGTAATTACACTTATTTCCACTCACACAGACTAATTACACATATTTATAGACACACAGACACACACACAGACTAATTACAATCATTTATAGAGACAGACTTACACACACATAGACGACAGGTGAGTCCCCTGCCCAGTAATTACACTTTATTTATACACATACCAGAATATTATTATTATTGTTTTATTATTGTTATTATTATTTTATACTGCTTTGGACCAAACCTGACTCATAAATATTAATAATTAATAATAATTCTGGCCAGGTATATCAATTAATGCTCAATCTGCACAGCTTTCAGATGGAACAAGTCCAAAACATTCATTTTTACCTCGAACCAATTCATAAATAAATTACTTGCTTAAAACGAACCATCATCCAAGCTGCTATATTTATTACCGGGTTTTTAAAATCAAATAAATAAATAAATAAATATCTCGATATAATCTCAACTTGAGAATTTAGAAATAAAAAGCTGTATGTCTTGAATTAATAGCCAAGCTCGTGTTATTTGTACAGATTTAAATAATGAGTCTGATATTTAAATATTTTATAGCTGGACAAAAACGTCTGATGGATTGATCGCCAGGACGAAGAGACTGAAATATCAGAAATGTCTTTATATAAAAGGGTTAAATCCTTATCTTACAAAAGAAAGTACTGGAACTCATTTCTATTAAATTGACATTTTAAGTCTGTGTGATGTAATAATAAGGAAAAACATTTCAATGCGTGTTACTGTAAGAAGGGTGTGAGTTACCTAAAACTATTAGTCAAGTGTCCTGGCCCAGTTTAAGGATAAAGATAATTATGTCAAATGATTTAAAACATTTTTTAGACTCTGCAGGAAACAGTACAGCTATAATTTGCATTAATGAAAATAAATGATTTGTAATAAATTCATTGTTTTTAATTAATAAAAGCAATATTCACATGAATAAAAATAAATGAATTTCAATAAATAAATTATTTGTAATTAATAAAAAAATATTTTGGGGGGCACGGTGGCTTAGTGGTTAGCATGTTTGCCTCACACCTCCAGGGTTGGGGGTTCGATTCCCGCCTCCGCCGTGTGTGTGTGGAGTTTGCATGTTCTCCCCGTGCCTCAGGGGTTTCCTCCGGGTACTCCGGTTTCCTCCTCCGGTCCAAAGACATGCACTGTAGGTTGACTGGCATCTCTAAATTGTCCATAGTGTGTGATTGTGTGAGTGAATGAGAGTGTGTGTGTGCCCTGTGATGGGTTGGCACTCCATCCAGGGTGTATCCTGCCTTGATGCCCACTGACGCCTGAGATAGGCACAGGCTCCCCATGACCCGAGAATAGATCGGATAAGCGATAGACAATGAATGAATGAAAAAAATATTTTAATAAATTAATTATTTTGAATTAATCAAATAATATTTGCATTAAAAAATAAATGATTTGTAATAAATTATATTTCATTTATAAAAATATTTGCATTAATAAAAAATTTTTTTAATACAATTATTATTTTTAACAAATTTAATTATTTTTAATTAATAAAATAATATTTTCATTACTAAAAATAATGTTTTAAATAAATTAAATATTTTTAAGGAATAAAATAATATTCACATTAATAAAAATAAAGAAATTAATATTTTAATAAATTAATTCTTTTTAATTAATTGCATAATTTTAATTAATACAATAATATTTTCATTAATAAAAATAAATGATTTTTAATCAATTAATTAATGAACTCATTATGACACCATCCAGAGCGAAACTTGAATTCCACTGTCATTAGAATAATTATTAAATTACAGGTTTATATTAATGCGCTGGTTATTGTTTCTATAGCAACAGCTCATACACAGGGCAGGCTAATCATAAACATTAAACATAAATCTCCTGTTATTATATAAAGAAAAGTTATGGCTGGCGAGGTGTGGTGAGGGTTTTTGTAACGAGGATGATGTTTATGGAATATTTGTGGATTTTTTTGTGTGTTATTAACTTACACAGAGAAAGGTGATGTTGAGGGAAATGGAAGTGATACCAGGAAGTAGAACTGGAATCTCCTCTAGCTAAACAGATCCTGTACTCGTCACTGTTATAACATGCTACAATATCAAACCAGATTTATATTAAATCTACATACAACTCAAAGATGGCGTGATTTACGGGTCGTTTTTTTCCACCGAAGGCAAAATAAATCGATTTAAACTCGTATACTAGAGATAACGAAGGACGGATCGAGCAACTACGAGATCCACAAAAGGAAGACTTTCTCTTGCTTTAGGAGAAACAGATGAGGGAGTGGTTGTGTATGACTTCTCAGAAGTGCTAATAAAAGTGGTTTCAGGTGTGACCAGGTGTATCATCGTGTTGCACGATGAAACCGCAGAAGAACAAGAAGGAGAAAAAGAAAGCGCATTATAGAGGGAGCTTCAGTACAGCAGTCTTTCTGTAAACAACAAATCACAAAAGCGTGACTCTGGAGCATGTACGAGAACTCGTCAGACTCGTTTGAGAAGTGACTCAAACCGAGCAGATCCAAAGATCAGCACGGCGAGACTCGGAGCTGCCGGAATACGAGGCCAAAGGTGAACCGCCCCTTTTTCCCCTCAACGAGCGTGAGAGCATGAGCATGAGAAGTGGAAATGTCAAAGCAAGTTGATGTCGGTGCAGCGTGGCCTTGTATCATGCCAGAGGATTTTTCCAATCTGGAAATAACGGATTTAAACTCTAATCTCTGTGGGTTCCAGTCGGCGTAAGAAAACCTGCAGCAAACATTTCCTAATAATTTGAATAATTTGAATAATAATAATCTGCTGTTTATGATAATAATGATAATGATGACTTTAGCGTAAAGTAGAGGTAACGCCAGACAAATGTAAAGCCAGCGGTTGCCAGGATTCGTAATATTGAGCCATTTGTGTGTGTGTGTGTGTTTTTTTCTTGAAAAGTTTTAAGTGTTTACAGAACTGTAAGCTGTTGTGTCTATGATTCAACTAAATTTGAGTTAGCAAGTGGGTAAATAATGATAAATAATAGAAGCAGGAAAAATGGGTGTGTGTAAGGATTTGAGCGAGTTTGATGAAGGGCCAAATTGTGATGGCTAGATCACTGGATCAGAACATCTCCAAAAACTGCAGCTCTTGTGGGGTGTTCCCGGTCTGCAGTGGTCAGTATCTATCAAAAGTGGTCCAGGGAAGGAACAGTGGTGAACCGGAGACATGGTCATGGGCGGCAAAGGCTAATTGATGCACGTGGGGAGCAAAGGCTGGCCCGTGTGATCCGATCCAACAGACGAGCTACTGTTGCTCAAATTGCTGAAGAAGTTAATGCTGGTTCTGATAGAAAGGTGTCAGAATACACAGTGCATGAAGGGTCAGGGCTGTTTTAGCAGCAAAAGGAGGACCAACACAATATTAGGCAGGCGGTCATAATGTTATGCCTGGTTGGTGTAAGATATACCTTTACTGACCTAATAATTCTTACATATATTACTTAAATATATTACGTAAAAGTATAAACATTGCTGAAAAGTCAAACTTTATATATAAGTTATTGTAAATATATATTCTTTATAATAAAGGATCATTTACAACACTCTTAGGGTGATATGTATTGGAAATACCTGGCAACCCTGTCAATCTATCTATCTATCTATCTATCTATCTATCTATCTATCTATCTATCTATCTATCTATCTATCTATCTATCTATCTATTTCTTTTAAAAATGAGTCCAGTGTCAGGGTTTCTTACTGACACGTTAAATTGAACTTTTAGTAGACAAAAAGTTTTAATAAAAAATTGTTCTTTAGTAATAAAAGAGAAAACAACCCAGGTCGTGCTTTTATAGAAAAATAAAAATAATTCTCTGTGGTAAAAGTAACTTGGTTTCGTAGTATGATTTATTATTTTCCAGTAAAAGCAGGATGTAGTGTGTTTTATTACCTTATCGCTGGAAATTATGGCAAATGGGTGGAATTATGAATGAAAGTGTTTAAAAGAATGTAAAATTATGACTAATGTTTTGGTTTTTATCCATTAAATAATTAGTAAATCATGAATTATTGATTATTATTATTATCCTGATTCTTCTTCTTCTTCTTGTTATTATTATTGTTGTTTTTTTTATTATTATTATTTATAATTATTATTATTATTATTATTATTAGTTATTTTTTTTAAAATTATTATCCTGATTCTTCTTCTTGTTATTATTATTATTATTATTATTATTATTATTTTTTTATTATTATTATTATTATTTTTTTTTTTGTTGTTGTAATTTTTTTTATTTTTTATTATTATTATTATTATTATTATTATTATTAAGAAACAGGAAATAGTTGGATTTTTTTAAAACATTTTTTTATTTATTCCTCGTAAGTAATTTCCATTGTAAACATTTCCTCTTGTCACTGAAACATCCTTTTCCTGCAGGATGAAGCTGGGAAACCCCTCTGCCGAGTGACCTCCAGCTCCATGCTCCGGATCTATGCTCCATGCTCCACGCTGGCTCGTATTAAGATGTCGACTCCGGATGCGGCGCGACCTCCCCCCAAACCTGAGCTCAAACAGAAACCTCAAATCCCCTCAAAACCCGAGGCCAACGCCTCACACACACCTCTAACGGACAAGGACACGCTGAATAAAAACAGCGGGAAAGTTCATGAGATAGTCAGCAAGTTTAACCTCCATGAAACTCCGCCTCCTGCTGCACGTCCTGCAGATGAACCTGAACGTAAAAAGAAAGCGAAGCGAGCGCCGACGGTCAAATCCAAGCCGAAAATCAAGTTTCATCCTCAGGTCCCGGCGGAGCAGGTGCCACCTCTGCCCCTGAAACGACGCCAGATACAGGGAAAAGACACGGAGCAGAACACGGGCTCGGGCGATGTCACGGATAGCAAACGATCAGGTAGAGCTCTAATACACACACACACACACACACACACACATTCTGTCTCTCTCATTCAGTTACACAAACACTCACTCATACATTCACTCACACACTCGCATACACACATACACACACTCTCTCTCACAGACACACACACATACTCTCAAAGACACTCGCGCACACACACACACACACACTTTGTCTCTCTCTCACTCTCTCTCTCTCTCTCTCTCTCTCTCATTCAGTTACACAAAGACACACACACACTTACACACACACACTCACTAACTCACTCACACTAACTCACCTCACTCATTCACTCACACACACACTCACTCACACACACACACACACACAAACACACACTCACTAACTCATTCTCACCTCACTCACACACACACACACACACACACACACACCACACACACACACACACACACTTACACACTCTAAATATTACATTTTCACACCCTTAACATGACACTGAACAAATCCAACTGTGATTGGTTGCTTTACCTGTCAGTCAAACTCCCTCTTGAGTGGTCCTTGGCAATAAAAGCTGCTGTGAAGTCTAGATTACATAATATCTACAAAAACGTATGTTTTCATTGTGTAAAAAAAATGATGTACGTTTATAAGAAGGGAAGAGGGTTTACAGCTGCTGTGATACAAGCGATAATAGGAACTAACTCGTTTTGTGGACGTTAAAGGTAACTACAGCGGGTAAACAACAACAACAACAACATCAACATTGTAATAAGACTCTGTATAGAATGTGCTGTTAGAGCAATATGTTGTTGATTATTTTCCCGTAACATCCGAAGAGAGAGTCAAGTGTTGAGGAAAGCAGAGCTCTGAATAATCTACACGTCGTTTCTCTATAAAATATTAAAGACAGTTTATTGCTGCATGCTATAGAGCCGTTTGGGAGAGCCTTTATTGCTGTGACTTTGGCCTTGAAACAGCTCTCTGATAAGACTTGAGTAACTCGACACCAAACGATTCGGCAGCATAGTGCGGCCGATGCTGCTCCGTCTTTATACGATAGCCTTGCGTAAAAAATGGCCGAGAGCATAAAGAGAAAGCTGAATAAGATTAAGCAGAACGTTCTGCAAGCCGTGGACGATGGAGGATCGTCACAACATAGAAGCTCAGTGCAGAGGAAAGTGACCTCGCTGCTAAGCGCCGGCCCTAAAAGCGTTATAGGACAGTGGCCGCGGGCGTTTAGGCGTGATGAGGCCGCAAAGGAGAGCGATAACGATCTTATCCGCCGAGGTGAGCGACACAAACAGCACTTCAGCTAAGATGTGGGCATTTTTTTTTTTTTATATATATATATATAAAAGCTGAAAGGGTCCGAATGTTATCCGCTCCTGTTTTTTCTTGTGTCCATGTTGATGATTGAGAGTCTCTGTCATGTCTCACTCCACAGTGGAGGTTAATATGAAGCTCATGTTAAAGTAGACACTCAGGACTTTAAGAATTTGTAGTGTTTCAGAAGGATTTCTGTTTTTAGCCTGCTAGGGGTGATATATTCATAAAAAAGTTCCCAAGAAAACAAAAACGGTTCATCTTCCAAGTAAATGTTGATATCAAACCCATTTCTGCTCTCTGAGATGCTCCGAGTGCTTGTTCATCTAAAAAGCAGCTCAGATTTGATCTTCAACCAGTAAAATTCTGTGTAAGGTTATCCGACAGAGGGGAAAACACACGTCTAAAACACACTGACAGACTCGTTTTTATATCAGACTCACAGCCCCACCAAATCATTGAATTCAGGTGTTGTTTTTCAGGGGTTGGGCTCGGCCCATTAGTTTCAGTGAAAGGAACTCTTAATGCTTCAGCTTACCAAGACATTTTGGACAATTTCCTGCTCCCAACTTTGTGGGAACAGTTTGGGGATGACCCCTTCCTGTTCCAACATGACTGCACACCAGTGCACAAAGCAAGCCCCATAAAGACATGGATGAGCGAGTTTGGTGTGGAGGAACTTCACAGAGTCCTGACCTCAACCCCATAGAACACCTTTGGGATGAATTAGAGCGGAGACTGCGAGCCAGACCTTCTCGTCCAACATCAGTGCCTGACCTCACGAATGCACTTCTAGAGGAACGGTCAAAAATTCCCATAAACACACTCCTAAACCTTGTGGAAAGCCTTCCCAGAAGAGTTGAAGCCATTATAGCTGCAAAGGGCGGGACAACTCCATATTACATTCATGTGCATGTAAAGGCAGACGTCCCAAAACTTTTGGTCATATAAAGTGTATTTTCATATTATAGTATACTATCTGTGCTTTATAAATATACATGTTAATGTTAGGATTTTTTTTCTAAAATTAGGTTATTAATCTTTATAAGAAATTTTTGATGAATTGATGATTTTTCGTTATCCATTGTTCAGAAATAAATGGTTTTATCGCAGGTCAGGGTTTGTTGTTGTGGCTCTGGTTGGACTTTTTGGGTTCTGCAGCAGGACAAACTGGCAAACCCAACAAGTTTTAGTTTTAAATTTTATTTCTAAGATTGTACATCCTGCTTTGGAGTACTGTAGGTCAGGATGTGTGTATTTTCAGCAAATAGAGGACTTTTTTTTTTTCTTAATATAAAACCTGGATCTTTATAGAGCGTGTGAAAGAGTGAAAGTGAAACCTGGCATCTGGTGTATATTTCATTACTTTGTTGTACTTCACTGCACATGTTTGCTTTTGGCGGTGTTTTATCTCACAGTTTCTGCTTTGCCCTACTTCATATCCTGTGTAGGTGTGTAATTATTAATAACAGGAATGGAGGTTCCCTTAGAGAGGGAGATGGAGAGGGAGAGGTGGGGAGGGAGAGGTGGGGAGGGGGAGGGAGTGGTGGGGAGGGAGTGAGGGGGAGGGAGAGGTGGGGAGGGAGAGGTGGGGAGGGAGAGGTGGGGAGGGGGAGGTGGGGAGGGGGAGGGAGAGGTGGGGAGGGGGAGGTGGGGAGGGGGAGGGAGAGGTGGGGAGGGGGAGGGAGAGGTGGGGGGGGAGGTGGGGAGGGGGGAGGGAGAGGTGGAGAGGTGGGGAGGGGGGAGGGGGGAGGGAGAGGTGGGGAGGGGGAGGGGGGAGGGAGAGGTGGGGAGGGGGGAGGGAGAGGTGGGGAGGGGGAGGGGGAGGGGGAGGGAGGGAGAGACGGGGAGGGGGAGGGGGAGGGAGAGAGAGACAGACAGAGTGAGGGATAGAGAGAGACAAATCGATAGATAGACAGACAGACAAAGACAGCAAAGGACAGAGAGAGAGAGACAGACAAAGAGTGAAAGATAGAGAGAGACAGACAGAGAGGGAGAGAGAGACAGACAGAGAAGAAGAGACAGACAGAGAGTGAGGGATAGAGAGAGAGAGACAGATGGACAGAGAGTGAGGAACAGAGAGAGACAGATGGATAGATAGACAGATAGACAAAGACAGCAAAGGGGGGGGAGGGAGGGAGAGACAGACAGACAGACAGACAGAGAGACAGACAAAGAGGGAGAGAGAGAGACAGACAGAGAAGGAGAGACAGACAGACAGAGTGAGGGATAGAGAGAGAGAGACAAACAGACAGAGAGTGAGGAACAGAGAGAGACAGATCGATAGACAGACAGACAAAGACAGCAAAGGATGGAGAGAGAGAGAGAGACAGACAAAGAGTGAAAGATAGAGAGAGACAGACAGAGAGGGAGAGAGAGACAGACAGAGAAGAAGAGACAGACAGACAGACAGAGAGTGAGGGATAGAGAGAGAGAGAGAGAGAGAGAGACAGATGGACAGAGAGTGAGGAACAGAGAGAGACAGATCGATAGATAGACAGATAGACAAAGACAGCAAAGGACGGAGAGAGAGAGAGAGAGAGAGAGACAGACAAAGAGTGAAAGATAGAGAGAGACAGACAGACGGAGAGCGAGGAACAGAGAGTGAGACAGAGAGAGAAAGAGAGAGAGAGCGTGAGAGAGAGACAGATTGATTGATTTTTAAAAGACCGTTTCTGTAAGAACATTGTTCAGGCAAAAATCAAGATTATTTAATCACATTAAAGTCTCTGCAAAAACCCACCTCTCCATCAACAACCTCACAACACTCCCTCATGCCTGCTCAAAATGTACAAGACCACCCATGGACTTATCGAAAATCAATCAATGTTCTGGATTTGAAAAAATGGAAGAAAGCAGTTGTTAAATTGATCACCAAGTTCTGTTCAACCTTGTTTCTTCTGCTGATGTATATCGCCATCTTTGCTTGACCAAGAAACTCAATAGCTACCATTTAAATCTTCTCTTACGGACATATTTAAAACCAAGAATAAAAGTTCCCGTTAAAAAGGTTTCATTAAAACATTTAACAATGTCTGCAAAGTAACAAACAGACGCTTTAATCTGGGCCAGTCCATAAAAGCATGAAAGACAGACAGACAGATAGATAGATTGTTAGACAGACAGACAGATAGACAGACAGACAGACAGACAGGTTGGTAGGTAGGTAGACTTTGTTGATCCCAGGAGGGCAATTCTATTGTCCTCCCCTAAACAGAGGACGGTAAACTAGGGTGTGTCCATTTTCCCATTTAGAGTACTCTTGTTCAAAACTTGAACACACTTTTGTACATTGCCTTACTAGACAATCTCTTTGGACCAAACAATAACATTTTATTACAGCATAAAAAGGTTCTTTTACACTCCTCTAAATTGGCCATTAAAAAGAGATATAGTGGTCATACAGTGGGGCAAAAAAGTATTTAGTCAGCCACCAATTGTGCAAGTTCTCCCACTTAAAAAGATGAGAGAGGCCTGTAATTTTCATCATAGGTACACTTCAACTATGAGAGACAGAATGAGAAAAAAAAATCCAGAAAATCACATTGTCTGATTTTTAAAGAATTTATTTGTAAGTTATGGTGGAAAATAAGTATTTGGTCAATAACAAAAGTTCATCTCAATACTTTGTTATATACCCTTTGTTGGTAATGACAGAGGTCAAACGTTTTCTGTAAGTCACCACAAGGTTTTTACACACTGTTGCTGGTAGTTTGGCCCATTCCTCCATGCAGATCTCCTCTAGAGCAGTGATGTTTTGGGGCTGTCGCTGGGCAACACGGATTTTCAACTCCCTCCAAAGATTTTCTATGGGGTTGAGATCTGGAGACTGGCTAGGCCACTCCAGGACCTTGAAATGCTTCTTACGAAGCCACTCCTTTGTTGCCCGGGCGGTGTGTTTGGGATCATTGTCATGCTGAAAGACCCAGCCACGTTTCATCTTCAATACCCTTGCTGATGGAAGGAGGTTTTTACTCAAAATCTCACGATACATGGCCCCATTCATTCTTTCCTTTACACGGATCAGTCGTCCTGGTCCCTTTGCAGAAAAACAGCCCCAAAGCATGATGTTTCCACCCCCATGCTTCACAGTAGGTATGGTGTTCTTTGGATGCAACTCAGCATTCTTTCTCCCCCAAACATGACAAGTTGAGTTTTTACCAAAAAGTTCTATTTTGGTTTCATCTGACCATATGACATTCTCCCAATCCTCTTCTGGATCATCCAAATGCTCTCTAGCAAACTTCAGACGGGCCCGGACATGTACTGGCTTAAGCAGGGGGACACGTCTGACACTGCAGGATTTGAGTCCCTGGCGGCGTAGTGTGTTACTGATGGTAGCCTTTGTTACTTTGGTCCCAGCTCTCTGCAGGTCATTCACTAGGTCCCCCCGTGTGGTTCTGGGATTTTTTCTCACCGTTCTTCTGATCATTTTGACCCCACGGGGTGAGATCTTGCGTGGAGCCCCAGATCGAGGGAGATTATCAGTGGTCTTGTATGTCTTCCATTTTCTAATAATTGCTCCCACAGTTGATTTCTTCACACCAAGCTGCTTACCTATTGCAGATTCAGTCTTCCCAGCCTGGTGCAGGTCTACAATTTTGTTTCTGGTGTCCTTTGACAGGTTTTTGGTCTTGGCCATAGTGGAGTTTGGAGTCTGACTGTTTGAGGTTGTGGACAGGTGTCTTTTATACTGATAACGAGTTCAAACAGGTGCCATTAATACAGGTAACGAGTGGAGGACAGAGGAGCCTCTTAAAGAAGAAGTTACAGATCTGTGAGAGCCAGAAATCTTGCTTTTTTGTAGGTGACCTAATACTTATTTTCCACCATAATTTGCAAATCTTCTTCTTCTTCTTTCGGCTTTTCCCTTCAGGGGTCTCCACAGCGAATCATCTCTCTCCACCTATCCCTATCTTCTGCATCCTCAACACCTGCACCCACTAGCTTCATATCCTCATTAATTCCATCCATATACCTCCTCTTTGGCCTTCCTCTTTGCCTCCTGCCTGGCAGCTCCATGTCCAACATTCTCCTACCAATATACTCACTCTCCCTCCTCTGAACATGTCCAAACCATCTTAATCTGGCCACCCTAACTTTGTCCCCCAAACGTCCAACATGAGCTGTCCCTCTGATGTACTCATTCCTAATCCTGTCCAATCTTGTCACTCCCAAAGAGAACCTCAACATCTTCAGCTCTGCTACCTCTAGCTCTGACTCCTGTCTCTTCCTCAGTGACACTGTCTCTAAACCATACAGCATGGCCGGTCTCACCACTGTCCTGTACACCTTCCCCTTGATTCTCGCTGATATTTTCCTATCACACAGAACTCCCGACACCTTTCTCCACCCATTCCAACCTGCCTGCACTCGCTTCTTTACCTCTTTCCCACACTCTCCATTACTCTGGACTGTTGACCCCAAGTACTGAAACTCCTGTACGTTCTTCACCTCTTCATCCTGTAACCTTACTGTTCCACTTCCCTCCCTTTCATTCACACACATGTACTCAGTCTTACTACGACTGACTTTCATTCCTCTTCTCTCCAGCGCAAACCTCCACCTCTCCAGGTTTTCTTCCACCTGCTCCCTGCTCTCACTACAGATCACAATGTCATCTGCAAACATCATTGTCCAAGGAGACTCCTGTCTGACCTCCTCTGACAACTGGTCCATCACCATAGCAAACAGGAAGGGGCTCAGAGCCTATCCCTGATGCAGTCCCACCTCCACATTGAACTCCTCTGTCTGACCTACAGCACACCTCACCACTGTCCTGCTCCTCTCATACATGTCCTGCACCACTCTGACATACTTCTCTGCTACTCCTGACTTCCTCATACAGTACCACAGCTCTTCTCTTGGCACCCTGTCATACGCTTTCTCCAAGTCTACAAACACACAGTGCAACTCCCTCTGACCATCCCTATACTTCTCCATCAAAATTCTCAGAGCAAAAATTGCATCTGTTGTGCTCTTTCTGTGCATGAAGCCATACTGCTGCTCACAAATTTCCACTACCTTCCTTAACCTAGCTTCCACTACTCTTTCCCATAGCTTCATTGTATGGCTCATCAACTTTATCCCCCTATAGTTGCTGCAACTCTGCACGTCACCCTTATTCTTAAAGATCGGCACTAACACACTTCTTCTCCATTCCTCAGGCATCCTCTCACTCCCTAAAACCCTGTTGAACAAACTAGTTAAAAATTCCACTGCTGCCTCTCCCAGACACTTCCAGACCTCCACCGGGATGTCGTCAGGACCAACTGCCTTTCCACTTTTCATCCTCTTCAAAGCCTTCCTGACTTCATCCTTTCTAATCCTATCTACTTTCTGTTCCACAGAGTTCACCCCTTCTACTCTTTTTTCCCTCTCATTTTCCTCATTCATCAACCATAACTTGCAAATAAACTCTTTAAAAATCAGACAATGTGATTTTCTGGATTTTTTTTTTCTCATTCTGTCTCTCATAGTTGAAGTGTACCTATGATGAAAATTACAGGCCTCTCTCATCTTTTTAAGTGGGAGAACTTTCAGAATTGGTGGCTGACTAAATACTTTTTTGCCCCACTGTATCTCCAAAAGAGATTGGCAAAGTGGTCATTTCAGTTTGGGTGTGTCAATCCAAGGATCAAGTAGTTTGAGTCCATACCGCTGGAAAGAAATCTCTGCGCAAACTGAAGACGAAATGCAGCTAATATACTTTGTACATGTATAAGTCCTTGCTCTCCTTCGTCTCTGGATAAGTATAAAACAGTCAGACAGAACCAGAGAAGATGCTATAAGAGAGAGAAAGCGAGAGGGAGACAGACTGAGAGTGAGGGACAGAGAGAGAGAGAGAGAGAGAGAGAGAGAGACAGAGCAAGAGACAGACAGACAGACAGAGAGGGAGAGAGAGAGATGGGGAGAGATAACGTGAGAGAGGAAGAGAGACAGAGGGAGAGATATAAAGCAAGAGAGAGAGAGTAAGAGAGACAGAGGGTGAGAGAGAGTAAGAGAGACAGGATGAGAGAGGAAGAGAGACAGAGTGAGAGAGGGAGAGATAGACAGAGAGAGTAAGAGAGATAAAGCGAGAGGGAGAGTGAAAGAGAGAGTGAGATAAAGCGAGAGGGAAGGAGAGAGAGAGAGAGACACAGAGTAAGAGAGAGAGAGACAGAGTGAGAGAGAGAGAGAGAGAGAGAGAGAGAGACAGGGAAAGAGAGGAAGGCTTTTTCTGTAAATAATGAGCTGGTTGATATATGACCTGCAGGACTGAAAGTGGGTCACAAACTAAGAAAATTCCCAGCTCGGTTTTCCTCATATGTCATAGTAGAACTTTTTTAACAAGGCTTGCAGGATCCCAGTCCCAGTGTGCTCTGAACATGGAGATCATTAATGTTCTCTTCACATACGTGCAGAAATCCTGTAAAAATAGTATAAAGATGGTCTGTGACTGAAAAAAAATCTCAAAGAATTTTCTCATGCTTTCCGGCTGAACTCATTTTGCAAACTATAAATAATAATAAACGAGTCTCGCAGGACTCGGTACAGGAAGTGATTCGTTCATGAAGACAATTTGAAGTAGCTCAGGACCGTAAAGGAAATGAGAAGAATGTCGTGAGCAGTCAGGTGTGTCACTAATAGCCCATGTGATGATGTCTCGGCACGTTGTTTTCATATCATTTACAGACGTAACATCTTTAGGTGTTGCAGGATGATGTTAGCAATGACAGAACCTCGAAATAGCTGGAGAATCTTTAACATAACCTGGGAATAGACCACATACAGCCATCTAATGTACAATCGTTCGAGCAGTTTCAGATAGATAGATAGATAGACGACATACGGCCATCTAATGTACAGTCTAATAACTTATCTGTTCACATTTTTTGAGCTCTATGTGCTATAATATATTTCATAACATCTCTACTCCCACTGAGCACTTTATTAGGCACACCTACACCTTCATGCAGTTATGTAATCATTTACATTTCTGGCAGATGCTGTTATCCAGAGCAACATACAAAAGTGCTTTGAAGTCTTTATCAATAAATGCATTGGTTCAATAGGTCACAGACTTAGGATACCATCAGTCCCAAAGCTCTGTTTAGAGGAAATGCAACACAAAGAATAAGACCTAGTTTCAGGAAGAGGTTGGTCATCATCCGTCGTTTGAAGGCTGTTTTGGACATCTAGGGGAAGTTCATTACACCACCTCGGTGCTAAAACAGAGAAAAGTCTTGATGTATACCTACCTCTTATCCTGAGAGATGGTGGGACCAGTTGAGCAGAGCTAGTAGAGTGCAGTGGAATTGGCCAATCACGTAGCAGCAGAGCGACGGATAACATCAAGTTTCTCTGAGTGCAGAGCAACATAATACCTTCCCCAGCAGGCCTGTACGGAGGCTACCATTACACAACAAGAAAGGCGACAAAATGTTGACTTTTAGAATCAGAATCAGAAATCAGAATCAAAAAGAGCTTTATTGCCAAGTATTTTTGCGCATACAAGGAATTTGTTTTAGTGTCACAAGCTCCAGTGCACAGCGACAACAACAACAAGAAAAAATAGAATGAGAAATAAAAACACACATATTTAAATAGGAAAATAAAGTAATTTGTATGTACAGAATAGAATACAATGAGTTGAGATGTAGGGATGTGGGGGTGGTAACAAATAAATGAGGTTATTGCACATTTCTTTATTGCCCAATGTTGGAAACATTCAACTGTTCAAAAGGTAGATTGCTTGGGGGAAGAAACTGTTCTTGTGCCTGTTGGCCAGCGTCGGCCAGATGGCAAAAGGTCAAAAAGGAGGTGGCTTGGATGTGAGGGGTCCAGAGTGATTTTTTGAGCCCTTTTCCTCACTCTGGATGTATACAGTTCTTGAAGGGTGGGCAGAGGAGCACCAATAATCCTTTCAGCAGTCCAAACCATTCTGTGTAGTCTTCTGATGTCTGATTTTGTAGCTGAGCAAACCAAACGGTTATAGACGTGCACAGAACAGACTCGATGACGGCGGAGTAGAAGTGTGTTAGCAGCTCCTGTGGCAGGTTGAACTTCCTCAGCTGCCGAAGGAATTACAATCTTTGTTGGGCCTTTTGGACAATGGAGTCTATGTGAGTGTCCCACTTCAGGTCCTGAGAGATGGTGGTGCCCAGGAACCTGAATGACTCCACTGTTGGTACAGTGCTGTTCATGATGGGGAGTGCAGGGGTGTTCCTCCTGAAGTCCACTATCATCTCCACTGTTGTTGAGCTCCAGGTTGTTAAGACTACACCAGACAGCCAGCTGCTCAACCTCTTGTCTGTAAGCAGACTCCTCACCGTCCTGGATGAGGCCGATGACTGTAGTGTTGTCCGTGAACTTCAGGAGCTTGACAGTAGAGGTGCAGTTATTGGTGTAAAGGGAGAAGAGCGGTGGGGAGAGGACGCAACCCTGGGGGGCGCCAGTGCTGGTGGTGCGGCTGTTTGATGTGAATTTCCCCAGTTTCACTAGCTGATGCCTATCTCTCAGAAAGCTGGTGATCCACTGGCAGATAAAGCTAGGAACAAAGAGCTGGGTTAGTTTGGTCCAGAGGAGTGTTGGGATGATGGTGTTGAAGGCCGAACTAAAGTCCACAAACAGGAGCCTCACGTAAGTCCCTGATTTGTGCAGATGCTGTAGGATGAAGTGCAGTCCCATGTTGACTGCATCATCCATGGACCTGTTTGCTCGGTAAGGGGAGACGGGGGTTTCTGGAGGTACTAATGGTTGTGTAGAGAGATGTTCAGATCGGGCGTGGGGTGTTAGACCGGCAGTTTCAAATCTGCAGTAAAACTCGTTCAGGTCTTCAGCAAGTTGTTGATTAGCCTCAGTGCTGGGGGATGGTGTCTTGTAGTTTGTGATGTATTTCAGTCCTTTCCACATTGAAGCAGGGTCATTGGAAGAGAACTGTTTTTCCAGCTTTTTAGCGTAGCTCCTCTTAGCCACCCTAATCTCCTTATTCAGTGTGTTTCTGGCCTGATTGTACAAGACTCTGTCCCCATTCCTGAAGGCATCCTCTTTGGCCTGACGGTGATGTCTGACATTGTTGAATGTTAAATAAGTCCTGTTAGGGATGCACATGTCTTCACAGAAACTGATATATGATGTTACAGTCTCTGTGAGCTCATCCAGATCAGTGGCTCCAGCTTTAAAAATACTCCAATGGAGGATCTTCTGCTCCGTTTTATCTGTCTCAAAGCAGATAAAAAATTGTTGGTCAGTCATTAGTATTTCCAGATATATTTAAAATGGATGACAGTGACTGAGGAATTTCCTGGAAAATACAACATTGTTTAATAGTCTTAATTAGTTTTGATTAGGAAATGAACCACCCCCTTAGTGTCATGGTATAATTTACTGATCAGTTGAACTAACCAGTCAATTAGACTAGACTCAGGCTAAGTATTACTACTACTACTACTACTACTACTACTACTAATATTAAAGAAAAATCCTTCTAGTTATTATGATCTAATATTTAAATACCTTTCTTTTATCTGATGCTTTATCTAGCAGCCACACACCCAGTCCGTCAGGTTCAGCAAGACGTTGAGCCTTTTCTTCTCGCCAGAGCTGTCTTGGACGGTGTCTCCCTGCAGCACCGTCTCGTCGTTATTATGCAGCAGATCATTTATTTCACTTTAAATATCTAAATATTTCAGGATAATGTTTTATTAGTTGGCTGATGACTCCTCAGAATAGTGTTTAGTTAGTTGTTTTTGTTGGTTGGAGAGTGTTTATGCACCGGTGGATATGTTCTCTCAGCAGGATTGCACAGATCTTCGTGAGGAAATTCACGGTAAGAAAAATATTTGCCGTTTCTGGAGGAAGTCTGAGCAGCTGGGAATAAGTAAGGAATGAGGGATTTGTGTGTTTGGGGTGTAAACAGGATCGAGGGGATGGGGGTTTATAATGGGGATGTCAAAGTCAGACCAGACAGTATTGGTGGAAATGATGTGTCCAGAGACAAGCTATAGGCGAACTGATTCTCCAAGATATATATATAAAGAGAGAGAGAGAGTAAACAGATGGAACTCTATATATACAAGTAGCACTAACAATATTCAGAAAATGATTTGTATGAATAAAATATTTCTAGAAATAATTAAAGAAATTCAATTCAGCTTATTTGTATAGCGCTTTTAACAATGGACATTGTCTCAAAGCAGCTTTACGGAAGAATACAAAAAATGATAAAGTTCCTATTTATCTCTAATATCTATCCCTAATGAGAAGCCTGAGGTGATGGTGGTGAGGAAAAACTCCCTGAGATGATATGAGGAAGAAACCTTGAGAGGAACCAGGCTCAGAAGGGGAACTCATCCTCATTTAAGTGACACTGGACAGCAAATAATGTCCTTTCTTCAAAGGTTTATATTCATGTGGAATTGTGCAACCAAGAGCTCCTGAGGAACTAATAGGTCAGTGTAGTTTCTGAGTTCATTATAGACTTAACACTAATGCCTTGACTGATGCAATGGCAGTTCAAAGGGACGTATTGCTATAGAGAGAGCAAGAGAGAATGAGTGAGAAAAGGAAAGAGAAAGAATAATATTAGATGATCATGTGATATTTCAAGGCAATATACATTTTGTGCAAAGTGGCAGCATAAATAAAAGGTAGAGCCAGAAGGTGACAGACAGAAAATCATGATAAACCTGCACTTCATACAAAGTGATTAAAAAACATGTCTGTTTGCTCATACAGGAAAATAACCAGTTAATAATGAAGCAGACATATCAGACTCTTAACAACACTTTACTCTCACAAAGCACTTTATTAGGAACACCTACACATTCATGTAGTTTTCAAATCAGCCAATCACGTCATGCAGATACACACCAGCAACTTCAGATAACATTCACCATCATATCATATCCATCAGAAGGAGGAAAAATATGTGATTTTGACTCATTGTGGCTTGTTTCTTAAAGCCAGATAGGCTGGTTTGAGTATTTCTCTAGCTGCTGATCTGCTGGAATTTTCACACTCTGTAGAGTTTAGTCAGAATGGTGTAACTCCACCAATCTGTACAGCTGTGGTGAGGAGAAAAGCATCTCAGAAGCACAGCACTGTGTCAAACCTTGAGCAGAAGACCATGTACGGTTGTGTTTCTGTCAGCCAGGAACAGTAAACTGGGCTGCAGTGGACAACAAAGCTGGATGGAAAAGCTGGTCTGATGAATCTGGATTTCTGATGCCGTGGTCAGCACTAATAACGTGAATCCATTGACTCAACCAACCTTGTGTGAATAATCCAGGCTGGTGGAGGTGGTGGAATGTTTTCTTGGCACACTTTGGGACGTTTATACCAATCAATCAACAGTATCAGTTCTTGATAATGTGCATCTTTTCATTGCCACAATTTCCCATCTTCTAAATCCATCTTCCTGTATAATAATCATAACGCACCATGTCTCAAAGCAAAAGTCGTCTCAGACTGGTTTCATCGGTTCTTCAGTGGTCTTCCATTCACCTGATTTTGGTAGAGGATCTTGTAGTGGATGTGGTAGAGATTCATAGCATAAAAGGTCACCTGAAAGAGCTGCAGCATCAGTGTGATAACGTATCGTCTGACCAGAAACTCCTGAATATTTCCAACTTGTGGAAACCATTCCATGAGGAATTGAGGCTGTTTTCAGAGGAACCCATTACTCTAGTGTTCCTAATAAAGTGCTCAGTGAGAGGATGTATTAGTAAACAACATGTTGTACGTTTCGTAGGAAAGTCAGTGGTAGTAAGACTGAGTACATATGTGTGAATGAAAGGGAGGGAAGTGGAACAGTAAGGTTACAGGGTGAAGAGGTGAAGAAGGTACAGGAGTTTAAGTACTTGGGGTCAACAGTTCAGAGTAATGGAGAGTGTGGGAAAGAGGTAAAGAAGCGAGTGCAGGCAAGTTGGAATGGGTGGAGAAAGGTGTCGGGAGTTCTGTGTGATAGGAAAATATCAGCGAGAATCAAGGGGAAGGTGTACAGGACAGTGGTGAGAGCGGTCATGCTGTATGGTTTAGAGACAGTGTCACTGAGGAAGAGACAGGAGTCAGAGCTAGAGGTAGCAGAGCTGAAGATGTTGAGGTTCTCTTTGGGAGTGACAAGATTGGACAGGATTAGGAACGAGTACATCAGAGGGACAGCTCATGTTGGACGTTTGGGGGACAAAGTTAGGGAGGCCAGATTAAGATGGTTTGGACATGTTCAGAGGAGGGAGAGTGAGTATATTGGTAGGAGAATGTTGGACATGGAGCTGCCAGGCAGGAGGCAAAGAGGAAGGCCAAAGAGGAGGTATATGGATGGAATTAATGAGGATATGAAGCTAGTGGGTGCAAGTGTTGAGGATGCAGAAGATAGGGATAGGTGGAGAGAGATGATTCGCTGTGGAGACCCCTGAAGGGAAAAGCCGAAAGAAGAAGACGACGATGTTGTAATTTTCGTCCATTTTTTGTTATGTTAAATGTTAAGGAACATCATCAGAACAGGCGAGTTCCTGTTATCACTTAGCTATAACGTCTTTCCATTAACAAAGACAAATAAACGTAGAAATATTAAATAATAATCTTCTTCCAGAAAGCATCACCAGTCTACATGTTTCTTTCACAGTGAAATTGAAGCATCATTGAGAAATACTTTCTTCTGTGTTTTTGTTGAAGGATTCGTTCTGATTTGCTGTTTGTTACACAAAAAGCTCCTGGATTAAAGGATTTGACAAAGCGATTAGCCTTCATTTTTGCTTGAAACACATTCCTGTTGTGGTTTCTGTGGTGCACTCGGGGTCTTTAGAAGCTTACTTTACAGCAGAAATGATGTATGATGATGACAGCCGAAGCACGATTACAAATTCACACACGTCGGGCCACATTATTTTTAAGAAAGCATTTTAAATTGTCATATTTGTTTTAGATATTTCTTTTGACACGTATTATAGTTTGCAGCCTGTTGACGATAACAGAATTATGGTCAAATACAGGCTATTTTCACAGTCTAAAAATGTACTGGTTGCTGATCTACATTAATAATTATGAACAAAATGGCAAGCAGTAATAATTAACCTCGTTTAGAAAAAATAAACAAATCCTGTCATTCAGTACAGAAAGTTTAGGACTAGAAACTGAGGTACTATGAATTATTATAGTTTCTCAGCCGTAATTACGACTTGAGGGATCATTCATCTGCAACTTCCTAGTAGGAAACTCGTATTTTGTATAATTCCATTAACAAATAATAATCTTCTTCCAGAAAGCATCACCAGTCTGCATGTTTACACCTACCAGCCACAGTTAGTCACATGACCATGTCACATGTCACTCATCATTCAAACAAGTTTCAGGTTTTGGTTTCTGTGTGTTGTTCTTGTGTTGCTTGTTTGTGCTTGCTTTTGCCATCAGCTCTCAATCCTGACTAAAACACACGGTTATATTGGTGCTGCATGATCTCTATTGATAAGAAAACTAACGTAACACGAAATGATACCAAGTAAAATGATTTCCAAATCAATTTATTTGTAGTTATTATTTTATCCCTATGGGTGTTCCTTTCCAAGAACCAGCCTTGAAAGAAATTTAAGTGGTGCTTTTTTTTCATGAAGAGTGTGTGTGATGCTGAGAGTGTGTGAAGCTTCATCAGGAATACTTATAGAAATAAATGTTCCTCCAAATATTTTTTTAATAAAAATTTTTTTTAATGATCTTGCATTTAAATTTTTTCTATTTTTTAATAGTGAATTATTTTTATTTATTTATTTACTTATTTTTAATCTCATAGCGGTATAATAATAACGTCTTCTTGTAAGATACTAAAAGAAATAAGTCGAGACAGGGTTTTGTAACTTTTGACCGATCTTCTTATTTTCTCATTTTTTTTCCTAGCCCCCGATGGAAAAGAGGTGGAGCAGCAGGGTGCGAGGTGGAGGCCGGATCAGGAACCTAGCTGTGATAAGAGCTGCAGTTGTGTGTGTCACCAGCAGCATCCTGGCATGAAGCTGGTGTGGGTGAGGATATCCGAGAAGGAGGAAAAGGAGGAGAAAGAAGAGGTCAAACACTCGGATGAAGACCTGGTCCCTGAGGAATCGAGCGGTAGCGAAGACGATGAAGTGGAATTAGAGCCGTGTCAGAGCGTGTCTTCAGAATCAGATTACAGTCTGAACGAATCCCAGAATGACAGTAAGAGCAAGTTCAAGGCGACACTGAATATCATCGAGCGACAGCTGAGGAGGAAATCCGATCCCGGTCCCGAGGCTGTGCTTCATTCAATCAAATGTCTGCCTCAGCACCTCAACAAGACCCACTCCGCATCAGAGGAGGAGTCTATTTACGAAGCCACGATTGATTTGATCCCTGCTCCCAGACAGACAATGGAGAAAACTTCTAAAATTCCTGAAATCCTAGTGAACAAATCTCCTCCTGCCATTCCACCTCGAATGCCTCTGGATAAATCCAAAGGCCGATGCATTCCCAGAAGAGTTCCTCTATTGCCGCTTTCAGGAGCATCTCAAATCCCAAAGCTGCCTTCTGGAGATCAGGGATCCGGTGACCGCCTGCAGCCGGTTCGTCCTCCTCCGCTTCCTCCAGCCAGAGCTGCTAACGACAAACGCCTGAGCAACCTCTCTCAGACGAGTAAAGGTGATTCAAACGAGATAAAAATCGATTCTTATTTACCGTTATGCTACGTTCTCACATAAACTAAACACCTCCATGTCCCCTGAAGTCTCCACTAGGCATTCCTATCCTACTATTGGTTGCCATAGTAACAACATTTAACAGCTAGCATTCTGAGTCATTTTTGGTTCATTCTTGAGAGAGATTTGCCATATAAAATCCAGCAGTCTTTCTCATTGGTAGTCACTGGACACTACCATATTTGGTCACCATATTTGGCTTTTGTAAAAACTGAACAAAAATATGCACCAATTCCTCCTCCATCTTAATCTGTACGTGTGGGTGTGAGCAAGACGTCATAATTAAAATTAATAATAATCAGAGGGGGGCACGGTGGCTTAGTGGTTAGCACGTTTGCCTCACACCTTCAGGGTTGGGGGTTCGATTCCCGCCTCCGCCGTGTGTGTGGAGTTTGCATGTTCTCCCCGTGCCTTGGGGGTTTCCTCCGGGTGCTCCGGTTTCCTCCCCCAGTCCAAAGACATGCATTGTAGATTGATTGGCATCTCTAAATTGTCCGTAGTGTGTGATTGCGTGAGTGAATGAGAGTGTGTGTGTGCCCTGCGATGGGTTGGCACTCCGTCCAGGGTGTATCCTGCCTTGATGCCCTATGACGCCTGAGATAGGCACAGGCTCCCCGTGACCCGATAAGCGGCAGACAATGAATGATTATAATCAGTCATAGCATAGCTCGTTAGTCCTTCTATCCACTTGGGGTCATGTTGTTAGAGGAAAATAATCACAACATGTCGATGTGATGAAGCAGACACACTCTTACAACCCTGAAGTTGATTGTTTTCCTATAACAGGAAAGTCCAGAAGTGTTTTATTCCTTTTATACCACAGCAACATGCTAGAATTAATAACAAGAAAAAATAACTTCACCATAATAACAACTCGGGTTTTTCTTTCTTTTTTAATTTTCAAAATTTAAAACTTCACCTTTAATTAAAAATGAGATAAGCTATCGTGTCATGTTTGCTTTAATAGTTTCTAAATAAATTGTATCTGCAGTGTGAGCTCATAGAATTTTATGATTATGATTATGACAGGTCTAGGGATACTTTTAAGTCATTACAGACTGCACCTTTAATTATTTTAATAAGTAATTGAGTTAATTATTATTAGTATGTGTCCAGTAACTGTGTTTTTAACAAAGAGCTGCTTTGGAATGTGCAAGATTATTCCATGCACAATATGTCCACAGTTCAGATTTATTACATTTTTTAATTTAATTTTCAGTTTTAATTTCTTTCAAATTAGTTTATTATTATTTATAATGTTGATGACCTGTTTGAGCGCTTGAGGAGCTATAATAACAACTGTTTTTTTTAGTTTATTACATTTCACTATGCAAACTGCACATTTAATGAATAACTAAAAATTACAGACTGCACCTTTAATTAAAAATTACATGCTGCACCTTTAATGAAGAAGTAGAAGTTACAGACTGCACCTTTAATAAAAAAGTAAAAGTTACAGACTGCACCTTTAATAAAAAAGTAAACATTACAGAATGCCCCTTTTATGAAAAAGTAAAAAAAATACAGACTGCACCCTTAATGAATAACTAAAAATTACAGACTGCCCCTTTAATGAAAAGGTAAAAATTGCAGACTGCACCTTTAATAAAAAAGTAAAAGTTGCAGACTGCACCTTTAATAAAAAAGTAAAAGTTACAGACTGCACTTTTAATTAAAAATGACATGCTGCACCTTTAATGAAGAAATAGAAGTTACAGACTGCACCTTTAATAAAAAAGTAAAAGTTACAGACTGCACCTTTAATTAAAAATGACATGCTGCACCTTTAATGAAGAAGTAAAAGTTACAGACTGCACCTTTAATATATATATTATATACCTCTAATAATTAAACATTACAGAATGCACCTTTTATGAAAAAGTTAAAAAACAATTACAGACTGCACCTTTAATGAAAAAGTTAAAAAATTACAGACTGCACCTTTAATGAAAAAGTGAAAAATTACAGACTGCACCTTTTCTGATAAAGTAAAAATTACAAACAGCGCATTTAAAGAAGCAACAAAAAACGACAGACTCCACCTGCATTAATAACGATGACTGTGTGCTTGGTGTTGGTGATGATGTACTGCATTTTATTTACTTGGTCATTTCTAATTTCTTGATTTTTCTTGAAAAAAAAAGGTGAAGATGATCATAGCAGTGGTGCAGATGCTGAAAACAAGGAGCCGAGGTAATAACATACTCCATAATTACAGTTCAGTTCTGTAAGTTTCCTGAAATAGACTTTCTGCATAGTTCTGTATCATTTTCTTCTGTTTCCCAGACGCGCTGCAGGACTCGCTCGACAGAAGTCGCTTGATATGGAGGCTCAGATGCCGGAAGGTACATGTGCTTTTGAGTTTTTACTCAGAAATCAATACTAAAAATGCACCACATTACTTCATGGTGTACTAATTTTGCAGCTATTTTGTAGCCACGCACTTATCCTGTTATAGGGACCTCATCAATGCTCAAATTTATCCGGATCTTCAAGTGTTTTATTTCATTTACACTGCAGCAATTTATCAGTTCTTTTAAAAAATATGTACATTTACAGCTTTATCACAAAACACTGACGCCGACTGAACAAAGTACACCTTTATTGAAGAACTAAAAAGTTACAGACTGCACCTTTAATCAATAACAGAAAATTAAAAACCCCACATTTAAAGAAGAGCCAAAAAATACAGACTGCACCTTTAATAGATAACTAAAGATTATAGACTGCACCTTTAGTGCAGAAGTAAAAATTACAGACTGCATCTTTAATGAAGAAAAGCACCTTTAATGAAGTAAAATTGCAAACTGCACCTTTAATCAATAACAGAAAATTAAAAACCGCACATTTAAAGAAGAACCAATAATTACAGACTGCACCTTTAATGAAGTAAAAATTGCAGACTGCACCTTTAATGAAGTGGTAAAAGTTACAGACTGCACCTTTAATCAATAACAGAAAATTACAAAAGCACATTTTAAAGAACCAAAACTTACAGACTGCACCCTTAACACACAGGTAAAAATGATAGACTACACCTTTAACAAAAAACTATAAATTAATGACTGCAACAGAAAATTACAAACAGCACATATAAACAAGAACCAAAAATATTATAGACTAAACAAAAACATATTAGAATGAGATCTCTAATATACACCTCTTCCGACCAATCAGATTCAAGAATTCCGCAGTGTTGGATTGTAAATTTTGTGTCCAAATGATATTTCAACATGACTGATACTTACTTCTAAATCTGTTCTAAATAATTGCTGTAGGGATTGATTTAAAGGGGCGGTTTGTAATTTGCCCCATCGGTCTGTTGGGTGAATTGTAATACTAATGAAAACATGGCTAGATCTTCTTATACCAAGTGACCACATAATCTGTTTCAGACCTGTTTTAGACCACTTCTGGCCCAACCAGCTTGGCTTGGCTGGGGGTGGAGCCAATTCTGGTCTGACAATGTAAACAGGAACTAGAAGTCATCCATTGCATAGATAAATTGAAAGGTAGATAGAAACAAACAAACAAACAAAAATGTAAATAAGTAAATAAACAAACAAAGAAATAAATAAAATAAAATAAAATATTGTAATTTATTTGAATGTATCTATAAAATTATATCGCTAAAACAGATGTGGGGCCACTTTCAAAAATTACAGACCGCACCTTTAATGAAGAATTAAAAAATATTATGTTACATTTGCTTCTATAATTTAGGGATAAATATCATCTACATTGTGTGTTACACAGAATTTATAAATCATATAATTAAAAACAAAAAAGTCTTGGGATAAGGGGGCACGGTGGCTTAGTGGTTAGCACGTTTGCCTCACACCTCCAGGGTTGGGGGTTTGATTCCCGCCTCCGCCGTGTGTGTGGAGCTTGCATGTTCTCCCCGTGCCTTGGGGGTTTCCTCCCCCAGTCCAAAGACATGCATTGTAGGTTGATTGGCATCTCTAAATTGTCTGTAGTGCTTGAGTGAATGAGAGTGTGTGTACCCTGCGATGGGTTGGCACTCCATCCAGGGTGTATCCTGCCTTGATGCCCAATGACGCCTGAGATAGGCACAGGCTCCCCGTGACCCGAGAATAGATCGGATAACTCTTGGGATACTTTTAAAAAAATTACAGACCGCACCTTTAATTTGATTTTTAACAGAGAGCTGCTTTAAATAACTAATTATTCCATGCACAATCAGTTTGTTTACATTTTGCAATTTCCAGAGCTACTGTACCAGATTTACACCGAAACCCACATAACGAGGGAGATCCGTCGGCAGACGGTGTGTCGTAGCATTAGTAAGACGAGCGCTGATTACCCGATGGATTACGGACCCCCGCGGATCAGCAGTGGGTCAGGATCGGGCTCGGGCGCTGATGGTATGAGAAGCAGTCCTGTGTCCTTCCAGACGACCTTGTGGCAGGACCAGCCTACTGTCCGAGAGAGCGGCATCCTGAACACCATCACGCCAGAGGAGTGCAAGTACCAGGAGGTGATGAAAAACAGAAAAAGAGGGGAAAATGATAGAGAGTGTGGACGGAGAAATATTTAGGAACTGTTTTAGAAGTGAAAATAAGGCAGATTTGTATGTGGCAGTGTAAATGATGTCTAAATCTGTCACCTTGTACTTTTCAGCATGCAAATGATTTATTAGCCTTTTTACCAGTAGAGAAATGATGGGGCTTATGGGACATTTTTAATCAATATAAAAGAAATTAATAATGTTCAGGCTGTGAGTCTGAATGAGTCTGCTGGCTTTCAGTGTGTTTTAGACGTGTGTTTTTCCTTCTGTTGGATAACCGTATACACAATTTTACTGGTTGAAGATTAAATCTGAGCTGCTTTCTAGATGAACAAGCACTCGGAGCATCTCAGAGATCAGAAATGGGTTTGATATCAACATTTACTTTGAAGATAGAAGCATTTGTGTGGGGGAAAAATAATCGTTTCTGTTTTTTTTAAAGCACATTTCTATGATTTCTGCCCATAGTAGGCTAGTGAAAAACAGAAATATTTATGAATCACTACAAATTCTTAAAGTCCTGAGTGTCTACTTTCATATGAGCTTCATATTAATCATCACTGTGGAGTGAGACATGACAAAGACTCTCAATCATCTACATGGACACAAGACAAAACAAGAGCAAACTCCATCTTTTGGCCTCTGGGATATTAGCTTGTATAAAATCCCGGAGGGTATTTAAGGCACATAAGTTTAGCCTTTCCTACCGCTGCTGTATGATTGTAACCTCGGCGGAAGTGTGAGTGTTGGTGGATATCCCTGACCTGCTGTTTTGTTTGTGTGTCCAGAGCATGTTCGAGGTTATGACCTCAGAAGTGTCTTACTTGCGTTCCCTGGGCGTCCTGACTGACCATTTTATGGAGTCACAAGAACTCAGTGAGACTCTCATTAACCGAGACAAGAAAACTCTCTTCTCCAACATCCTGCGCATCCGAGAAGTCAGCGAGAAGTGAGTCACAGTCTGACATTACATTTGCTTAAAACAGTAAGGTATTGTGTCTTGCTGAGGAAATGTTGTGATGTTGCGAACGGAGGAACTGACACATGGCTGAATTTTCCAGGTTTCTTAAAGACCTGAAGGACCGTCTGGATGAAAGTTTACTCCTCACTGACATCTGTGATATCATCAACTACCACGCACAGCACAACTTCCCTGCGTACATCGACTACGTTCGGAACCAGGTTTATCAGGAGAAGACCTTCAGCTCGCTTATGTAAGAATAATCACACACACACACACACACACATACATAAAAAACATATAATACGCTTAACATTTCCCAGCACCAAGCACAGGTTCTTCAGCACACTGCACATTTTGCTGAAATTAAAGCGGCAGTTTGTAATTGCCAGTGCCCACTAACAATTGCTAGTGATGACCAAGGAACTGAATAGGATTTTTTTTTTTGCAGATTGCACCTTTGATGAAAATCAGACAATTACCGACAGCATCTTTAATAAAGAACTAAAAATTACAGACGGCACCTTTAATGAAGTAAAAATTACAGACTGCATCTTTAACAAAGAACTGAAAAATTACAGGCTGTGCCTTATAGACTACATTTTAATGAAGGAATTAAAATGACAGACTACACCTTTATTGAAGTAAACAACTGCAGATGGCACCATTACTGAAGTAAAATTACAGACTGCACCTTTAATGAAGTAAAAGATTGCAGACTGCACCTTTAATAAATAGTCGAACAATTCAGACTGCATCTTTAATGAAGAAATACAAATAACTGACTGCACCTTTAATAAATAGCCGAACATTACGGACTGCACCTTTAATTAAGTAAAATTGCAGACTGCATCTTTAATGAACGAAAACATTAGAGATTGCACCTTTAATAAATAGCAGAAAATTACAGACTGCATTTTTAATGAAGAAATAAAAACGATAGACTTCACCTTTAATGAAGTAAAAATTACAGACTGCATCTTTAATAAAGACCTGAAAAATTACAGGTTGTGCCTTTAAAAAATAACAGAAAATTACAGACTGCACCTTTAATGAAGAAATTAAAATGACAAACTACACTTTTAATGAAGTAAAAAATTATAGACTGCACCTTTAATAAATAGTCGAACAATTCAGACTGCATCTTTAATGAAGAAATAGAAATTACTGACTGCACCTTTAATAAATAGTCGAACATTACGGACTGCACCTTTAATTAAGTAAAATTACAGACTGCATCTTTAATGAACGAAAACATTACAAATTGCACCTTTAATAAATAGCAGAAAATTACAGACTGCATTTTTAATGAAGAAATAAAAACGATAGACTTCACCTTTAATGAAGTAAAAATTACAGACTGCATCTTTAACAAAGACCTGAAAAACTACAGGTTGTGCCTTTAAAAAATAACAGAAAATTACAGACTGCACCTTTAATGAAGTAAAATTACAGACTGCACCTTAAATGAATAAAAAAAAATTAGACTGCACTTTTTAATAAAGAACTAAACATTTCAGACTGCACCTTTAATGAAGTAAACAATTACAGACGGCACCATTAATGAAGTAAAATTGCAGACTGTGTCTTTAATGAAGTAAAAATTACTCGCCTATCATGCGGAAGGCCCGGGTTCGATTCCCAGCCAATGCCTCAACCCCAGCCACTGGATGCAGTGCCGGTCCCAAGCCCGGAAAAATGGGAGGGTTGCGTCAGGAAGGGCATCCGGCGTAAAACGTTTGCCAAGTTGTTGTGCGGACCAGTTGGTCCGCTGTGGCGACCCCGAACAGGGAGCAGCCGAAAGCACAGACTACACCTTTAATGAAGAAATTAAAATGACAGACTGCACCTTTAATGAATTAAAAAATTACAGACTGCACCTTTAATAAATAGTCGAACAATTCAGACTGCATCTTTAATGAAGAAATACAAATTACTGACTGCACCTTTAATAAATAGCCGAACATTACGGACTGCACCTTTAATGAACGAAAACATTACAGATTGCACCTTTAATAAATAGCAGAAAATTACAGACTGCATTTTTAATGAAGAAATAAAAACGATAGACTTCACCTTTAATGAAGAACAAAAAAATTTTGAAAATCTTGCAAAATTTAAATATTTAAAACGCAATACACTTGATGTGGATTAGGCCAAAGGTGAAGCAATCACAGAATTAAAAAAACAAAACAAAAGAAAAACAACGCTGGCGTAAATGTGAATATATTAAATACATGTTACAGGGGAAAAGAAACATTCATCTAATTTAACATAATGTCATTCAAATTCAATTCAATACAAAAACAGAATTATAAAATCATTTCATTAGCTCTCGTGCTATGTCTTCTGTCTGCCTCGAGGTGGATTGTGTGGAATTTCGCAACAGTAGCTCGGTCAGTCTGCCGAAAGTAAACATGTTACCTGTGCGGCTTCATTCCGGCTCGGGGCGGAGCTCGCTTTAATCCGCTCGGGGGGAAAAAATGTCAAAAGGAATGAATGAAGCAGCCAGAAGAAATGCCTGACACTCTTTAATTCACACGATAATTACAGGTTTATAAAAAACTTTATTTTCCTTCCTGGCTGGGTCATGCTATCATTTCCTGTTTAAGTATGAATTTCTTTCATTTTAGAAATTTTATAGATTTTATTTCAAAACAAACAAAAAAAAAGGCTAGCGAGAATTCTCAGGATTTTTTCATCGCACACTTCTTCTAATTTTTGAAATCTCTTTCTGGTGATATTTCCAGTAACTATTTCATTAAGTGGCTCTAACCACATCCTTCATTCCTGTTTCCTGACTCCTGCTTTATTTTCTTGGCATTCTTGTTTGCAATGACGGAATGTTTAATCGCGTAAATATTTTCTCCTGCCTTGACTGACAGATTACTTATTTCTATAAAAAGAATTTATAATGATTTATTTCTGATAATCATAAAATTCAAGACTCTGATACTACAAACCCGCTTTTGTCCGGATTAGTTAGCCACTTTACTAGCGGTGAGGTAGTTAAGCGTCTAGCTAAGCAAGCTGGTTGTTTATGCTAACAGAAAGATGTCATGTTGGTGTTTTTCAGCATTGAAAGAAAACATTTAATTATTCTACATAATTTGTTATGATTTAGAATGATGTTTGGAAATATTGTTTTAAAATTACAAACTGCAGCTTTAATGAAGAAGTAAAAATTACAGATTGGCCCTTTAATAAATAACAAAAAATTACAAATGGCACAAAACTAGAAATTACAAACCGACTCTTTAATGAAGAACTAAAAAATTACAGACTGCCCCTTTAATGAAGACCAAATAAAATAAGTTTATTTAAAAAAATTACAGACTGCACCTTTAATAAATAAGTCAAAAAATTTGGACTGCACCTTTAATAAATAACAGACAATTATAGACTGCAACTTTAATGAAACAGAAATAAAATAAAAAAAAATACTGCACCTTTTAATAAATAACAGAAATTTTTATAGACTGTACCTTTATTGAAGAACAAAACATCTACAAACTGCAACTTAAATAAAGAACTAAAAATTACAGACTGTACCTTTAATGAAGTGATAAATATTACAAACTTCATCTTTAATGAACAACAAAGAATTACAGACTGCACCTTTAATGAAAAGCTAAAAATTACAAACTGCTCCTCAGATTTTTTCCTCAGATCAAAATTACAATCTGCACCTTTAATGAAGAACTACAAAATTACAAACTGCACCTTTAATAAAAAGCTAAACGTTACAAACTGCAGCTTTAATGAAGAAGTAAAAATTACAGACTGCAGCTTTAATTAAGAAGCGAGTATTACAGACAGTGCTTTAAATGAAGAACTGAAAAGGACAGACTGTGCTTCTTCATTAAAGCTGCAGTCTATCACTGTAATGAAGAACTGTATGCTGTATGGTCTGATGGGTTTCTGGGTCATTTCCTTTCACAGGCAGACGAACTCAGGCTTTGCGGCGGCGATCGCTCATCTGCAGGAGTCTCCTATATGCCAGCGGCTGCCTTTTTCATCCTTCCTGCTCCTGCCCTTTCAGCGAATCACACGCATCAAGATTCTTACTGAGGTAGACGAACCGGCAGTACAAGAGCATTCCGGAAAATGTCACTCTTTTGCTGTGGAATGTTCCAGGTGTTAACAGACTGAGCATCGCACGCCATCGCCAATAAGCACTGTCTCATACACGTGAATGCTTGAGCTAACAAAAAACGCAAATACACTTCCTTCTGTTCATTCTGCTTATTTGCAGCTGTTCTTTTCCTCATGACGTATTTGAACTTGCTTTTATGGGTCAGTGCAAAAATTTGCCCCCCCCCCCCCCATAATAAATAAATATTTATTTTTAACCATTAAGATTAAACCCCCATTAATATATTTGAATGCACTATTTGATCGTTTCTTGTTAAACCCGAAACTCACCGGATGTATAAAACTGACCCTTTAATGAAGAACTAATAAAATAAAAAAATACCTCTAAGGAATTCTTAAAAATTACAGACTGCCCCTTTAATAAATAACAGAAAATCACAAAGTGTATATTTAATACAACAGTAAAAATTACCAAATGACTCTGTAATGAAAAACTAAAAAATTACAGGCTGCACCTTTAATGAAAAACAAAAAAAAAATACTGCACCTCTAATCATGTAAAATTACAAACTGCACCTTTAATGAATAACAGAAAATTACAAACTGCACCTTTAATTAAAAACAAAAAAAATTACAAACTGCACCTTTAATGAAGAACTAAAAATTACAGACGGTACCTTTAATGAATAAATGTAAATTACAAACTACACCTTTAATAAAGAGCTAAAAGTTACAGACTGCACCTTTAATATAGAGCTAAAAGTTACAGACGGCACCTTTAATAAAGAGCTAAAAGTTACAGACTGCACCTTTAATAAAGAGCTAAAGGTTACAGACGGCACCTTTAATAAAGAGCTAAAAGTTACAGACTGCACCTTTAATATAGAGCTAAAAGTTACAGACGGCACCTTTAATAAAGAGCTAAAAGTTACAGACGGCACCTTTAATAAAGAGCTAAAAGTTACAGACTGCACCTTTAATAGAGCTAAAAGTTACAGACTGCACCTTTAATAAAGAGCTAAAAGTTACCGACTGCACCTTTAATATAGAGCTAAAAGTTACAGACGGCACCTTTAATAAAGAGCTAAAAGTTACAGACTGCACCTTTAATAGAGCTAAAACTTACAGACTGCACCTTTAATAAAGAGCTAAAAGTTACCGACTGCACCTTTAATATAGAGCTAAAAGTTACAGACGGCACCTTTAATAAAGAGCTAAAAGTTACAGACTGCGCCTTTAATAGAGCTAAAAGTTACAGACTGCACCTTTAATAAAGAGCTAAAAATTACTGACTGCACCTTTAATAAAGAGCTAAAAGTTACAGACTGCACCTTTAATAGAGCTAAAAGTTACAGACTGCACCTTTAATAAAGAGCTAAAAGTTACAGACTGCACCTTTAATAAAGAGCTAAAAGTTACAGACTGCACCTTTTAATAAAGAGCTGAAGTTTACAGACTGCGCCTTTAATAAAGAGCTAAAGGTTACAGACTGCACCTTTAATAAAGAGCTAAAAGTTACAGACTGCACCTTTTAATAAAGAGCTAAAAGTTACAGACTGCACCTTTTAATAAAGAGCTGAAGTTTACAGACTGCGCCTTTAATAAAGAGCTAAAGGTTACAGACTGCACCTTTAATAAAGAGCTAAAAGTTTACAGACTGCACCTTTAATAAAGAGTTAAAAGTTACAGACTGCACCTTTAATAAAGAGCTAAAGTTTACAGACTGCACCTTTATTAAAAGAGCTAAAAGTTACAGACTGCACCTTTAATAGAGCTAAAAGTTACAGACTGCACCTTTAATAAAGAGCTAAAAGTTACCGACTGCACCTTTAATAAAGAGCTAAAAGTTACAGACTGCACCTTTAATAGAGCTAAAATTTACAGACTGCACCTTTAATAAAGAGCTAAAAGTTACAGACTGCACCTTTAATAAAGAGCTAAAAGTTACAGACTGCACCTTTTAATAAAGAGCTAAAAGTTACAGACTGCACCTTTTAATAAAGAGCTAAAAGTTACAGACTGCACCTTTAATAAAGATCTGAAGTTTACAGACTGCGCCTTTAATAAAGAGCTAAAGGTTACAGACTGCACCTTTAATAAAGAGCTAAAAGTTTACAGACTGCACCTTTAATAAAGAGTTAAAAGTTTACAGACTGCACCTTTAATAAAGAGCTAAAGTTTACAGACTGCACCTTTAATAAAGAGCTAAAAGTTTACAGACTGCACCTTTAATAGAGCTAAAAGCTACAGCTTTAATAAAGAGCTAAAAATTAGACTGCATCTTTAATAAAGAGCTAAATTTTACAGACTACACCTTTAATGAAGAGCTAAAGTTTACAGACTGCGCCTTTAATAAAGAGCTAAAGGTTACAGACTGCACCTTTAATAAAGAGCTAAAAATTAGACTGCATCTTTAATAAAGAGCTAAACGTTACAGACTACACTTTTAATGAAGACCAAATAAAACACCAGATGTTTAAAAGCATTTGAATTAATTCATTTTGTCACTTTCTGCACAAATCAGGACAAGAATAATAAACAATAATAAAGCATTTATAAGGCATTTATATACCTGCCTGTGCTGGTATTAATGCCAACTAACTCTATATACACCACATTATCATAGCACCTCCTTTCATTTTTAGCTGGAGTTGTGATGAGGTGCCCAAACGTTTGCTCTTGTTTATTTCTATGCAGTTTATTTTGTATAAACACAGATTTCTTGTTATTAGAACATCCTGAAGAGAACCTCAGAGGGCACCAAAAAAGAAGAGATGGCCTCCAAAGCTCTGGCTGCCGTGTCCAAGGTAAACATCATACCAGGAAGGATGTCCTGACGTCCATCATAGCCAGCGGGACGTTGTGTTTTTTTCCCCTCCCATGACGCTGTTCCTGTCTTTAATCCCCACAATAGCGTCTGACGTGTCTTCGTTATATGTTTATACTGTAGCCTATCTTCAGCGGTGTAGAGTAGGAGCCAGGATGGATATGTAGTGAAGAAGAAGAAGATGGGGTTTCAGACTCGCAGGGTTTCAGTTTACATTTCCAGTTAATTATAGATGAAGACATCTGCTAGCGTGAAATGTTCCTTGTGGTTTGGACAGAATGCAGTTGCTTCATGCCGCGAGTTTTGCATGAATTCTAAAATGCTTTTCTTTTTCTTCCTTCCTGCAATCTCTCTCTCTCTCTCTCTCTCTCTCTCACTCACACACACACACACACACAGATTATAGATGAGTGTAACACCCAGGTTGGGAAGATGAAACAGATGGAGGAGCTGATAGAAATCAACAAGACGCTGGAGTTTGACAAGCTGAAGGTGGGTCTGATGTGTACACAGAAGGACATGTCTAACCCTGAACTTCCTGAATAAAGGTCATGTGACCATAAGTGTTACTGTCTGTGTCAGTACTCCGGTTTACAACCACCTCCGAAAACAGACTAGTAGAAGGACTGGTGACTCTAAACTGTCCCTGCGTGTGTGTGTGTGTGAGAGTGTGTAAGTGTGTTTGTGTGAGTAAGTTAGTGAGGGAATGTGTGTGTGAGTGAGGGAATGTGTGTGTGAATGAGGGAATGTGAGTGTCAGTGTGTGAGTAAGGGACAGAGTGTGAGAGAGAGTGAGGAAGAAAATGTGTGCGAGTGTGTGTGTGTGTGTGTGTGTGTGTGTGTGAATGAGTCTGAGGGAGAGTGTGTGTGAGAGAGCGTGTGTGTGTGTGTGAGTATGAGTGAGTGAGTGTGAGTACATGAGGGAATGAGGGAGTGAGGAAGTGTGTGTGTGAGTGAGTGTGTGTGTGTTTGAGGGTATATGTTTGTGTATACATGTCGTGTATAAAAATATTTCCTTCAGTATGAAGCAAAAATGAAAAGAAGAGAAATCCCTGTATCTTCAGTCAGCAAGGTTAATAATGATGTGATGTTTTCAGGACTGCGTATTAAAGGTGCGGTGTGTTTTTTTCTCCTCAGGCCGTGCCAATCATCTCACAGACCCGTTTCCTGGAGAAGCGAGGAGAGCTGCAGGAGATGGCTAAAGGTGCAACCCTGTTCCATCTCAAGCCCAAGCTGACGCCCGTCTTCCTCTTCCTCTTCAACGACCTGCTCGTCTTAGCCAACAAGAAAGGGTGAGAGGATGGAGACTTCTCAGCTTTATTTGCTCTCGTTCTGTATTTTGCAGGAAAATAAGTAAATTTTGGAATGGCAATATCTGTGAAGACTCTGAGGTCTGAGTTTTATCTGAGCTGGGTTTAAAAATTGACTTTTATTCAATGCTACATTCAGGATGTTGAATATAATATTCGAGAACGGTTGCCAGAGCTGTGTTTTTCCCTCAGATGTTTCAATTTGGTGAAAAATATGATCTCTTAGCAAAATGTTCTTTTTTATTTCGCATTTCTCATTATGGCATCATTACAAAACAATATTTATATGATTATTAAGCTTATCTTTAAGTATTTATTTTTCTAATTTAAATCTTCAAACTGTTGCATTCTTCTGGCAGATAAATGTGCATTTTTAATCAATCAATCTATTGATTAATTAATAAATTAATTTATTTATTTTTCACGAAATGTTTGCGCGGGTTAAATGATTTAATTGGGTTTTTTTATTCATTTATTTTTTAAATTTGTTTTTTTATTTTTCCACAAAATGTTTGCGCTGGCTAAATTAATTAATAGGTTAATTTTTTTTTAATCCAATTATTTTGTAAATTTAATTTTTTTTTAAACAAAAAACATTTGCACTGGTTAAATGAATTAATTGGTTAATTTTTTAATTCTTTTTTTTTTATAAGTTTCGGGGTTTTGTTTTTTACTGGTCATTGCGCTGGTTTAATTGGTTAATTTAAAAAAAAAAAAATTCATTTACTTCGTAAATTTATCATTTTTTTCAAAATGTTACAGAATCAAATGCAATATTGCACTGCACTATTGGACGGTTTCTCATTAATTAGTCACTGTATTAATGTGATTAAAGAATAACGCTCTCTGGACATCAGGCCTTTAACGAGTCACGACCCGGATGCATGGCTTCACCAGGATCGAATGAGAGTGTGAACAAAATTTTATACTTCTGTTTTTTATAGACTACATTTAAAAATGGCACCTACTGCAGTCTCTATGAGTTTGAGATTTAGATGTCGGTCATGTTCCTTCCTGATTTGCTGATTGGCTGATTGCTTATGAGGCTCCGCCCCTTTAAGACCAGACCAATCATCATAACGAGAAGCCGTGCATCCAGGTATAACAAACGAAGAGATTCTCACACTCATTCGATCCTGGTGAAGCCGTGCATCCGGGTCGTGACTCGTTAAAGGCCGAGCGTTATCCTTTAATCACATTAATACAGTGACTAATTAATGAGAAACCGTCCAATAGTGCAGTGCAATATTGCATTTGATTCTGTAACATTTTGAATTATAATAATGAAAACACTTTGGTGATCAATTTAAAACATTTCAGGGCTATGTTTCATACAAATCTGAGGGGTAACTTCCTGTATAGTCTTAAATTAATCGTCTGTGAGTTTACAAAAACAAAACAAAAAACAAATGTTACTGAATCATTTAGGAGTCAAATAAATCGACTCTTATCCATCAGATGATCTGACTCACGCCTCTTGATTTTGCTCCACGCTTTTATTTTGTTCTGCTAAAATATCCCAACAAAGATGTGTGTTTTAAACTCCTCCTCGTGTGTGTTGTTCTGCTGCAGCTCGGAGCGCTACGTGGTGATTGACCACGCCCATCGCTCTCTGGTGCAGGTTCACGCTATGGGAGAGCAATCGGTCGGGATGAATCTGGAGAACTGCTTCTGCCTCACGCTGCTGGAGAACCATCAAGGACGCATGATGGAGAGGCTCTTAAAAGCCCCGTCTGAGTGAGTGCTAAACGTCCTGGAGTTAATACACCGGGGTGAATAATTCAGTAGCTACAGGAAAGGAGATGTGATCGGGGAAGTAGTGGTTGAGATGTAAATATATTTGTACAGAGAAAAACTCCTAATTAGCATAACATTTAAATAAACTTTCGATATTTAAATATTCCATGGCTTAACGCTGGTTGTCATATCAGCTATTTTGGCCATTTTATTTTTAAAAAATCTACATTTTCTTTTCGTTAAACTCCAACGCTACCAGTCCCTGTTAAACCGATCCTGTATGTTGCTGTATTTCCACCAGAAACAGGAAATGACACGGCGTTAACATGCTTGACTGACTTCATGATGCGCCAAGCCACGCCCCCTCCCATTAATACAAACCTAATAGCTTAATATTAGATACTATATAACAACAAAGTGCTTGAACGAGATTCACAAAGGTCACAGAATTGCCGACTTGCACAAACTCCGCCCTCTTCCCAACGAATAAACCCCAAACATTTATTCTTCACCGAGTGATGGCTGGAAAAGTGGAACAGTGGGATATTCTGTAATGGACGTTCAGTCAGAAATGAGCTAAGATATCTCTGAGGCCCTCTAGTGGCTGGCTGTAGCATAATTTTTTAAACCCCGCCCATTTCCATGTTAGTGAATGGAGACTTCATTTTTTAGTTACGTTACAGCTCTGTAAGTTAATTTCAGTTATAGTATTCTGCTGTTTTTACAAGTTTAGCGTTTTATAGGAGTTTTAAGGGTAAATAAAGGGGCGTGGCTTATGTTGTGATTGACATGTTGACTGAAATGTTTTCATGATGATGGTAAATCGTAAAAATATGCTCTATTTAAATAAGACGGACAAATATAGCACATCATTTATGGTCACACACACACACACACACAACCTCCATGTTGCTGGAGCTACTGAATTGTTCCTGCTGTTGTTATTTCTGATGGATGGGTCACATGACCTCAAGCTCTTTTCATCTCCACCCAGGTCTGATGTGCACAGATGGCTGGCAGTGTTTCCCAACCCTGAGGATCCGAACCCAGAGCAGGAGGAGGTCATATATGAAGACTGGGGTGAGTGTGTGTGTGAGCATTAGTGTGAATATACATGTGTCTGTCTGTCTCTCTCTCTCTCTCTCTCTCTCTCTCTCTCTATCTCTCTGTCTGTCTTTCTGTCTGTCTCTCTCTCTCATTGTCTATCTATCTATCTATCTATCTATCTATCTATCTATCTATCTATCTATCTGTCTGTCTGTCTGTCTGTCTGTCTCTCTCTCTCTCTCTATCTCTCTGTCTGTCTTTCTGTCTGTCTCTCTCTCTCATTGTCTATCTGTCTATCTATCTATCTATCTATCTATCTATCTATCTATCTATCTATCTGTCTGTCTGTCTGTCTGTCTGTCTGTCTGTCTGTCTCTCTCTCTCTCTATCTCTCTGTCTGTCTTTCTGTCTGTCTCTCTCTCTCATTGTCTATCTGTCTATCTATCTATCTATCTATCTGTCTGTCTGTCTGTCTGTCTGTCTGTCTGTCTGTGTGTTTGAACATACAGTACATCTGCCTGTCTGTCTGTCTGTCTCTCGCTCTCTTTCTCTTTCCCTCTTTCTTTCTCTCTTTACTTAACTCTCTGTCTATCTCTCTGTTTGTCTGAATACCTGTCTCTCTCTATCTATCTGTCTATCTATCTATCTATGTATATATGTATATATGTATGTGTGTGTGTGTGTGTGTGTGTGTGCAGACTGTCCACAGGTGCAGTGTGTAGAGCGGTACGTAGCCACGCAGGCTGATGAGTTAAATCTGGAGCCTCCAGAGATCATCAACGTCGTCCGCAAAACCAACGAAGGTGAGAAGTGAGCAGCGTTCTCTCTATCTCTAACACGAACACACACCAGTTTGTGCTCAGTTGATAACCAGACTCTCCAGTCTGCTTCACCACACCACGAAAACAAACACCGCAGTGATGCCATAAACACGTGCATGTGGGTATAAATAATCCCATTCAGACTCGAATAGAGTTCATGTGAAAGTCTTCATCCTGTAGCTTCTGACACGAAGGGCTCTGTGTGTGATGATCTGGATCAGTGCTTTCAATTAAAATTCACATGATGAAGAATGAAGAAATACGTCTAACGTGAGAAAAGGAACAGCGTGTGGAAATATTAACGAGCAGTTTTGTGAAGATAAACAAACAATTAAACAAAAGATTAAAAAAAATCAGCAAAAAAGCAACAAAAAAAAACACAGCTTGATGTTCATTCCGGATTATTTGGTTACGATAGTCATATGTAGCTTTATAATGCATGGATGTTGGTTGATGTTGATTTAGAGTGGAGGTGAAGTATATACTAACATGCACCTTACTAGAGGTGTAACCAAAAACGAGAAGATTTTTTGGGATTAAATTATTTGAATAATGCACCCATAATTAATTACATTTAAAAAAAAAATACTTAAATAATTTTTTTTTTTTTTTAAGTAATGAATAAATAATTAATTAAAACATTATTTTTATTTAATTTGTTTTTGTATTTAATTTATTCATATTAATTAACTAATTAATTAATGAATCTCCCCATTTTTATTTATTCATTTATTTATTTATCTAATTTTTTATATGTATTTAATGTAAGTTTGCAATTCACTTTAAGGTCTGGGGTCCTGCT
>JAUCMX010000012.1:22887528-22900028 GCA_033459395.1 Hemibagrus guttatus | reverse complement strand
AGCCGTGACTGAGACTCACTTCACATCTCACTACCTTTACAGCACTTTCACATTTGTTTGCATATTATTATAAAACTATCTAAAAAATCATCAGTAAAATATTGAATATTATTTAAAATATGTATAAAATATAGAAAATTATATATCATCTACAAAATATAGATAACTGAAATATATCATCTCAAATATCATATCAAATATATACTCAAAATATCATCAGTAAAATACTGAACATTATAAAACATCTATAAATTATGGAGAATTATATAAAATCTTATAAGTAGCATTGAAAATGATTTAAAATATCTATAAAATATGGAAAACTTTATAAAATATTGTTCATGAAATATGGATGTTTTAAATTATATATTGTCGGTAAAATATCATTTATAATATATGGAAAATTATATCAAATATATATATATATCTACAAAATATGGAAAACGACATAAATGTCATCTATAATATATAGAAAATTATAATATGTGAAACTATAAAATATGAAACTATATAACCTTCAAAAAGGCATGAAACTAATTTCAATGAATTTCGAACAGGAAGTCACTCGTTCACTTCCGCTTCCTCTGGAGAATCACAGGAATGTAGAAGTTGAATTTAACACACATTTTCTGGACGTTGTTTCAATCAGTAAACTGTTTGAGGACATTAGCGTGAAGTCCTGAAGATCAAGGTTCATAACAATACGCAGACGTCTTCCTGAGATCCAGCGTATCATCCTGCTCCATGTGTTTGTCCATTTGCTTTTGGGAGAACGGTTTTGAACATCAAAATTCTTTTGCTGATTTTTGTTCAGATTGATCTCAAGATGCTGTGAGCCAAATTTGATGAAGATTGGAGAAGATTTGGAAGAAGAGCAGCAGTTAGTTGTCAACATTTTTAGCATGTTATTGTAACTTTACACCAGTAGGTGGCAGCAAACCGGTTGCACAGCTTCAGGTCCTGGTCGTGAAGATTTCTACCAAGTTCCAATGTGTAAAGTCGTTGCTGAGATACACTATATTGCCAAAAGTTTTGGGACATCTGCCTTTACATGCACATGAATGTAATATGGAGTTGTCCCGCCCTTTGCAGCTATAACAGCTTCAACTCTTCTGGGAAGGCTTTCCACAAGGTTTAGGAGTGTGTTTATGGGAATTTTTGACCGTTCCTCTAGAAGGGCATTTGTGAGGTCAGGCACTGATGTTGGACGAGAAGACCTGGCTCGCAGTCTCCGCTCTAATTCATCCCAAAGGTGTTCTATGGGGTTGAGGTCGGGACTTTGTGCAGGACAGTCAAGGGAAACAGTTTTAGATAGAAGATAGAAGCTTCCTATCTATCTATCTATCTATCTATCTATCTATCTATCTATCTATCTACCTACCTACCTACCTACCTACCTACCTACCTACCCAAAACCCACTCATCTATCTATCTATCTATCTATCTATCTATCTATCTATCTATCTATCTATCTATCTATCTATCTATCTATCTATCCATCCGTCCGTCCGTCCATCCATCCATACATCCATCCATCCATCCATCCATCTACATACCTATCTACCTACCTACCTACCTACCTACCTACTTACCTATCTATATAACAACAACAACAACAACAACAACAACAATAATAATAATAATAATAATAATAATAATAATAATAATAATAATAATAATAATAACAATAAAATACATTTTTGAGTAGTAAAATGTCAGGTGAAGTAGCCCTCTCGCCCCTTTAACACGACTTTTATTTTGACACTCCATTCAGTCACGTTGGCAATATCGTTACAATCAACATCGTGGCCTTACTTCAAATGCCATAATAGTGCACTTGTTCCAGTGCGCAGACTTCCTTCATTCATACGCTACAGAGTGCACTAATACAGGCACTACGGAGTGATTTAGGATTGCTCCCGAGCGGCTACCGTCAGCGGCTAGAGACCAAAAGCACTAACTAGTTAGCTTATGCAGAATTGCTGTTGATCAGCCTAAAAAAATACAAGAAGATGGCTGGCAGGGTGAGTTTACATATAGATATATATTTTAGCGAATTTATTTAAAAGATTAACGCATAGACAGTGTTTACTTTCTCCAGCACTGCTTTGTTCGGATATTTTGAAGATCTTTAGCTAGCTTGCTAGCTAGTTTTGTATCAAGGAAGTCGAGCTGTCTTGTGATTTAATGACACAGCTCACTTTTTAGCTAAAATTTAAATCTTTTAATTTCAGGACATCATTTAACATCATTAAATTTAGAAATAAAGTTTAATGAAAGTTTAGTTCAAAGTTTTCTATTCGATACTGAAACTACTTTGTTATTCGGTAAAAGTTATACATACGTAGAACTACGCTTACTGGCTGTGTTCCAAATGGATGACTTGTTTCTGTATAAACGCACTACACGCAGTCAAAAATGGCGCACTATACGCCCTACCTAGTACACTATTTATGTAGTAGAACGTAGTTTGGGATGAAGCCAATCATAAACCCGGTACTGTGGAGAAAACTTTACGAAAAACACTGTAAACAATTTTATACTATGGCCTAGTTTGTATTTTTTTTTATATTTAATTTTAATTTACCTTTAAAGAGGAAGTATTATCATTAATTATTTTGTAGCTTATTATAAGATGAAGCGTAATCTACGTGCTCGTGTTTTATAGCTTTTTTTAAAAGTTATTAAAGAGATAAATATAATGTAAAGTCAATAAAAATTAACTTCCACATGGACTTTATGAGCAACAGTACATTTTTAACAGTAAATACATTTCTAAAAAATTGTCTGAAAACAGGTCCGCTTCTTCACCCGAAAAAAAAATTGCCTTACCCTATTAATATTCATGATATGCAAATTAGACACGCCCCCATGTCCTGTGTAAACATCTGATAATATCTCCCTGTCTAATAAACTCGTGCTTTCATTGGTCTGGAGTCAGATTTCGGTATCAGAGTCTTTAATTCAATTTAATTCAATTTATTTTATTTGTATAGCGCTTTTTACAATGGACATTGCCTCAAAGCAGCTTTACAAAAATAGAGAAACAGAAAGTAGAGGAAACAAAGAATCATTAAATTATTAAACTATTTTATCCCTAATGAACAAGCCATGCCGCGACGGTGGCTAGGAAAACCTCCCTGTGATGATATGAGGAAGAAACCTTGCGAGGAACCAGACTCAGAAGGGAACCCACCCTCATTTGGGTGACACTGGACAGTAAATAATGTCCTTTCTACAACAGCAACCATAGGCCCATGAGGAACTATTAGGTCAGTGTAGTTTCTGAGGTCGTTATAGACACTAATTCCTTGCTGACAGATGCAACAGCAGCTCGGTGACGGTTTGATAGTCCCAAAGTGGCCATGTCCACGGCTGTCTCCTGGACACAGGCTGTCTCCTGGTCACAGACTGTCCACACAGATCCATCCACAGCATCAGTGAGCACCACCAAGCGACGAGACTCCGACCAGGGATAGAGCCAGTGGTCACACTGGAAACTCTGAACACTGGGAGCTCGGGAGTGGGACGTATAGCTCGACAGACAGAGAGAGAGAGAGAGAGAGAGAGATATTAAGTATGCTTGTAATCATGTGATGTTTAAAGACAATGTAGATTATGTGTAAAGTGCAGGCAGGACTCCGGCACAACTAGCTATGACAGTATAACTGAAAGGGAGAGCCAGAAGGTCACAGACATGAAGGCTTCCCGGGATATAAAGCGTCCAACCACTTCACAGTCAGTGACCTGAGCGACTTGCGAGGGTGGTAAGGCGACAGCATCCAAACAACCCAGTACACCAAACACTCTATGCCCATGAACCTTCCAGATCTGCTCCTTTACCATAAGAAAGCCTAGACTTAAACACTGAGACTGTGTCTGAATCCCCAACACTAACTGGAAGGCTGTTCCCTAACTGTGGGGCTTTGTAAGAAAAAGCTCCGCCCCCTGCTGTAGCCTTTGCTACTTGAGGTACTACCAAATAACCTGCACCCTCTGATCGGAGTAGGCGCAGATCTAATCATTTTATCAATTTATCGAAATATGACGTTTCCATAGCAACCACGCTTTTGTTAATAAAGTCAGAGTGATCTGAGTGAGAAGAGAGATTCGCTGGAGTTGTTGTTTGTTTAAATACGTAAACACATTTGCATTTCCTTTGCATTTGAGGCGAGCTCCTCAAGACAGAAGTCTGTACTTTTGAATTAAAAAATAAAACGCTTTTTATTTTAAATGTATTTCCCCAAAACACGTCCTGAAGCCATTTCCTCCTTTTCCTCTTACCCCACTGCACTTGTGCTGTCTTTTTTCTTGTTGAACAAATTTGCTTAATTTCTTTTTTTTTCTTCTTTTAAATCTTTTTCTTTTTTATCGTTAATGTTGTGGACCATTTGAGAAACGAGTGAGTTCCTCTTCTCACTTTCATTTTAACATCACGAAGCATTTAATCCCTCACCAGCTTTTCTCTCTCTCTCTTTCTTTTTCTTTTTATTCTCTCTCTCCTTTTTACGCTCTCTCCATTTTCTCTCTCTCTGAGTTAATAAGACAAAAGAAACACAGCTTTTAGTGTTACGGAGAAACGGTAGAGTGTAAGACTTTCCTGAAGAAGTTTTAGTACAAAGCGCTGAAACTGGAGACTCCTCCCATAAATGTTACAACAACATTAAACATCTCCTTACGTCACCATGCCAATGATTATATGCTTCTTTCTTTAAGAATCCCTTTGTAATTTGTCTCAGAATGTCTTTCTGTCCTTCTGTCTGTCTTTCTCTGTCCTTCTGTCTGTCTGTCTTTCTCTGTCCTTCTGTCTTTCTCTGTCCTTCTGTCTTTCTCTGTCCTTCTGTCTGTCTGTCTCTGTTCTTCTGTCTGTCTGTCTTTCTCTGTCCTTCTGTATGTCTGTCTTTCTCTGTCCTTCTGTCTTTCTCTGTCCTTCTCTCTGTCTGTCTTTCTCTGTCTTTCTCTGTCCTGTCTTTCTCTGTCCTTCTGTCTGTCTGTCTTTCTCTGTCTTTCTCTGTCCTCCTGTCTTTCTCTGTTCTTCTGTCTGTCTGTCTTTCTCTGTCCTTCTGTCTGTCTGTCTGTCTGTCTTTCTGTCCTTCTGTTTTTCTTTGTCCTTCTGTCTTTCTCTGTCCTTCTGTCTGTCTGTCTTTCTCTGTCCTTCTGTCTTTCTCTGTCCTTCTGTCTGTCTGTCTTTCTGTCCTTCTGTCCTGTCTTTCTCTGTCCTTCTGTCTTTCTCTGTCCTTCTGTCTGTCTGTCTTTCTCTGTCCTTCTGTCTCTGCCTTTCTCTGTCCTTCTGTCTCTGCCTTTCTCTGTCCTTCTGTCTTTCTCTGTCCTTCTGTCTGTCTGTCTTTCTCTGTCCTTCTGTCTCTGCCTTTCTCTGTCCTTCTGTCTCTGCCTTTCTCTGTCCTTCTGTCTTTCTCTGTCCTTCTGTCTGTCTGTCTTTCTCTGTCTTTCTCTGTCCTTCTGTCTTTCTCTGTCCTTCTGTCTGTCTTTCTCTGTCCTTCTGTCTTTTTCTCTGTCCTTCTGTCTGTCTGTCTTTCTGTCCTTCTGTCCCTGTCTTTCTCTGTCCTTCTGTCTTTCTCTGTCCTTCTGTCTTTCTCTGTCCTTCTGTCTGTCTGTCTTTCTCTGTCCTTCTGTCTCTGCCTTTCTCTGTCCTTCTGTCTGTTTGTCTTTCTCTGTCCTTCTGTTCTCTGTCTTTCTCTGTCTTTCTGTCTGTCTTTGTCTACTTTTGTCTTTCTGTCTGTCTGATTTGTGTCTATTTCTATGTGTTTGTCTTTTTCTTTCTTTCTTTCTTTCTTTCTTTCTTTCTTTCTTTCTTTCTTTCTTTCTTTCTTTCTTTCTTTCTTTCTTTCTTTCCTTCCTTCCCTTTCCCTTTCCCTTTCCCCCATCCTTCCATCCATCCACCCACCCACCCACATGTCTATCAGGATCTCAGTTTAAACAGAAATGCAATATGAGCCTGTAATTAGCACTGGAACCAAACAAAACACTGGAGGAATATCCTGTTGGCAGAGAGCAGGAGTCTGAGGCTACGGTGGCACCAGATTGGCTCAGGTGAAGATTGCGTGGTATTTTTTTCCAGTCTGTTCAGTTTCGGTGCTCATTGTAGCCTCAAATTTCCTGATCCCAGCTGACAGGAAGTGGAACCTGGTGTGATCTTCTGCTCTTGTAACTCAGCAGCTTTAAGCTTTGATGTCTTGAGATGCTTTTCTGCTCAACACGGTTGTACAGAGCGCTTATTCGTTGCCGTAGTTACCATCGCTCGAATCAGTTCCGCTCTGTTGAGATTGTTGTGTATCAGTGTGATTTTTCTACATTGCCCTGCTGCAGAGTGATTGGCTGATTTATAGAATTGCATGAGTGTTTCTAATAAACTGGCCAGCCTACATATATATGTTTATCTCTAGAAATTTAGTTTATTTTAAGAAATAGTGAGTTGGAGAAACTCAGTATGTTATTTCATCATCAAATATAAGAGCCAATCAGATTTTATTATGCAAATGAGGGCATCCCTGCTGCACTGGATTGGTTTCTGTGGTGTTTTGTGTTCTCTAAGGACTTTTATTTTGAAGAAATGTCCAGCCATTTACCATGAAACAGAAATGTAATGAGATGAAATCCAGTATGTGTTTTCGGTGACGTTAAAGTGTTTAATGTTCTTTACAGACCATGCAAGCAGCACGATGTCCGACTGATGAGCTCTCGCTGACCAACTGTGTGGTAGCCAATGAGAAGGACTACAAGTCAGAACAGTGAGTATAACAATCTTATGAAGTGTTAGAGCTGTTATAATGCACTTATTACCGGATTTGGATTCATTATTTGACTCCATGAGCTCATTTCTAATCTGACAGACACTTGATGATCAGGACCACGCCCACTCACAAGTACGTCTTCACTGTGAGGACGCATCAGAGCGTGTTGCCTGGAACCCTCGCCTTCAGCTTACCGCAGGTACCACATAAAAAACACACACACACACACACACACACACACACACACACACACACACACACACATACACATATACTCTCTTTCTCACACTCGCATACACACACACACACATACTCTCTCTCTCTCTCTCACGCTCACACACACACACACACACACACACACATACTCTCTTTCTCACACTCGCATACACACACATGCATACTCTCTCTCTCTCACGCTCACACACACACATACACACAAATACTCTCTCACACTCGCATACACACACACGCATACTCTCTCTCTCTCTCTCTCTCTCTCACGCTCACACACACACACACACACACACACACACATACACACACACATATACTCTCTTTCTCACACTCGCATACACACACACACATGCATACTCTCTCTCTCTCACGCTCACACACACACACACACACACATACACACGCACACATACTCTCTTTCTCACACTCGCATACACACACATGCATACTCTCTCTCTCTCACGCTCACACACACACACACACACATACACACACACATGCATACTCTCTCTCTCTCACGCTCTCACACACACACACACACACACACACACACACACACATACTCTCTCACACTCGCATACACACACACACACGCATACTCTCTCTCTCTCACGCTCACATACACACACATACTCTCTCACACTCGCATACACATGCATACTCTCTCTCTCTCACGCTGTCACACACACACACACAAACACATACACACACACACACACATACTCTCTCACACTCGCATACACACACACATGCATACTCTCTCTCTCTCACGCTCTCACACACACACACACACACACACACACACACACATACTCTCTCACACTCGCATACACACACACACGCATACTCTCTCTCTCTCTCACGCTCTCTCACACACACACACACACACACACACACACACACACACACACGCACACATACTCTCTTTCTCATACTCGCATACACACACATGCATACTCTCTCTCTCTCACGCTCACACACACATACACACACACACACACACACACACACACACACACACACACACACGCATACTCTCTCTCTCTCTCACGCTCTCACACACACACACATACACACACACACATGCACACATACTCTCTTTCTCACACTCGCATACACACACACACATGCATACTCTCTCACGCTCACACACACAAATACACACACACACATACTCTCTCTGTCTCACGCTCACACAGACACACACACACGCACACATACTCTCTTTCTCACACTCGCATACACACACACATGCATACTCTCTCACGCTCACACACACAAATACACACACACACATACTCTCTCACACTCGCATACTCACACACGCATACTCTCTCTCTCTCTCTCACGTTTCTCACACACACATACACACACACACATGCACACATACTCTCTTTCTCACACTCGCATACACACACACACACGCATACTCTCTCTCTCTCTCTCTCTCTCACGCTCTCACACACACACACACACACATACACACACACACATGCACACATACTCTCTTTCTCACACTCGCATACACACACACACACACGCATACTCTCTCTCTCTCTCTCTCTCTCTCTCTCTCTCACGCTCTCACACACACACACACACATACACACACACACATGCACACATACTCTCTTTCTCACACTCGCATACACACACACACACACACGCATACTCTCTCTCTCTCACGCTCTCACACACACACGCATACTCTCTCTCTCTCTCACGCTCTCACACACACACACACACACACACACACACATACACATGCACACATACTCTTTCTCACACTCGCATACACACACACATACATACTCTCTCTCACGCTCACACACACACACACGCGCACACATACTCTCTTTCTCACACTCGCATACACACACACACGCATACTCTCTCTCTCTCTCTCTCTCTCTCTCTCTCTCTCTCTCTCTCTCTCTCTCACGCTCACACACACACACGTGTGCGCACACATGCATACTCTCTCACTCTCTCACTCGCGCACACACACACACACACTCTCTCTCTTTCTCATACTCTCATACACACACACACGCATACTCTCTCTCTCACGTTCACACACACATACACGTGTGCACACACATGCATACTCTCTCACTCACACAAGCGCACACCCCGCACACACAATACACATACGGCAGACACACCACGGACACCACTACACACCCGCACATTTACAATTTTCACACAACACACACTACATATGATATGTAATATTATTACTAATAATAATTAAAATAATAATAATAACAGTGTAAAGTGAAGATTTAATAAAACTGTGTGTGTTTCCTGTTCAGGTTTCTGCTGGACATTAAAGGTTTTAATTTCTCTGAGTATAAATAAGAATTTTTATGGGTTTATATTTTAGTCTCTATTTTTTTTTTAAAAGTTATATTGTTCTTAATTTTATATTTCTATATCTTTTATCCTTACTTTATCACTTGATATAAATCACATGTTTAGTCGCATTGTAACAATCTTAATACGTATTAATGCGTCTGAGACTTCACACATTCACACGCGTCGTATCTTCGTAGCAGCACGTTGTCGCCTCTTTCCTCGTCACGTGTCTGATCTCTCTCCGTGCATCACGTCTTTCCTTTACCTGCTTCTTGTCCCATGTCTGTAACCATGACAACAGCCAGCCCTTTCAGGTACTACAGTACAGTACAGCCCAACTTTCTCACCCTGACCCTGTTTTACAGCAACGTCTTTACTCTAACCAACCGCGAGAAAACACACACCGAGCATCAGTTTAACCTCCGATACAATTAAAGAGAAATAAAAATAATGGTTTTTTCCTCGAAAGTATTTTTGTTTTTTATATATATATTTTATATTTTGTATATATATATACACACAGTGGTGTGAAAAAGTGTTGGCCCCCCTTCCTGATGTTTTTATTTTTTTGCATGTTTGTCACACTTTAATGTTTCAGATAATCAAACACATTTAAATATTAGTCAAAGATAACACAAGTAAACACATCATGCAGTTTTTAAATGAAGGTTTTTATTATTAAGGGAAAACAAAATCCAAAACTACATGGCCCTGTGTGAAAAAGTCTTTGCCCCCTAAGCCTAATAACTGGTTGGTCCACCCTTAGCAGCAACAAGTTCGCTTCAGCTTGAGGTCACAAACCTCCCAATCTATCAGTCTGGAAAAGGTTATAAAGCCATTTCTAAAGCTTTGGGACTGCCATGAAACACAGTGAGAGCCATTATCTACAAATGGTGAAAACATGGAACAGTGGAGAACCTTCCCAGGAGCGGCCGGCCGACCAAAATTACCCCAAGAGTGCAGCGACAACTCATCCAGGAGGTCAGAGAAGACCCCACAACAACATCCAAAGAACTGCAGGCCTCACTTGCCTCAGTTAAGGTGAGTGTTCATGACTCCAGCATAAGAAAGAGACTGGGCAAAAATGGTTTGCATGGCAGAGTTCCAAGACGAAAACCGCTGCTGAGCAAAAAGAACATAAAGGCTCGTCTCAGTTTTGCCAGAAAACATCTTGATGATCCCCAAGACTTTTGGTAAAATACTCTGTGGACTGAGGAGACAAAAATTTAACTTTTTGGAAGGTCTGTGTCCCATTACGTCTGGCGTAAAAGTAACACCGCATTTCAGAACAAGAACATCACACCAACAGTAAAATATGGTGGTGGTAGTGTGATGGTCTGGGGCTGTTTTGCTGCTTCAGGACCTGGAAGACTTGCTGTGATAAATGGAACCATGAATTCTGCTGTCTATCAAAAAATCCTGAAGGAGAATGTCCGGCCATCTGTTTGTGACCTCAAGCTGAAGCGAACTTGGGTTCTGCAGCAGGACAATGATCCAAAACACACAAGCAAGTCCACCTCTGAATGGCTGAAGAAAAACAAAATGAAGACTTTGGAGTGGCCGAGTCAAAGTCCTGACCTCAATCCCATTGAGATGCTGTGGCATGACCTTAAAAAGGTGGTTCATGCTCGAAACCCTCCAATGTGGCTGAATTACAACAATTCTGCAAAGATGAGTGGGCCAAAATTCCTCCACAGCGCTGTAACAGACTCATTGCAAGTTATGGAAAACGTTATTAGGCTTAGGGGGCAAAGACTTTTTCACACAGGGCCATGTAGTTTTGGATTTTGTTTTCCCTTAATAATAAAAACCTTCATTTAAAAACTGCATGATGTGTTTACTTGTGTTATCTTTGACTAATATTTAAATGTGTTTGATTATCTGAAACATTAAAGTGTGACAAACATGCAAAAAAATAAGAAATCAGGAAGGGGGCCAACACTTTTTCACACCACTGTATGTGTGTGTATATATACATATACAGCTGTCTACACATCTGTTTTTTTCCCTCTTCCTGGTCACGGAGTGTCGCTAGCTCTCTGGCAGCTTTCAGTCCTTTATGGTTTATTAAATATAAACGAGCGCTAACGATGTTTTCCTCCAGTCAGTTACGTACAAGCTAAATTCTCATTGTGCAGCTGAACGTATTTGGTGTACAATACGGTCTAAGAGAAAGTTCCTCCTCTGTGTTAGTTTCAGGTGATGAATCTTTGTGTGTTTATCTCTCTTGCGCATCGGTTAAACCTCGGCTCTAAACGAATTCTTCTTCCTTTTTTTTTTTCCTCCAGAGGAAATGGGCAGGTCTCTCGCTCAATCAAGATGTAGAAGGTAAAAATCTTTCCTAATGTTATTTAAAGTTTTTCTCCCGCTAAAATGGCGTAAAAATCTTTATTTAAACTTTTCCTCTCCCTAAAATGGTGTAAAAATCATTATATAAAATTTTTCTCACCATAAAATAGCAGGAAAATTAATGTCCCCTCCCCTTAATATGGAATAATATTAAAGGTTCCTTTCACATATAAATGGTGGAAAATTAAATGTTCCGTACCCCAAAAAAGATGGGAAAATTAAACGTTCTTTTTCCTAAAATGGTGGAAAAATGAAATGTTCCCTTCATCCAAATTGGTGAGAGAATTAAACAATTGAGAGATCCTGATTATTTTTAAACAACTGGATTAATATGAATAAAGTTTAAGGATTAATCCTTATTGGTGTAGCTTATAAACAAATTTCTATTATTTCTATGTTTGGTTGGTTTTAAATGGAAGAAAATTAAATGTTCCGCCCTGCAAAATGTCACAAAATGAAACCTTCCCTCCCTTTAAAACTGGCGGGAAAATGAAACCTTCCCTTCCCCTAAAAATGGCGGGAAAAGGAAACCTTCTATCCCCCTAAAAATGGCGGGAAAATAACACATTCTTTTTTCCTAATAATGGTGGGAAAATTAAACCTTCCCTTCCCATAAAAACGGCGGGAAGATGAAACTTCCTGTTTTTTCAAAATGGCAGAAAATTAAACGTTCCTTCTTCCGAAACATAGTCAGTGTCCAAATTCTTGTCGTTAGCTTTGTGCTGAAGCTACAACATTGATATGTCTCACAAGTAACGATGTTGTATCTCTGCCCAAAGTCTTTCCCATAAATAAAGTTGCTTTCGG
>JAUCMX010000012.1:22875028-22882528 GCA_033459395.1 Hemibagrus guttatus | reverse complement strand
GGAAATAGAGTGCTGGCGTGCGCTCAAACACCGCCCTGCACTCGCAGCTCTGAACACTCGCATGGGAAGTTTCACTCTGTGGGGTTTTATCTGATAAAAAAAAATATTTTTGTTTATTTATTTATTTTAAATTCTCTCTCTCTCTCTCTCTCTCTCTCTCTCTCTCTCTCTCTCTCTCTCTCTCTCTTCTTTCTCTCTCGTTCTGTCTTTTTTTACTCTCTCTCTCTCTCTTTTTCCCTCTTTCTCATGCGCCCTCTTTTTCCTCTTTCTTTTCTCTCTCTCTTTTTGCCCCTCTTTTTCTCTTACTCTCCCTTGCGTTCTCTCTTTTCTCTCTCATTTCTCTCTTGCTTTTTTCTTTTCACTCCTTTTTTACTCTCTCTCTCTGTCTCTCTTTTTTTTCTCTCTCTCTCTCATGCTGTCTTTTTTTCCTCTTTCTTCTCTCTCTTTCTTTTTGCCCCTCTTTTTCTCTTACCCTCTCTCTCTCTCGCTCCCTCTCTCACTTTCTCTTCATTTTCTCTCATTTTTCTCTCTCTCTTTTCCTCTTCTCTCTCTCTCTCTCTCTCTCTCTCTCTCTCTCTCTCTCTCTCTCTCTCTCTCTCCTTCTTACACAATGTTAAATTTCAAACTACTTTATAGTCAGATTGTTAGCATACAGTATTGCCAAAGCATCAAGATAAAACAAAAAGGAGAAATGAAATAAAATTAAATAAAAAAACAGTGACAAATAATAAGGTGCTACTCTAGGACAAAAGTACAATAAATGAGGGATTAATGAGAGCAATTATTAATTGCTTAATTTCTCTTGCTTAATTAATTATTAATCTCTCTCGCTCTCTCTCTCTCTCTCTCTCTCTCCAGGTTGTAAGCATGTTAAAGGTATTCTGCTGTTCGGGCCTCCTGGCTGTGGTAAGACACTGATGGCGCGTCAGATCGGGAAGATGCTGAACGCACGAGAGCCCAAGGTGGTCAATGGCCCCGAGATCCTCAACAAATATGTAGGAGAGTCAGAGGCCAACATCAGGAAATTGTTCTCTGATGCAGAGGATGAGCAGAAAAGGGTGAGAGCGCTGATTCACGCGAGCACCGATTCACAAGTGCTGTTTCACATGTGCGCCGATTCACACGAGTGCTTATTCACAAGTGCTGTTTCACATGTGCACCGATTCACATGAGCGGCAATTCACATGAGCATCGATTCACTCGAGTGCCGATTCACAGGACCGCCGATTCACACGAGTGCTGTTTCACACGAGCACCGATTCTCACGAGCGGCAATTCACATGAGCATCGATTCACTCGAGTGCCGATTCACATGAGCACCGATTCACACAGGTGCTGATTCACATGAGCACCGATTCACACAGGTACCGATTCACACGAGTGCCGATTCACACAGGTAACCCATTCACATGAGTGCCGATTCACACAGGTACTGATTCACATGAGCACTGATTCACACAGGTACTGATTCACATGAGCGCCGATTCACACTAGTGCCGATTTCCACACAGGTGCCGATTCACATGAGTGCTGATTCACATGAGCACCGATTCACACAGGTACCGATTCACATGAGCACCGATTCACACGAGTGCCGATTCACACAGGTACTGATTCACATGAGCGCCGATTCACATGAGTGCCGATTCACATGAGCACCGATTCACACAAGTACCGATTCACATGAGCACCGATTCACACAGGTGCTGATTCACACAGGTGCTGATTCACATGAGCACCGATTCACACAGGTACTGATTCAGACTAGTGCCGATTCACACTAGTGCCGAATCACATGAGTGCCGATTCACACAGGTACCGATTCACATGAGCACCGATTCACACAGGTACCGATTCACACAGGTACCGATTCACATGAGCGCCGATTCACATGAGTGCTGATTCACACAGGTACCGATTCACATGAGCACCGATTCACACAGGTACCGATTCACACAGGTACCGATTCACATGAGCGCCGATTCACATGAGTGCTGATTCACACAGGTACTGATTCACATGAGTACCGATTCACGTGATCGGCAATTTTTAAAATTTTTTATTTATGGAAGGAGTCCCCAGTTTCAGCTATATTTTGTGACATCTTCAGGACGGAGGAGTTTACAGTTTCTCACAATAAAAAGTCTGACGTTCTTTAATCTCAGGGAACTTCATCAAGACCTCGTTGCTGATTATTTTCCTCTAACAGTACACTTCCTTCATGTCTCATTTCATCCTGCTGTCCAGTTAATCAGTTTCACTGAGCCACTCTGAGATCCTTGGCAGTCGTGTTTGAAGTCCGCAGCTCTGTACAGTCTATTTTCTCTAGGCTGTGGGAGGTAAAGGCAGCGATGTCGTAGCCTGAGTGGGCGTGGCACTGACGGATTCACTCCTCACCTCCTAATGAGAGCACCGGTCTGCGTGAGGCCACGACGAGCCTCTGACCTCCACACGCTGGCCACAAGGCCGCGTCTGTGTGAAACGTTAAACATCAAACGTCACCAAATGTTTAAAGACCCACGTTTCTGCGCTCGCTCAGACGTACACACACGTGTCGTGGAGTTTCCTGTCATATATAGTTAACCGTTTATCAGCTACACTTACACTTTACAGTGACAAGTTTATCAAAGCTTTTAAACCAAAACTCTATCCTAAAATGTGTTTGTATTAAATTATTCATGATGTCTTCAGCAACTTTAGTGCTAAGCCCGTTTTTTTTGTCTAATTTCTCTGTCCTCTGTCTCTTTTACTGTCTCTCACATTTCTCTTTTTTCTCTCTCATTTCTCACTCTTTTTTACCTCTTCTCTCTCTTTCTCTCTCTCTCTCTTACTCAATTTCAAAGTGCTTTATTGGCAGATTGTTAGCATACAGTATTGCCCAAACCATCAAGACAGAACAGGAAGGAGAAGAGAAATGAAATGAAATGAAAAATAAAATAAAATAAAAAATTCAAAAAATGTATATAAATAAATACAAAAAAAAAAAAAAAAAAAAAAAAAAAAAAAAAATATATATATATATATATATATATATATATATATATATATATATATATATATATATATATATATATATATATATATAAAATAAAATAAAATAAAATAAAATAAATAAATAAATAAAATAAGAATACAGAGACAAATAATAAGGTGCCAGTGTGCAGGACAAAAGTACAGTAAATGATGGTTAAATGAGGGCATTAATTAATTTTTAATTATATTAATCATTAATAATGGCTATATGATGGATCGAAGGATTAAAACACTGCTGCATCAGTGTCTGTTTAAGTAGAGATGGCTAGATTGAAGGACAGTTTTTGTTTGGAATGTATTATTATTATTGTTATTATTAATTTTTTTTTTTTTAGCTGGGAGCCAACAGTGGCCTACACATCATCATTTTCGACGAGATCGATGCCATTTGCAAGCAGCGAGGCAGCATGGCGGGCAGCACCGGCGTCCACGACACCGTGGTCAACCAGCTGCTGTCTAAAATCGATGGCGTGGAGCAGCTCAACAACATCCTGGTTATAGGTGAGCACTTCCTGTCTGATTCCGGAAAATCAGATCTTCAGCTTCAGATGGGCTTTATTTATATTTTTCCCTCAACGTGTCTGTTTCAGGCATGACTAATCGACCTGACCTGATCGATGAGGCTCTGCTCAGACCCGGAAGACTGGAGGTCAAGATGGAAATCGGTGAGATCTGAGTTCTGATGTCTTTCTCAGGATGAGAAGAGAGGCGCTTTCTTTCAAAATTATTGGCACCCTCTAGAGAGGCCCGTGTAGTAGATCTTAGACGCTCCTCCATGCTGAAAACTTTATATTTCAATGTTTTATTTTTAATTGACAGACTATTGAACAACTGTGACTGTGTCTTTTCACTATTTTCACTCCTCCTCCTCTTCTTCATCCTTTCCTCTGCCTCTCCTCTCTTTCTTTCTTTCCTCTTCTGCTCCTCTCCTTCATCCTTTCCTCTGCTTCTCCTCTTCTTCATTCTTTCCTCTCCTTCTCCTCTTCTTCATCCTTTCCTCTCCTCCTCTTCATCATTGTCTCCTCCTCCTCTTCATCCTTTTCTCTGCTCCTCCTCTTCATCCTTTCCTCTCCTCTTCCTCTTCTTCATCCTTTTCTCTGCTCTTCCTCTTCATCCTTTCCTCTCCCCCTTCTCTTCATCCTTTCCTCTCCTCCTCTTCGTCATCCTTTCCTCTCCTTCTCTTCTTCATCCTTTCCTCTCCTCCTCTTCTTCTTTTCCTCTCTTCCTTCTCTGCTTCATCCATTTGTCTGCTCCTTCTCTTCTTCATCCCTTCCTCTCCTCTTCTTCTTCTTCATCCTTTCCTCTACTGCTCATCATCTTCATCCTTTCCTCTACTGCCCATCTTCTTCAGGTCTGCCGGACGAGTCCGGTCGTCTCCAGATCCTGAACATCCACACGGCTAAAATGAGGCAGGCCAAATTGCTGGCGAGCGACGTGGACATAAAGGAGCTGGCCGTCGAGACCAAGAACTTCAGCGGAGCAGAGTTAGAGGGACTCGTCCGAGCGGCACAGTCCACTGCCATGAACCGTCACATCAAGGTGTGAACCTCATCATCATCATCATCATCATCACCACCACACCAAGCTGTACAGGAAGAGCTGATCATTTCCTCTTCCTGTCTCGTTTTCTGATTGGTCAAAAGGATTTGAGTCATTTTCTCTAACAACAGCTGTGACAGTAAAGTGCTGATGTTTCTATAGTCATACACAGCATGTTGTCTTTCTTTCTTTCTTTCTTTCTTTCTTTCTTTCTTTCTTTCTTTCTTTCTGTCTGTCTGTTTCTTTCTTTCCTTTTTTTTCTTTTTTCTGTTTGGTATTATTTACTTCGAGAGAGAGAGTAAAAAAGAGAGAGCTGGTGAGAGAGCTATAATGTAAGCGAGAACAGGAACGAGCTCGTTTCACAGACGTTCCTTAACGTTAAATGTAACTATAAATGGATAAAAAGTATGACGCATCATTTGCTAATCAGCAAATTCAAATCTTTCCAATAGTGTGAAAGGAGTCAAACACAAACTAATCAACTTCTGGAAAATTATACTGCTGCTTCATCACACCATCCCAGTGTTGATTATTTTCCTGTAACTGCATGTCCTGAAGACTTTTATTCCTTATGAAGAAATTCAAGATATAGAAATGTTCTCAGTTTTCAAATTTTATATTCATTTAATTATCTATAATTGGTTTTGGAAGCGAGTTCTTAAAGTGAAAATGTGTATTGAAATGAATTTTCCCATAAGAAGTAATGTAAATGCAGATAATCCGTTCCAGCCGCCCAAAAACATGACCAATATGAAGCGTATGTAAACTGTACGGCTTTGGGACGTACACGCGTCGTATGCCGCTGCAAATTTCTTGCAAAATTTCAATTCTTAAGGTGAAAATTCGTAAGGGAGGACATTCGTATGTCGAGGTTCCATTGTATAAATACATGAAATATTTCTGATCCAACATCCTGTAGAGTGCTTTTCACGTGAGATCTTTCGATGTCGTGTCCGAAAGTCATGTATGTTCCTGAGGAATTCCGTGAGATCGCAGGATTGTTGATTTTTTTGAGCAACATGGACAATTCTTTAAAAAAAAAAAAAGAGGTTTAAGTTTACTTAATCCTTTTGTTCATGCTTTACTCTGAACTCTCGTAATGTATTTCTAGGACACGTTACAGCATGTTATAAATGACACGTGACTCGTTATTAATGACGTGTGTATTCAAGTGTTTAAATCTACATTAATACACCACTAATGAAGACCTTCTGAAGATGCTGAGGCTGATCTCTCTCTGTGTGTGTGTGTGTGTGTGTGTGTGTGTGTGTGTGTGTGTGTGTGTGTGTGTGTGTGCGAGACTTGGCCCATGCACGCCGCTGTGATATTTGATGGTGTTGAAACATATTGACAGGAGCTTTTACAGGTGGCGAGGCATTAACTCTCTTCCTCATTGACCTTTTTTTTATCATTACAGGGATGAGTAATGGGTGTGTGTGTATGTGTGTGTGTGTGCAGGCCACTAATCAGGTAGAGGTGGACATTGAAAAGGCTCAGTTGCTGCAGGTCAGCCGGAGTGACTTCTGGGCATCGCTGAATAATGACATCAAACCTGTGAGTTTACTCTCAGACTTCACGCGAGTGCTTTCTAAATAAATACAGACACATTTTACATGTTTGATCATATCATTATTTGTGTGCAAAGTGAATGAAAAAGAGATGTATTAGAGCCAGTAAACTTATTAGATCAAGTGTGGGAAATTTTTTTTAAATGCATCATGTTAAAATAAACAAACAAACAAACAAATAAATAAATAAGTGAATGAATAAATAAAATATTTTTATTTCATTTAATTCATTTTTTTTTTTTAAATGTATTTCTGATTGTTATTTATTTTATTTATTTCTGATTATTAATTGATTTAATGGTTAATAAAATTATGGTATAATTGTCATTGCATATGATAATTATATTATTATCACTGATAATCATAATATATTTATATTTATGTTAAATAAATATTTTGTTAGTAAATTTATATTTTTATTTTATCATTATTAAACGTAATTTATATCTGTCTCTGTCTGTTTATCTGTCTATACGATTAATAATATATGCATTTTTAATAGCTTGTGTTCTATGAATTTTATGAGTAGAATTTACTCGGTTAACATATTTTCCGAAATGAAATTGATCAGGAAAAAAAAAAGATCTTGAGCTTTTCTCAAACTCAGGGTCACTGTGCAGCTGGAAGCAAGTAACAAATAAACAAATCATCACATTTGTTTGCGTGGGGAATAATATGATCATTATAAAATTATTTTAATAACAGATTTAATTTTAATAACCATTCTGAATAATCATGTGATTTTAAATTGTACTTTTTATATTTGAATTGCATAAAAATATCATATTACAATTTATAATTAAATTCTATTCATATGGCATTGTTGAGCTACACTTTGGAAATAAAAAACTTTTTTTATTTATTTTTTAAATTTAGGTAAAGTTGAACTTTATTATTTTTTTATATACTTTAAGTTAATTTAATTTATTTATTTGTGTGTGTGTGTGTGTGTGTGTGTGACTTCCTGTGTGCAGGCGTTCGGCACCAATCAGGAGGATTACTCCAGCTACATCCAGAACGGTATTGTGAAGTGGAGTAACGCCGTGTCTGACATCCTGGGAGACGGAGAGCTGCTGGTGCAGCAGACTAAGAACAGCGAGCGCACGCCGCTAGTGACGGTGCTGCTGGAAGGTACGTCACGTCACATCACACTATACACACATGTACACGTGTTCACATACATCCTATGTGCGTCATGCCTGAGTTCCGGCTGCTCCAGGTCCACCTCACAGCGGTAAGACCGCTCTGGCAGCTAAAATCACAGAGGACTCGCAGTTCCCCTTCATCAAAATCTGCTCTCCAGACAAGATGATCGGCCACTCGGAGATCGCCAAGTGTCAGGCCATCAAGAAGGTGATGA
>JAUCMX010000012.1:22867528-22870028 GCA_033459395.1 Hemibagrus guttatus | reverse complement strand
GAGATGGATTGAAAATGTGATGGAGAGATGACAAGATGAAATAATAGAGAGATGAATAATGGAGAGTTGGATAATAGTAAAAAGAATAAATAGAGAGATGTATGGATGGAGAAATATAAATAAAGAATTAGATTAATAGTGAGAAATAAGTAAATAAATAAATGAATGAATGAATGGCGAGATTATTGTATAATGGACAGATTAATGATGAAGGGATAAAAGAGGAGAGATAAATAAGATGCTTTAACTTCAGAGTTGTTCTGATCGTAACGACTAAAGTTCTGCTGGAGTTATTTCATCTCGAAATATTCACTGTGGCTGTGGTGTAGAGATGAGCTCAATAAGGTAGTGTGTATTGTTGGCTAATTTGTGTGTGTGTGTGTGTGTGTGTGTGTGTGTGTGTGTGTGTGTTATAGCTGCTGGGAGGCTTCCAGGAAGATGAACGTGCGCAAATCGGCAAGGAAGTGAAAGGCAAAGGAGTGTGGCTCGGCATCAAGAAGCTTCAAATGCTCATTGAGATGTCCCTGCAGGTGAGCGAGAGAGGGAGAGAGATACACACACATACACACACACACACAGAGAGAGACACACATACACAGAGAGAGAGAAAGAGAGATATACACACAGAGAGAGAGAGAGAGACAGGGAGAGAGACACACACATAAAGACAGAGAGAGAGAAAGAGAAGGATATATACACACATACAGGGAGAGAGAGATGTACACACAGGGAGAGAGAGGGATAAACATACAGGAGAGAGAGAAAGAGAGATACACATGGACAGAGAGAGAGATACACAGAGAGCGAGCGCAAGAGATACACATACAGAGAGAGAGACACACATACAGAGAGAGAGATGCACATAGAGAGAGAGAGAGACACAGAGATACACACAGACAAAGAGAGAGATACAGAGAGAGAGAGATGCACAGAGAGCGAGAGATGCACATACAGTGAGAGAGAGAGAGATGCACATACAGAGAGAGAGACAGAGATGCACACAGACAGAGAGAGATACACAGAGAGTGAGAGATACACATACAGTGAGAGAGAGAGAGATGCACATACAGAGAGAGAGAGAGAGATGCACATACAGAGAGAGAGACAGAGATGCACACAGACAGAGAGAGATACACAGAGAGTGAGAGATACACATACAGTGAGAGAGAGAGAGATGCACATACAGAGAGAGAGACAGAGATGCACACAGACAGAGAGAGATACACAGAGAGTGAGAGATACACATACAGTGAGAGAGAGAGCGATACACATACAAGGAGAGGGAGAGACAGAGAGAGATACACAGAGAGCGAGAGATACACATACAGTGAGAGAGAGAGAGATACACATACAGAGAGAGAGACACATACAGAGAGAGATACACATACAGAGAGAGAGAGACACATACAGAGAGAGAGAGACAGAGATGCACACAGACAGAGAGAGATTCACAGGGGGAGAGAGAGATACACAGAGAGTGAGAGATACACATACAGAGAGAGAGACACATACAGAGAGAGATACACATACAGAGAGAGAGAGACACATACAGAGAGAGAGAGACACATACAGAGAGAGAGAGACAGAGATGCACACAGACAGAGAGATTCACAGAGAGTGAGAGATACACATACAGTGAGAGAGAGAGCGATACACATACAGGGAGGGGGAGAGACAGAGAGAGAGACACATACATGCAAAAAGACAGAGAGAGAGAGAAAGAGAGACGGACACGTACACGGAGAAAGAGACAGACAGAGAGATACACACACACACATTAATACAGAGAGAGATACACACACAGACAGAAAAAGGCACACACACACGCAAGAGATATACACTTTCACACAGAAAGAGAGAGACAGCTCTCCTTCCTCTGTGTCTAGACGAGTCCCTGACTCACAGATCTCACCATTAATCCTGTGAGCTTTGAGTCATTTATCAGTTTGAATTATTTTACACTGTGTGCCAAGTGAAAGTGTTGCGGATGTACTTCCTGTCGCTTAAAGCTCTTAGAAACACGTCTCGCTCCTCTCACGTCACGACACACTTCACGTCACGACACACTCCACCTCACACACGCAACTCTTTCTGTACGTGACGTTCGCTTTGGCCATATTTAAAACAGCTGTAAGTTTATAAGGAACGGTCTAATACGTTATCGTTTCCATAGCAACAGCGCGTCGAATTTAAAGTTAAAAACATTAACAGATCAAAACGTATGATGTTGTCTTTCTTAATCAATACAATCGCTCCATTTCTGAGGAATAAAATAAAGCACTTCCAAGTGCGAAGTTACAGAAAAACAGGCCAGGTCAGAACTGTAGCTCCGCCCCCTCACACTATGGCGTTGTTGATTATTTTCCTATAACAGCACAACATGCAGGGTTTCATCCCTCGGCCAGTTGTGTCACAGTACGCAAATGAGGGACGTCCAGCACCAGTTTGTCAGGGGAAGTGGGCTGAGCTTGGTTGTGTCAGACTTGTCGACGCCCACCTT